>WNWU01013506.1:391526-515233 GCA_012654045.1 Ptyas mucosa
AAGAAAGAAAGAAAGAAAGAAAGAAAGAAAGAAAGAAAGAAAGAAAGAGGAAGTGTGTGTGTGTGTGAGAGAGAGAGAGAAAGAGAAAAGAGAGAGAGAGACAAGAAAGAAAGGAAGGAAGGGAGAAAGAGACAAGAAAGAAAGGAAAGAAGAGGAAGAAAGAAAAAAGGAAAGGGAAGGAAGGAAGGAAGATAGAGGAGAAAGAGAGAGAAAGAAAAAAGGAAGGAAAAAAGGGAGAGAGTGTGAAAACTGTGCTATTATTTTTAATTGCTCCATTATTTATCATCTGTTAATATTTTACACTGTCCCTACACCTAGAATAATTTTACTACCTTTCTTTTGCCCGGGGCTACCACATATTTTTCAGGGTTTTACATGCATTCAGTGTCTACAGTCCAGAGCATAAATTTGTGTGTTTATTTTGTACATCAGGTTGCATAACTCCATCTTAATATGCTATTCCTGGTATGTGATCTTTTGTATACATACAGAAAAAGAAGCACTCTTGTGATCTTCGACTTTTACACTTGCTGTCAAACATCAGCCATAATACAAATTACTGTTTTGAACAGTATGCAGGTTATATTACACGAATGGCTATTTTATATGTGAAATTATGACTGAAATATTTCTGCACCTATATTGGTTTCTTACTGTCAGGAAGTTTCTCCTTAGTTTTAGGTTGCTTCTCTCTTTGTTCAGTTTCTATCCATTGCTTCTTGTTTTGCCTTCTGGTGCTTTGGAAAATACATTGCCCCCCCCCCCCTTTCTGGCAGCTTCTTAAAAGCCTGTTGCCTATCACATTCTTGGGCAAAGCATGTGAGCCATTTCCTCCTTTGAGTGGTCCATGAAAGTGCATCTATAGTATGTAGATAATAAAGTTGATAAAAGGTGAACAACATTTTTACAGATCTAGTGATACTTTTTTTTGGTAAAGTTTTTTTTAAACACACAAACAAACATACAATACATCTTTTCTGAACAGAATATTGGCCTGGTCTTAAATTTGTACAGATTTTTGTTCATCTTTAACACAATTTTATATGTTCAATTTTTCTCATATCATTTATTCTCTCTAATTTTAATTTAATTTAATTTAATTTAATTTCCAATTTATATACCGCCCTTCTCCATGAGGACTCAGGGTGGTGTACAGCCAGAATTAAAAACATGAAATACAAATATTAAACGCAATTAAAATATATATGTTTGGCCCCAAAATTTAAAACTAACAAACCAATTAAAACATTTAAAATTTCTTCTTAAGCCAGCCCGGCTTGTTGGAAAAAATGTGTTTTAAGGGCATGGCAGAAGGCACTGAGGTCATGAATTCTCCATATCTCTGGCGGCAGCTGATTCCAGAGGGTAGGTGCCCCCACAGAGAAGGCTCTCCCCCTGGGGGTCACCAGCCTACATTGTTTGGCTGATGGCACCCTGAGGAGGCCCTCTCTGTGGGAGCGCACGGGTCGATGGGAGGTCATCGGTAGCAGCAGGCGGTCTCGCAGATAACTAGGCCCTATGCCATGGAGCGCTTTAAAGGTGATCACCAACAACTTGAAGTGCACCCGGAAGACCACCAGAAGCCAGTGCAGCTCACACAGGAGCGGTGTTACATGGGAGCGCCATGTTGCTCCCGTCACTACCCGCGCAGCTGCATTCTGGACCAGTTGGAGCCTCCGGGTGCTCCTCAAGGGGAGCCACATGTAGAGAGCATTACAGTAGTCAAGGCGAGAGGTGACGAGGGCGTGAGTGACTGTGCACAGGGAATCCCGATCAAGAAAGGGCCGCAACTGGTGGATCAGGCGAACCTGACAAAAGATCCCCCTGGTCATAGCCGTCAGATGTTCCTCCAAGGACAGCTGCATATCTAGGAGGACTCCCAGATTGTGAGCCCTTTCCGTGGGGGCCAAAGACTTGCCCCCAATAGTCAGTGATGGAGTCAACTGACTATATCAGGACACCGGGAGCCACAGCCACTCAGTCTTGGACGGGTTGAGCTTGAACCTATTCCTCCCCATCCAGATCCGCACAGCCTCCAGGCACTGGGACATCACTTCAACGGCATCGTTAGGGTGGCCTGGGGTAGAAATGTACAGTTGAGTGTCATCAGCGTACTGGTGGTATCTCACCCCAAAGCCACGGATGATCTCGCCCAGTGGCTTCACATAAATGTTGAACAAAAGGGGTGAGAGGACCAATCCCTGTGGCAGTCCACAAATAAGAGGCCTCGAGGTTGACCTCTGCCCCCCCCTGCCAACACAAACTGCAACCGGTCGGAGAGAAAGGAGGAGAACCACCACAACACAGTGCCCTCCACCCCCAACTCTTCCAACCGGTGCAGCATGATACCATGGTCGATGGTATCAAAAGCCACTGAGAGATCTAACAGGACCAGAACAGAGGAGCAGCCCCTGTCCCGAGCCCTCCAGAGATCATCCACCAATGTGACCAATGCCGTTTCCGTGCTGTGCCCAGACCTGAAACCCGACTGGAACGGATCTAGATAAGATGTTTCCTCCAGGAATTGTGGAAACTGTCGCGCGACCACACTCTCAACAACCTTCGCCATAAAGTGAAGGTTGGAGACAGGACAATAGTTAGCCAATACTGCCAGATCTAGGGATGGCTTCTTGAGGAAAGGCCTCACCACCGCCTCTTTCAAGGCAGCGGTGAAGTGACCCTCACTCAACAAAGCATTGATAACACCCTGGAGCCAGCCTCGTGTAACCTCCCGGGAAGCCAGTACCAACCAGGAGGGACATGGGTCCAGTAAACATGTGGCCACACTAAGTCTCCCCAAAATCCTGTCCACATCATCAGAAGTCATAAAGTCAAACTCGTCCCAGGTAACATTCTCAAGACTAATCCTCGCCACCCTGCCCTGATCTACCCAGTCGGAGTCCAGATCCCCCCGGATCTGAGCGATTTTGTTATACAGGTATTGTCCAAAATCCTCCGCCCTGCCTTCCAAGGGATTCTCCCGCACTCCCAGGTGGAGCAGGGAGTGGGACACCCTAAACAGGGTGGCTGGACGATTCCCTGATGACGCAATAGAGGCGGAAAAGTAATTAAACTTTGCCACCTTTATCACCACTAGGTAGGCCTTACCAGTGTTCGGTCAGATTCAGCGAGACTGGCCCTCCAACCGCTCTCCAGGTGTCTTTTCTGGTGCTTCATTTCTCTCAGCTCCTCGGTAAACCAAGGGGCCACATGGGATCGGCACTGGGTCAGAGGCCGCAAAGGCATGACTCGGTCCAAGGCTCCACCAGCCACCCGATCCCAGGCGGCTACTAGGTCCTCGGCCGAGCCATGTGCCAGATCCTCAGGAAATGGCCCAAACTCCATCTGGAACCTATCAGGATCCATCTGGCACATGCGGCGGATCCATCTAATTCGGTCCACCTCCCTGCGGCGGGGTGCAGCGGTTCGAAGATGTAGGCGAAGGAGTGAGTGGTCAGACCATGACAAGGGTTTCATGTCTATATCCCCTATAACCAGACCACTCAACCACTGGCCAGAGACAAAAATCAAGTCCAGAGTGTGACCTCCCCTGTGGGTAGGGCCATGAAATAACTGGGTCAGGTCCATGGCCGTCATGGAAGCCATGAACTCCCGAGCCATCTCAGACATTTCGCCAACGGATGGCAAGTTGAAATCACCCATGACTAAAAGCCTGGGTGTATCAACTGCCACCGTGGCTATCACGTCGAGTAGCTCAGGTAGGGCTGTTGCCACGCGGCAGGGAGCCAGGTACGTAAGCAACAGGCCCATCTGAACCCCACGACCCCATCTCACAAGAAGGGACTCACAACCGGCAATCTGAGGCACAGTGGTCTCCCTCGGACCCAGGTCCTCGTTGATAATAACCGCCACCACCCCCCGCCCCTCCCCTGGGCCCTCGGCTGATGGAATGCTCTGAAACCTGGTGGGCACATTTCAACCAGAGGGACACCACCCTCTGGGCCCAACCAGGTCTCTGTAATACCCGCCAGGTCCGCTCCTCCCTCCTGTATAAGATTGTGAAAGAGGGGGCCTTATTTACCATGGACCTGGCGTTGCATAGCATCAGCCGAAAGCCCAGATCCCGAGCATCTGAGCCACCTAGTATCTGAGCAGAGCCTTGCGGACCAGGGCAGGTAATTGCTCTCAAACAGCAAGTGTGCGCCCCCAACACACAATGTGGTCCCCTGCTCCCGCCATATCTGCCCTTCCCAACTACCACGCTGATGATACAACCCTCATAGGTATCACCCCCCCGTCCCTTTCCCAATCCCTCGTTTTGCACCCCCCAGGTCATTACCCCGTGCCGGGCTCGGCTCTGACCTTGATGGATTCCCCCCCCCCCATCCCCTTTGGTCGTCTTCCCTGTTTCTCCTAAAAAATTATTGCAAACCCCCCTCCCAGGACCCCTTAAAATCTTAAATTTCCCCAAAAAACCCCACAAACTCTTCCTTGCTCCATACCATCTCTCCGGACTCCAAAGTCCGTCATTGAGATAGGCCCTCGGCAACGTGGAGGGCCAAGCCAGCGAGAGGGGGGAATCTTGCAGGGCAAAGAGTTCCAACACCGAATATACCAAATACATATAATCATTACAGGAGAGAAGTCCAAGGCTAGGGGATCGCCAATGTTACAAATATAGGAGAAAGTTCCAGTCTATGGTCCAGCCGCCAGGCTCCATTGTCCTCTCACGACAATGGGAAGGAGATGCATACCATTCAACCCCGGAAGTTTCTGGGCCAGTCATCCTCTCACCTGGCCGACCCACAGAAATTTGATGGAAGACCCAGGAGTGAAGATGGCCATATTCTGTCTCCAGCCAGCTTTGCATCCATAGAACCAGTATCCCTCATGGGATAGCAGCATCAAAGAATCCAATTGTCCTGCTCATAAGGAGGATTAAGGTCTTGCATGACAGGGAGTTCAGACAAGGCTAGATGGAAGTGGGCGAAAATTAGGGATAAATCAGCAGGCCAAGATAGATGGGGTAGCTATGGCTGTAGTAAGATCTAATAGGCAATAAGTCCCTCAGTCTTCCATTTAGATGGAAAATACCCCCCATTTCAGACCCCCCACGTCCAGCTCACCCTGGGGGGGATCCCCGGGTTCCTATGGAGGTAACCCTACTCCCAAGGGTCAAACACTCTCCAATCGCCCGGGAGCCAATCTGTGGCTACTGCTGAGGAATCCCGCGATGTTTGAACAGAGTCTGCAGGCCGCCAGGAGCCGCCCGAGCTCGGCCGCTATCACCGTGGTTGCTGCGGCGGCCGCCGCAGCCGCCATCGCCATCGCCCCCCCCCCCGATTTTAAGAAACCAATATTACCCTTCATCTAAACTTCTCATCCTATTATAGTTCAATTTTTCTTCTCCCTCATTAAAGTTTGAACCCCTAAATTTAAATTCACATAACATAGTACAATCCCCAATTATTTCCTTAAATTCTCTTATTCTAATCACCACTGATTCTTTTATCAACTATTCCAAATAATACAATTCAACATATTAGTAAAAACCAATTAAGCATATATCTTAACCCAAATGTTCCAACTATTACAATTTCATATATTAAAACTTCTTATTTCTGGATCTTATTTTCAATTCTTAAACATCCTCACCTTTTGTCATTTCTTCCTATTGACTTAAATAAGTCATTATTACCATTCTATTACTTCATCAATTATTTATATTCTTATCTCTTCTTTTAAAAATAATCCATTTATCAGTTTCATTAATTAGTTAAACATATTCAATAAAAAAATCAATTAAGTATCAATCTTACTCCAATACCCCTAAATTTAAACTCATTCAACATAGTACAATTCTAATTATTTTCGTAGAATCTCTTGTTCCAATCTCAAATAATTTTTTCTTTATTAACTGTTCCAAATAATACACTTCAACATTTTATAAAAGCCAGTTAATTATATCTAATTAATTCATAATTCATTCATTAATTCATAATATCATTTCAGCTTTCTTTTCTTATTTAGTTAAATTCCAAATATGTAATTAAGAATTCCAGTTATTACAGTCTCCTTCATTAATTAAATATATTCAAATTATTACATTCATCATACATCCATATAGTTTAAAATCACTTCATTAAAAATACAATTTCATCTTTTCTCTTGTATTCATTTCATTTACCCCATATTCCTCTTCCATTTCTTTCTCCCTTTCTATCTTTATATTTTCTTTTCTTTTTCTTTCTCTTTCCCCTTCTTTTCTTTTGTATTTTAAAATCCTGAACTCTCTTTTCCCTTTTTCTTATCTTTCCACTGTTCATCCCAGTATAATCATTTTGTTTTTTAAAATCATAAACTCTTCTATTTTTCTGTGTCTTTCCCATTCTTTTCCATCCCTTTTCTCTTTTTCTTATGTTCTCACTGATAATCCCAGTGTAATCATTTAAGTTTTTTATATTCTTTCTATTCCACCCTCTTTTCTTTCTTTGTTTCTTTCCCCTTTTTCTATTCCTTCCATTGTTAATCCCAACGTAATTTTTAAAATTCTCCTTTTTATTATTACTACCCACATAATCATTTAATTTTCGATAAACAATCTCCTTGTCTTTGTTTTCTTCTTTATTGTCAGTCTCTTTTTCTTGCTTCTCATTAATTATTTCTTTGTCAGCTTGAATGATTCCTAAGTCAATTTTTTGGTCATCAAGTTTCAATTTTCCATGCAACATTGTGGTCATTTCTCTTATTTCCATTTTCAATGATAAGTACATCGTTTTCATCATTTCCTTAAGTTCCTGCACCATTTTGTTCTTTCTAGGTTGATATTATTCCAATTGAAGTTACGTTGTAATCCTCTTTCCCCCCCCCCAAAGCCAAAACACTTGTGAACAAACAAAGCCTCCTTAAAAATTCTCACATCCCTTTCAAAGTCCAAGTTTTTTTTCCAAAACAAAGATTCAGTGTTATAATAATTTTTTTCTCCTGAAGATGGCTCTCTACAATCCACTATTACAATCAACAAGCTTGAAAGTTATCCATTTTGTTTGCAGTCCACTTTAAACAGTTTTTACTTATTTAATTTTTCTTCTTCTTTTTCACCTTTATATGCACCAAATAAATGTAAAATTCAATCCAGCTCTGCATAGTCCAAATTCCACGTTACATTCCAATTTAGTTTCAATTTAAAGTCATTAAGTGGTCCTTTCTATTACAGGTTTTTCTTCATTCTTTAATCTTCCTCGCTTTAAAGTTCCTCTCTTGTCTGTTGCTCTCTTTCTTCCCTGTCCTTACAGGACAGATCCGGTCCGAAGACCCCCCTGCAGTGGTTCGTCAGCCTGGGATTTGGCGGAGCTCATCAGAGCCAGCTAATCCCCGACTGTCTTGTCACGACGCTTCCGGTCGAATCTGAACTATAGAGACGTTGAGGTTGGGTGTGACAAAGAATGGCTGGGATGAGAGGGGCCAGGCGAGGCACTCCTTGATATGAGTGACATTGAGTTGGCCACGCCCAGCCAGTCACATGACCACCAAGCCAGGCCCACCCAATCACATGATTACCAAGCCACACCCACAGTCACATGACCACCAAGCCACACACACCAAGCAAGCCACAGAACCAGTAGTAAAAAATTTTGGAACCCACCCCTGGTGCAGACACCATGTGCACATGTCTCACCACTCCTGCAGGAGTTGCATTGGCTGCCGATTTGCTTCCAGATGCAATTCAAGGTGCTGGTTGTCACCTTTAAAGCCCTTCATGGCTTGGGACCAGGTTGTCTGAGGGACCGTCTCTTGCTGGTCACATCTTCCCAACCCATCAGAGCGGGGAGGCAGGGAATGTTGCAGGTCCCATCCCCTAGGGCAGGGGTCCTCAAACTTTTTAAACAGGGGGCCAATTCATGGTTCCTCAGACTGTTGGGCCAGATAGGCTGGGTAGGCGTGGCTAGGTGGTCATGTGACTAGGTGGGCTTGGCTAGGTCATGTGACTAGGTGGGCATGGCCAATTTAACAGTTCATTGAACAATGCACACAAATTAAAATTTAATTTGTTTTGCTCCTGGGGGTGTTTTATTTGCTTTTGTTTGCATGTTGCTCTTTTGGTTGCCTTTTCTTTTTACTAGATCATTTTTTCAGTTGTTTAGGAGTCTAGTAGTCTACTTCAGGAAACTCAGTTTTGCAGCAATTCTTCTCAGCCCCAAGGAGCTTGAGAAATCTCTCTCTCTCTCTTTCTGTCTCTCACTTTCTTTCTTTCTTTCTTTCTTTCTTTCTTTCTTTCTTTCTTTCTTTCTCTCTCTTTCTCTCTGTCTGTCCCTTTCTTTGTCTCTCTCCCTCTCCCTCTCTCTCTCTCCCTCTCTTTCTTTCTCTCTTTCTGTCTCTCTGTCTGTCTCTCTCCCTGTCTCTTTCTCTCTCTCTTTCTCTCTTTCCTTCTCTCCCTCTCTCCCTCCCTCTCTCTTTCTGTCTATCTGTCTCTCTCTCTATCTTCTAGAGGTGGGGAAGGTGAAAAACGGACTGTTTTTGCCTGGTTTTGGCCTCCTTTCACTCCCCCCCACCTCCACAAGCATTCTGCAGGCTAAAACCAGGCAAAAATGGCTCATTTTTTTTGCCAAAAACATGCCATTTTTGCCTGTTTTTTGGCCTCCTTTCACCCCCCACCCTCCACAAGCATTCTCAGGCCAAAATTTATTTATTTATTTAATATAACTTATATGCCGCCCTATCTCCATAGGACTCAGGGTGGCTCACAACAATTAAAACAAGCTAATAAAAACATAAAATACATACATAAACAAATATTAAAATAATTGAAAACCCCCTCAGCCCAGGCTAGGTGCCGCGAACAGCCATGTTTTTAATTCGCGGCGGAAGGTGCAAAGGTCAGGGGCCAGCCGGAGCCCAGGGGGAGTTGATTCCAAAGGGTGGGCGCACCTACAGAGAAAGCTCTACCCCTGGGGGCTGCCAGCCGACATTGTCTAGCTGACAGTACCCGGAATAGGCCCTCCCTGTGGGAACACACCAGGCGATGGGAAGCTGTTGCTGGTTGCAGATGGTCCGCCAAGTATCCTGGGCCTAAGCCATGTAGAGCTTTATAGGTCATTACCAGCACCTTGAATCTCACCCGTAGGGCAACCGGCAACCAATGCAAGCTGCGCATGAGAGGTGTTACATGGGAATATCGGGATTCTCCCATCACAACCCATGCAGCTGCATTCTGTACTAGCTGAAGCCTCTGAGTGGTCCTCAAGGGCAGCCCCATGTAGAGAACATTACAGTAGTTAATACGGGAGGTGACTAGTGCATGAGTAACTGTGTGTAGGGCATCTCGGTCCAAATAGGGGCGCAACTGGCGCAACTGGCGCACCAGATGAATCTGGGCATATGCCCCCCTGGTCACGGTTGTTATATGATCTTCTAGACTCAACCACGAATCCAGGAGGACACCCAAGTTGCGTGCCCTGTCTACAGGGGGTAAAACTTTACCCCCTGTAGCCAACAATGGAACCTCTCCTTTGGACTGAGATGCCGGTATCCACAGCCACTCAGTCTTGGCAGGGTTGAGCCGAAGCCTGTTCCTCCCCATCCAGATCTGCACTGCTTCCAGGCACCGGGACATCACGTCGAGGGCATCACTGGGTTGGTTCAGGGTGGATATAAAAAGCTGAGTATCATCAGCATACTGATGGTACCTCACCCCAAAACCATGGATGATCTCCCCCAGTGGTTTCATATAAATGTTGAACAGAAGGGGTGAGAGAACCGACCCCTGGGGCACCCCACAAGTGAGGGCCTCGTGGTTGAACTCTGCCCCCTGTCAACACCACTTGCGTCCGCCCCGAGAGGTAGGAGGAGAACCACCATAAAACAGTGCCTCCCACTCCCAACCCCTCAAGGCGCCGTGGCAAGATACCATGGTTGATGGTATCGAAAGCCGTCGAAAGATCCAACAGGACCAGAACAGAGGAATAACCTCTGTAACGAGTCCTCCAGAGATCATCCACCAGCGCGACCAATGCTGTCTCCATGCTGTACCTGGGCCTGAAACCCGATTGGTTTCATTGTTGATCTTACTTTTGGTTCCAGGCCACAGGGCTCCTGAAGGCAAGTCCTGTGTTCTGCTGAAGGGTGGGCAGTGCGATGTGGGCGGGGCAACCTTGTGCTGCTCCATGGGCCAGATTAATTGCTTCAGTGGGCCGCATGCAGCCTGCAGGCTGTAGTTTGAGGACCAATGCCCTCAGGAGAAGGGCCTTCTCCATGGTGGCTCCCTCTCTCTGGAACATCATTCCCCAGAGATTAGAATGGCCCCCACTCTAACACTCTTCCGGAAGGCGCTGAAGACCTGGTTCTGCCAGCGGGCCTGGGGAACCCAGAGTGGGATGGAACCCATTAAATTGCTCATGTGATCTGCTGTCGCCTGGGCAGGGGGTGGAGGGTGATTTGTATTGTATTGTATTGTATTGCATTGCATTGCATTGCATTGCATTGCATTGCATTGCATTGCATTGCATTGCATTGCATTGCATTGTTACTACATTACATTATATGTGTGTGTGTGTGTGTTATATATATATTATATTATATATTTATTACATTACATTACATTATATTAATTTGATCCTTTTTTATTAGTTTTATTGTTTTAAATGATGTTTTATATTCTGTAAGCTGCCTTGAGTCACCATGTGCGAATAGGCAGCAATATAACTTCAATAAATAAATAAACAACAAATAAATACATCTTAAGTACAGGAATGCTGTAGTGATAATAATAATAAATTTATTATCATTGTACGTGTATACACAGTATACCCATACAACGAAATTCACTTAACACTCAAAGACAGGTCCAACACACATAACAATCCCCAAGCACACTCCCACTCACCACAATTCCCCACCCCTAAACCAGCCAAACATCCACACAACAGACCAAGTAATACTGTCCAACAGCTCACTGATGGTGGCCCTTTAATTCATTGTTGAGTGCAATTAAAGCTCTGGGATAAAAGCTATTCAGAAAATGTGTGGTCTGAGTTTTAATTGTTCTATATCTTCTGCCAGAAGGCAACAGTCCAAAAAGATTGTAAGCAGGATGGAAAGAGTCTCTGAGAATGTTATGCAACTTTCTCAAACAGCGAGATTTGAAGATATCATCCAGGGCTGGAAGCTGGAATCCAATGATATTCTGGGCAGTTTTAATGATTCTCTGTAGAGTATTTTTGTCTGCTACAGAGCTGCTCCCATAGCATGCAAGAATGTCGTATGTCAGGACATTCTCAATGGTGCTGCGATAGTAGGACAGAAGTAGATGCTGAGATAGATTTATCTTTCCGAGCATTCTCAGGAAGTACAGCCTCTTCTGTGCCTTCTTCACAAGCATGTTAGCATTCATGGTCCATGAGAGATCCTTCGAGATATAAATGCCCAGAAATTTAAAACTACCCACCCTCTCCACCTCCTCATCATTTATGTATAATGGTAGATGTAAATCTCTCTTCCCCCTGAAGTCAATTATAAGTTCTTTAGTTTTTGTGACGTTAAGTGTAAGATTATTTTCTTTACACCACAATGTCAGCCCTTGTACATCCTTCCTGTAAGCAGACTCATTGTTCTTATTAATGAGCCCCACTACTGTTGTGTCATCCGCAAATTTAATAACTGCGTTGGTGTTACACAATGGGGTGCAGTCATGTGTGTACAAGGAATAAAGGAAAGGGCTTATAACACACAACCCTGGGGGGCTCCTGCGCTTAGTATTAGAGTAGAAGAATGGTGAGATCTGAACCTTACTGACTGTGGCCTATCTGTCAGAAAATCCTTTATCCACAAACAAATCCTCTGATTTATACCCAAATTACATATTTTAAAAAACAACCTGTTGGGTAAAATGGTGTTAAAGGCAGAGCTATAATCCACAAATAACAGCCTCTCATATGTCCCCTGTTGTTCCAAATGATTCAATACAGTATGGACAACAAAAGACATAGCATCATCAGTTGATCTATTACTCCTATATGCAAATTGGTATGGGTCCAAAATAGATGGAAGACTAGCCTCAATATAGTTCAACACCAGCCTCTCAAAACATTTCATGACAATAGATGTTAAAGCTAATGATCTATAATCATCAAGGAATACCACTACTGTCTGCTTAGGGACTGGCACTATAATGGATGTCTTCAGGCAGGTAGGGCTAGAGCACTGTGACAGGAATAGATTGAAACTGTACTTTGAATTTCTTTGTCTATAGAGGAATGATATTCAAGTTATTGAAGAATTAAATTTTAGCACATTCATACATGTGAACATATGGTAGCTGCATGAAGAATATGTTAAGAGTGGATACATTCATCTATTAATAAGATTTGGTTAAAATAAAAAAAAACATGACCATGTTGTCACTCTTAAATCCTTTGACAATAAAAAAATAGTAAAATAATCTGTAATGAGATATTCATATTTATTAAAAGTCCAGCAGAATCAGTATATTTCTGCAACATTTAATCCTTTTAGTAATGGATTAAATTTCTAGGCTATTATTTAAAAAAATCATTTTGTATTTTCACAATTGTAAACTTTTTTGTGGTTAGACATAATAGATACTATTATAAGGAAACATTTAGCATAATTTAGGAATGTATTAATAGCCAATACTCTAGTGATATATATGAATGACAGGTAGTCTTTGCTTAACAAACACAATTGGGACTGGCAGTTCTCTTGCTAAACAACATGGTCATTAAGTGAAAAATTATGTGATTGCACTGGACTTACAACATCACTCCTGTAGTTGTAAAGTGTGACATCATATTGCTGTGACTTGTAATTTTACTGATGCCAATTATAAAATCCTGGCAACAGAAAGACTAAAAAAGATAATAAATACAATAATTCATTCGGATCAAAACAGGTTTTTACCCAAATGACGATTAAAAACAATACAAGGATTATCATAAATATTTTAGAATACTATGAGGCTCATCCAGAAAAACAATTGGCAGTAATAATGATAGATGCACAAAAGGCATTCGACAACTTGAATTGGCAGTTTTTAATTAATTAATTAATTAATCGGGATAAAATTTGGTGAAAAATTTATAGAAATGATTAAGACAATTTATTCCAAGCAAACAGCAAAAATTATGGTCAATGGAGATCTTACAGAAAAAATCAATATAAATGAAGGGGTTAGACAAGGTTGTCCATTGTCCCTCCTCTTATTTGTCCTTTAATTGGAAATATTATTGGTGCAGGTAAGGGAAAATAAGGAAATAAAAGGGTTAAAAATTAAAAGAGAAGAATACAAAACACAGGCCTTTGCAGATGACATGGCCTTTATATTAGAGGACCCTTTGGAAACAGGAGAAAAACTCCTACTAGAAATAGAGAAAAACTCCTACTAGAAATAGAGAAATTTGGAATAGTAGCAGGCTTGAAAATAACTAAAAACAAAACAAAGATAATTACTAAGAACCTCACGCAAGGCCAAAACAAGAAATTAGAGGAACTAGGGATTCAAATTGTCAAAAAGGCAAAGTACCTGGGCATTTGGCTCACGGCAAGAACATCTTCAATAAAGGAAGACAACTACTCAAAATTATTGCAACAAATTGAAAAAGATTTAGAAAATTGGGCAAAACTACAAATTTCTTTGGGAGAATTGCCACGATAAAGATGAATATCTTACCTAAATTTTATGTTTGTTCCAAACAATACCTATAAAATTGGGGAGAACCTTTTTTGACAAATTGAATAAAATCATTAGTAAATTTATATGACTAGGAAAAAGCCAAGCATCAAAATTAAAATGTTACAAGATGACAGAAGTAAGGGTGGCTTTGGCCTTCCAGACTGGGAACTGTACCATCAGGCAGCAGTAATGTCATGGCTCAGGGAATGGATAAATCTAAATAATGGAAGAATTTTAACAATTGAGAGTCATGACTTGCAGAAAGGTTGGCATGTCTTTATTTGGGATAGGGAAGACAAAGCCCATAAGTATTTCCAGAGGCATCAAGTGAGGGAAGTACTATTAGAAACTTGGTTGAAAATTAAAAGGAACTTCTATCCAAAAATACCAAGATGTGTTGACAATGGAAGCCTTGGTCTACCCTAATTTAATTGATCTTAACAAAATAGTAACATATAAGGAATTATTAGATCGATTAGGGAATTTGAAATCTAGACAAAAATTATTGGATGAAGAAATTAAAATTGATTGTTGGCCCTATTTACAAATACAAACAAAATACAAAAAAGATTTAGAACTATATGGATTCCAAACTGACCAACAAGAAATGAATAAAATATTAACTGGGACCGATGAGAAAATAATTACTGAAATATATAAATGCCTCCTTCAATTCAAAATGGAGGAGGAAACAGTAAAGGAAACGATGATAATTTGGGCGAAAAACTTTGGGTATAATATTGAATTAGAATACTGGGAAAAATTATTGGGAACAAATTATAGGATGACGTTGTCGGCCGCCCATAAAGAAAATATTTACAAAATGTTTTATAGGTGGCATTTACCCCCAGCAAGATTGGCCAAGATATTCGAAAAAAATGCACCAAATTGTTGGAAATGCAATCATCAACATGGGACATATTTCCACATGTGGTGGACAAGTCCCAAAGCAAAGGCATATTGGTTAAAAATCCAAAAATGGTTAGAGGAAATGACAGGGGGGGAAATTGCTATGAAACCTGAACTGTTTTTATTGGGAGCTATAAAAGAGAAGATTAGGAAAGAAATGTATTACCTTATACTTCATATAATTACGGCCGCCAGAATTCATTTGCACAAAATTGGAAACAAAGATTTGCTCCATCAAATACGATGATCATAAAAAAGGTGCTAGAATGTGCAGAAGCAGATTAATTAACAATGGAACTAAAAGTCAGAGAGGAAACGATTTATTACGAGACATGGAATAGATGGTATAACTGGTTGGAGAAAGAATCCAAAATTAATGTATAAATGTATAAACCAGTGGTTCTCAACCTGTGGGTCGCGACCCCTTTGGGGGGTCAAACGACCCTTTCACAGGGGTTGCCTAAGACAGTGGTCACTAACAGGTGGTCCATGGACCACTGGTGGTCCGCGGAGAAATTTTCATATTTTGTGCATTTTTGCAGGTGGTGCAATACGGAAAAAGGAGTGCAGCCCTTGCCATCTGGAATGAATGGTGCTGTTGTGGCGGTGGTGGTGGAGGGGGTGGCATAAGCAGGAAGAAGCAGTGTTTGCGATGGCTGGAAGCTGCGGGAGCGAAGCACTACTTTCATTTGCAAAGCAACAGCATTCCACCTCAGTATATATGTGCCAGCCAGTGGTGCAAGGCAGCCCTCTTCTCCTGCCGCTTGGGACTCAGAGCGGTAAATGACATCTGGTCCAGGGAGCAGCCAGATTTTGCTCTCCATTGCAGACGCCAGATCAGCCCCCTGCAAGCTCTCGTCTCTCGAGGAGCACTCCCTGAAGCGGCACTGGAAACTTTGGTCGGGCTCCTCGAGAGACGAGAGCTTACAGGGGGGTGATCTGGCATCTGCAATGGACAGCAAAATCCAGCTGCTCCCTGGACCAGTCACCATTTACCGCTCTAAGTCCCAAGCGGCAGGAGATGAGGGCTGCCTTGGCCACTGGCTGGTGCAAATATACCAAGGCGAATGCTCATGCCACGCAAGTTCAAGTAGTGCTTCACTCCCACACTTCTTCCGGCCCTTGTTGGTGCTCCGTGCACCTCGGTCTCTCAGGGAGATGCTTGACTTCCTCTCAGCCCCAAGACACTGGCTGGCCCATGAGATGAGAGAGAGAGAGAAAGAAAGAGAGAGAATCAGAATGAGACAGAGAAGAAAGAGACAAAGAATGAAAGAGAGAGAAAGACAGAATGAAAGAGAGAGAATGAGAGAGAGAGAGATAGACAGACAGAGACAGAGAACCAGAGAGAGAGAGAGAGAGAGAATGAAAGAGAGAGAATGAGAGAGAGAGACAAAATGAAAGAGAATCAGAGAGAGAGAGAGAATCAGAATGAGAGAGAGAGTGGGGGAGAGAGAGAGAGAAAGAGGGAGGAGAGAAAAAGAGAGAAAGAGTGGGGAGAGAGGAAGAGGGGGAGAGAGAAAGAGAATGAGAGAGAGTGGGGGAGAGAGAGAAAGAGGGAGAGAGAGAAAGAGGGAGAGAGAAAGAGTGGGGGAGAGAGAATGAGAAAGAGGGGGAAGAGAGAGAAAGAGAATGGGGGAGAGAGAGAGAAAGAGGGGGAGAGACAAAGAATGAGAAAGTGAGAGGGGGAAAGAGAGAATGAGAGAGTGGGGGAGAAAGAGGGGGAGAGAGAAAGAGAGAATGAGAGAGAAGGAATGGGAGAAAGAGAAAGAGAGAGGGGGAATGAGAGAGAAAGAGTGGGAGAGAGAGAGAGAAAGAGTGGAGGAGAGAGAGGGGGGAGGGAGGGAGGAGGGAGAGTGCCTGAAAGACCCCATCCCATCACTGGGAGTCCAGGTGCTTCAGCAAGCGGCGTGCTAGATTCGTATTAGTGGTCTGCAAAATTTAAAATTATGAACTTGGTGGTCGCTGAGGTCCAAAAGTTTGGGGACCCCTGGCCTAAGACCATCGGAAAACACATATTTTCAATGGTCTTAGGAATAATTTTATGGTTGGGGGTCACCACAATATGACGAACTGTATTAAAGGGTCGCAGCATTAGGAAGGTAGATAACCACTGGTATAAACGTAAGAGAAGATATTAGAGAGGAGCGAAATAGTTATTGTGTAATAGATAGGTATAAATTGTAGTAAATATAGAAATTAGTAAGAAATATATAAAATGTATGTGTATATAGTTGGTTAAAATATAAAATAGATATTATCAAAGATGCCGGTATCAGAAAGTTGTAAAAATGTAACAAGGATGTTAAAGATGTAAATGTTGAATAAAAATTATTTTTTTTAAAAAAATTACTAATGGCTTCTCCATTAACTTTGTCAAAAGCTAGCCATGAAGTGCACAAATGACAATCACATCACAACAGGACACTGCAGTTGTTGTAAATATCCACCAGCTGCAAAGTGCCTGAATTTCTCCTGTGCTGATTAGAGAGTCCAAGCAATGGGTAATAACCTTTTCTGATTTGCCAGACACTGAGTTGTAATTTGTTTAGTCACACCTCTTCCTTCCTGTTTAGTTCCAGTTTGTTAACTCTGTCAGCCTAGAGCCGTGATGGCGAACCTATGGCACGGGTGCCACAGGTGGCACGCGGAACCATATTGGTGGGCACGCGAGCTCAGCTCTGGCATGTATGTGTGCGCCAGCCAGCTGATTTTTGGGCCTTCTGGGCCCACCAGAAGTCAGGAAACACACTGTTTCCAGCCTCCGGAGGGCCTCTGTGGGGGCTGGGGAAGGCCGTTTTTGCCCTCCCCAGGCTCCTAGAAAGGCTCTGGAGCCTGGGGAGAGCAAAAAACGGACCTACCGGGCCTACCGTGCCATCACGTGCCAAAAGCGGAGGGAACACGGGGGGGCGGGGCGCATAGAATTATGGATGTGGGCACGCATGCATGTGACCCCACCGCACTCCCCCCACTTTTGGCACGCGATGGCAAAAAGTTTAGCCATCACTGGCCTAGAGAGACTTATTTTGATTATCCTCCATTGCTTGGACTTTCTTTCTACAACACACAGAAGAGGATTATATTTGAAAAGGCTTAGTTTCTGCTGGGAAGTGGTTTTCTGGCACCGCGCCCAGCCAAGCGCCGCCCAGCTGAGCCGCAGGTCTCTGCAGCAGCGATTTTTGTTGCAGAGAGGCCTGCTTGGCGCGTGGAGCCTTCAATCTCTTCCCCATTTGTTCCAGAGGCTGGCTTGTAAGTTTTTGGTGTTAGTGCGGAGAGAGCCATTGTGCCAGCTCTGTGCTCCTTTATTTCAGCAAGGATCCTGGTGTTGGATTCCAGCTTTCTGGGCAGGCTGCAATAGTTTTTATGTGCTTAAAAGCCTTGGTGTAGGTTTTGCGCCATTTTGATTCCCCTCCCCCACCGCAGCCTTTATTCTAATCCACTTTCAAGGTGTGGTGTCGGCTTGGCATGCCTGAAACCCTAAACTGCCCTCCATACTGGTATTTTTGTACACCAGGGAGGTGATTTCAAATGCAATTGGCAGCAATTAATAGAGATAATTTAATGAGGGATTTTGTTGCTGTTTCAGTTACCTTGTGTTTCTCAAAATGGCATCTCGCAGTAGATCTTCTTCTCGTGCCTCTTCCTCTTCCTTCCTCAGGCATCATGCCTTGGAGGCTCCAGTACCCAACAAAGGGGAGATCTCGGTCCAAAGGGCCCTCTACTAGATCCCAGACCTCTGTACAAGCCTCCTCCTCAACTGCATCTGACAAAGATGCCATGGCGACAATGTGCATTAGAAAAGCAATTTGATAAGGCCCAAAAAAGGGCAGAGGCTGACAAGGTCCCTTCTACACCTGCCTGCAGCAGGGAAGCATCTGATTCCTTAAACAAGGAAATTTTGATTCAGGAATCCCAGCCAGATCAGTTTGTTTGGTCTCCTACTGCCTCCATTACAGACAGGAAATTCAGGTGGCAGACATGGATGTCCCTTTGGGGATAGCCAGCCCTGAACCAGGACCCTCTCATCACCACAGAGATTCCCATGCCTCTGCTACTTTCATGCCCATCGTGGCAGGGCTCCACCTGGAGGAAGACCAAGGCACTGATCTGTCAGAAAACCTGTGTGATATGATTGCCCAAACTATTACAAAGGGCATTGATGCTGTCCTTATGCAAAGGGGTCTCTTAGCTCCGCTGCCAGCAATAGACCTGAATCCAAGGGCCATTCCACCAGTGGGTCATTCTGACAGAGAGTACATTCTAGATCCTCATTCTCCTTCACCTTCACAGCAAAGTGACATGTCACTTATGGGTGAAGAAGAGGATGTGACAGATCATAATCTTTCTGAGGATGAAAGGATCATCCCTGATAAGCCTGCTGCCACGGGTCTGTTCCATCATGATCTGTTTAAAACCTTATTGTATAAGGCAAAGACAACAGCTAATATGGGCTTATTGGGCACCCTGAACGATCTTTGGACCCTCAAGATCCCATGGCTCTTCTTTTTACTGAGCCTGTCACAGAGCAAGAGGCTGTTCCATCACCTAAGCTCTTTGTTGATGTTATACAACAACAGTGGAATCAGCCCAGATCCATCTCTGCCCCAGTGGCATGGATCAGGAAATGTACACGGTGGAACAAGAACTTGAGGAGCTCCTCAAACTTCCAACTGTGGATGTTCCGATGGCCAGCTTGATTTCATCTAACATCCTTTCTTCCGACTCAGCTGAGGGCGTAAAAACTGAGGACTGAAGGGCAGAGTTTGCTGCTCATAAGACCCACCAAGCAGCCACCTGTGCCATTCGTTCTGCCACAGTAGCGTCCTTTTACTCTAGGACATCCCTAATCTGGCTTCATCAAATGCAGTCCCAGGCGTCCCCTGAATAAACCTGCCTACATCAGGACATTAATAAGCTAATTGCTGCCAATTAGCTTATTGATGTCCTCAATTCAGCAAAGTTTGCTTCACGAGCCTTAGCGTCCAATGTCACCTCCAGACACCTATTATGGCTGAGGCACTGGCAGGCTAACATGAAAACAAAATGGCGGCTAGTGGTGGCTCTATTCAAGGGTGACTCTCTCTTCGGGGAAGCCTTAGACCCTGTTTTGGTAGAGGATAAGAGGAAAGTTCTTCCCCATGTCTACAGGCGAGCAGACAGACGAACCAGTTTTCCTTACCGTAGACAGCCCTTTTGTGCATCTGACACGGGGTTTCAAAGTCTGGGCTACCAAAGGTCCTTTCTACCAACCTCAGACAGGCTGCAGGACTGACCTTCCTTTCGGGATCACTCTAGACAGCCACAGACCAGATGTCCCTTTTGGGAAGCTGGCTACCGAGCTTACCACCGGAACAAATGACTGTCCCGACAAGTGTCCCATAGGCCTGGGCAGATTTGCCAACTGCTGGCGACACACGATCTCCAATGCCTGGGCATTACAGACACTCAGTCTTACCCTAGAGTTCAGTTCAAAAACCCCTCAACGGTTCATCCAATGCTCCACCTCATGGGATCCCACCAAGATGATGGAAGCCAAAATCCAGCATCTGCTGGCCATTCAGGCCATAGAGCCTGTACCTCTTCAACATCAGGAGTTCGGCTTCTATTCGATACTCTTTCTGGTGCAAAAGAAATCGGGCGGAAGCAGAGCCATCCTAGATCTGAAGAAGCTGAATGTACATATCAAGTACAAATGCTTCAAAATGCAATCCCTGCACACCATTCTGGATTGCATCAGACAGGGAGATCTCTTGATATCTATAGATCTACAAGAGGCTTATTTGCATGTGCCCATCAGACCGTCTCACAGGAGATTCCTCAGGTTCTCCTATGTGGGACTACATTACCAATACAAAGCTCTGCCCCTTCGGACTATCGTCCGCCCCCAGAGTATTCACGAAACTTCTGGACATGGTGGCTGCTCACTTGCAGACAAAGCCCATATGTTTGTTATGTTATCTGGATGATATTTGGTCCTGTCCTCATCCCCTCAGCAGGCGAGTCTAGATCTCCAGATCACAGTTCAAACCCTCCAAGACCATGGGTTCACTGTGAATTGGGAGAAGAGTCACATGAACCCCTCTACCAACCTGGTCCATCTGGGAGCAAGGATTGACACTCAGACCAGCATTGTCTTCCCCTCCCAGGATGTCACTCCAGCATCCGCTCCACCATCAGGCAAGTCAGAACTGTCAAAAGTGTACCATTAATGCTTCTTTCCCAATTGTTAGGCAAAATGATTTCCTGCCTAGATTGTACCTTGGGCGAGGTTGCACTCCCAACCTCTTCAATGGTTTCTATTACCAAGTCAACAGGCAGGCCTCAGCAACTCCCCCAAATGGATCAGAGTTCCCTTCAAGGTAATCAGATCCTTGGCATGGTGGACGTTGGCAGCCATAGAGCAGGGGCATTCTTTCAAAGAGCACCCCCTCTTAACCCTGACCACAGACACCAGCCTTTTCGGATGCGGCACTCATCTACAATCTTGAATGACCCAGGGTCAATGGTCTCCAAATGACCTCCTCAAAGACATCAACTGGCTGGAACTGAGAGCCGCTCATCTGGCACTTCGCCATTTCCAAGATCAACTGTCAGGGCATCACGTGCTGTTACTGATGGACAATGTCACAGTCAAAGCACACTTGAACCATCGGGGGCATCTGCTCCAGGGCGCTGCTGCACGAGGCTGCTGCGATAGGCCTGTGGATGGAGAAACACTTGTTCTCCCTGAGGGCAGAACACATCTCCGGGATCTCCAACATCCAAGCGGATTGGTTGAGCAGAACGACCACCAATCAGGCAGAATGGAAACTTCATCCAGATCTGTTCCTCTCGCTTTCAACCAAATTCGGCTCACCCCAAGTAGAGCTTTTTGCCAGCCCAGCCAATGCACAACTTCCATGGTTCTACACCAGATTCCGATCCCCAGGAGCTGAAGGGATGGATGCCCTCTGTTGCCTGGGGCCCTGGGGCCTATTGTATGCATTTCCCCTGATACCTTTAATACTGAGGGTCATCAGGAAGATCCTGCAGGAAGGCGCAGAGGTTCTCCTTGTAGCTCCTCACTGGTCCAGATAGACCTAGTTCGTGGATCTATTGACCCTATCAATATCACCTCCCTAGAGGAGCCCTCCAGACAGCATCTCCATCAGCCAGGGGGGCATACAACACCTGGAACCTAAATGGTTTCAGCTGGCTGTCTGGCACTTGAAAGGGAGATCCAGAAAAAGGACTGATTCTCTAGGAAGGTAATCTCTATCATCCTTGATTCCCGACGTCTGTTGACAACCCGCATATACAACACCACATGGAATTTCTTTTGCCGCTGGTGCACTAGAAAGGTGCTAGCTCCAACATCAGCCTCTGTACCTCAGGTATTGGACTTCCTGCAGGAAGGGTTAGAGGCAAGATTAGCGGTTAATACCCTCTGGAGACAAGTGTTGTGGTCCACCAGCAGCCCATGGAGCTGGCAGCAGAGTCGGACAGTGATGAGGCTGAGGAAGAACATGGGCCAGTCCTGGAGGCTGGGGAAGGCCGGGGTGAGGGCTCTGCATCAGAGGCAGAGATGGGGCCAGGGCAGGAGTGAAATCTAACATTTTTCCCTATTGGTTCTGTGGGCATGGCTTGGTGGGGGGGGGTGTCCTGTGACTGAGTGGGCATGGCCAACTCGATGTCACTCACAGCCACGCCCACTCAGTCACAAGACCCCCTTCCACCAAGCCATGCCCACAAAACCCGGTAGGAAAAATTTTTAAATTTCTTTCTCCCATGGCTCCGCCCACCTGCCCCATTCCCCGGACTCCTACTGCTCACCTTTCTCCCACAGCTGTCTGTCAGGGAAGGCAAGCGCCCGAAAGGTACCCGAGTCACTCAGTCTCCTTGTTGAATGAGCTGCTCTGGTCCATGGGCTGGTTGTGCAAGTACACACCCAACCTGCCGCTGAATTAAATAAACGGTGTGTGCTTGTGCAGCTGGTGCATGGACCAGAGCGGCTCATTCAAGAAGGAGAATGAGTGACTCCGGTACCTTTTGGGCTCTTGCCTTCCCTGACAGACAGCTGCGGGAGGAAGGTGAGCAGTAGGAGTCCAGGGAATGGTGCATTCCCCAAGTCTGGGGAATGGGGCGGGTGGGTGGGTGGGTGGGCGGAGCCTCCAGCTGCCATTGCTACGAACCACTGGCCATCATCGCTACCTACTCGCCCAAGCTGGTCCGAACCAGGAGCATTTCACCCCTGGGCCAGGACCATCGGGGAGTGAGGTGTAGACTCCAGAACCTCCAGAGACTGATAGGAGTGAGGCAGAAGAACAGAAGGAGCCTCTCGGAACTGGCAGCTCTCTCAGTACAGAAAGATTTGTGTATCATACATCCTGACAGAGTCATCCTCCTCCTGGACCCGACATTCGTGCCAAAAATCAATTCCTGGTTTCAATGGCCCCGGGAGATCCTTTTACCAGATTTTTGCTTAAATCCCAAATATCCCAGGGAATGCCAGTGGCACACCTTAGATGTGCGCAGAGCCCTGCACATATACATTGCCAGGACGGCACCATTCAGGAAGACAGAGGTGTTATTCATCTCCTTTCAGCCCAGGTCTCTGGGCATCCATCCACTATTGGTCGCTGGCTCAAGGCCTGTATTTCTCTAGTTTATGATCATCAGGCTTGACCTATTCTGGGCATTACAGCCCGTTCTACAAGAGGTGCAGCCACAATGGCAGCTTGGGCCCCTCAGGACTCTATACGAGAGATCTACAGGGCAGCCACTTGGGTATTGCCCTCTCCCTTCATCAGAAACTACCAACTTGACATGTTTGCCTCTCCCTTTGGGAGATGGGTCTTGCAGCAGGTTCTTCCAGTTGACAGTCTGGGAGAGTCTGTTTTTTCTCACTACATGTTACGTCTTCTCCAGATCCAGAACATCATTAACAAACTGGAGCTAAACAGGAAGGAGGAGGCGTGACTAAACAAATTACAACTCAGTCTCTGGCCAATCAGACAAGCTTATCACCCATTGCTTGGACTCTCATGCAGCACATATAGAACGAACGTTCAGGTGAGTACAATGTTCCTTCTATTATGTCTATCCCCCCTCCTACTTTCTATCCCCCTTCCTACTTCCCCACACATGAGAAGATGGCATCATGGAAGCTTCCAGCCTAATATGGCTTCCAAAGCTGATACCCAGTCTATAGGTTACTCAAAAATCAAAGTGGGTGAAAAAGACTATTGGATCTGCCACTGGTTGAGCTTCATGGCTGTCTTCAGATGCCCCAGGTGTCAACTGTCCAACTAGTGAACCCAAAATAAGGAAACACTCACGGGAGAATTGAATTCCCAAAAGTAAAACTTTATTGGATACACCATTTTGGTACTGAAGAATCAAAACCAGCTCTGGTTTTCCTGTGCAAAGGCTTGCCTAGTTAAACAATAGCTTATCTTTTCTCCCCACCCCTGGATGATCACTTTGTCCAATTATGAGGCATTCTTTTGTTATGGGAACAGTCCATCTCTTTCTCAAGCACCTGCAGTGGTGATCTTGATGGTTGCCAGGCTCTCAGGGTCCACATACACATTCTTAGCACTCTATTTCCACCTTTACTCCCCCCAGTTCATTGGCAAGTTGAAAAGAATTAAGGTTTAAAAGAAGCAAAGCGGTTCAATCTTGACATGCTGGCCCCCTGAAGGAAAGGGGCACTGGAAAATATTAAGCATAAATTAATACCATTACCTGAGTAGCCTTCGCCTTCAATAATCTTGGTCGTCGAGGGTATTTCACATGGAACCTTCTTACTAACTTGTCTGCACGAACATTGTGGGCTCCTACCCACTCAGTGTCAGCTGTGGGATATCCTTACTAAGTATTGTAATTTTCCCTTAAAGTACCTTGAGTCCAGTATCTCCTTGATTTCATAGTATTTCTCAACCCCCACTAAAATAGGCAGAGGCTCCCCTTTGACTGGCCTTAATTTAGAGCCTTTGAAGGGTTTCAATAAGCTACAGTGGAACACCAGGTGGACTCACCTGAGCACAGTGGTGGGATTCTACCATTTGGTAGTAGTTAAGCAGTTAAGCAGTTCAGAGAACCGGTTGTTGGAAGAAATCTCCTTCTGTTTTTTTCCACTTTACAGAATTACAACATTCTGTAAAGAATTACAACATTCTTGTTTCCTAGCCTAATCTTTATTGCCCTGCTTACAGAAACTGCCTCTCCCTCTCAGTTAACCCTTATTAAATTCTTGGCCGTACTTCTGGTTCCGGAGTTTCTTGGAGTTTTTTTTTCCTTCTTCTTGACTTTCTTAAAGGGGAAGGGTTGTTTTAAGCATTTTACACTGCTGTTGGGAGGAAATAGTCCCCTGTTGGAGTTCTTCTAGCCAGGATGCAATGATCAGCACTGTGAAGAAATAATTGAATAACGAAGCAGAAGCTTTTAATGACAAGGAACCAAGATGGGTGACATTCAGCAAGGCTTCTTGGCTAGCTAGAAAGATTGACATTCAAACATGAGTTTACATACCCTTTCTGACTTTTGGTCTAAAACTGGTTTTTGGTGAAGTTTAATTCTGTGCTTAGTGATGTTTAATCCTGTGTTTAGTGATAAGATAATTTTCCCTATTCAGCTTTGTTTGGAAGGAAAAATGTTAATCTCTGTTCCTGAAAAGAAGCAGCTTCGGAAATCTGACTAGTTCCTGTGTCTATTTGTTCTGGTAATTGGTTTAACAAGCAACAGATACTCTGTTTGCTTCTTTGCTTTATTCTGGAGAGCTTAAATGATCTCTCTGATAAAGGGTTTCACTTTATGAGCAAGAGTTGGCTGCTGATAGTTATCACTGCATTTTAACTACTTAAATTCCTCAAGGTGCTCTCACACCCTGCCTGATTTGTAACTCCAGTTTGCAGGTATTTCTAATGTAATGGTTGGTATTTAGGGCAGCTTTTTGCAAGCAAAGAAGCTTTTTGTATTTTTGTACAGGTAATCCTTGACTTACAACAGTTACAATGGCACTGAAAAAAGTGACTTATGACCATTTTTCACACTTATGACCATTGCAGCAAACTGTCATTAGGGGAAAGAAGCGATGTCACATGACCACCTGGCTACGCCCACCCGGTCACATGAAGCACCGCAGTTGTGAAATGAGTGACATGGTTGTTAAAAATGCTGTAACAGGCATAAATGATGAGCGGTCATAAGTGTGAGGATTGGTGAAAAGTGCAAGGACCTGTCAGAAATCACTTTTTTCAGCCCTCTGGGTAGTCCCTATGTGCATAGGGACTACTCAGAGGGCTTGAAAGAGTTATTTTTGACCAGTCTTCACACTTTTGACCGGTCCTCATACTTACGACTGTCCTCACATTTTACGTTTTGCACCCTATCTTGTAATCATGGTGAAGAGAAGCAGTTGTGAAATGAGTGACATGGTTGTTAAGAATGCTGCAACGGACATAAATGATGACCAGTCATAAGTGCGAGGACTGGTCAGAAATGACTTTTTTTCAGCCCTCTGAGTAGTCCCTATGCACATAGCCATGCCCATCCAGTTACACGACCACCAAGCCATGCCTAACCAGTTGTTAAAAAAATTGAATCCCACCACTACCTGAGCACTTTTGGTAATCACAATTCCACTGTAACTAGGTTTATGGTTCGAACAATTGGGAACAGATCTATGTACTTGGGACCCAATTTCTTACAAAATTGGTTCAATTTCAGGTAGTTAGTAGACAGATATACTTTCTCCCAAATCCTGAACTTTTTCTGGAGGGCTCTCTTCTGATCTCCCTCTTTCTTTTGTGACTCCCTGGCTTTACTCAGGGCTCTGCACATTTCTCCAGGCAGCTTTAGCTGAATGTCCATCCATTCAGCTAATGTTACTGAGGGAGGAGGTTTCCTCGGAAATTCTGGCATTGGCACAAACTCAATTCCTATAGTTACCTTAAAGAGTGTGAACCCAGGGCTACTATGCACTAAGTTATTATAAGCTACTTCTACAAAATGTAGGAGCTCCACCCAGTTGGTCTGCTGATAGTTTATATAGCAAAGTAAGAATTGGTCAATTATTGCATTAGCTCATTCCTCCACCCATTAGTGCTTGGATGAAACCCCAAATTAAGACCCTGGGTTGACCCTATTCGCTTTATGAACTCCTGCCAAAACTTTGCTGTAAACTGCATGTCCACAATTTGAAATGATGCACCTTGGAACTACATGCAGCTGATAGATGTGCTGCACAAACATCTTGGCCAGGCTTTGGGCTGAGGAAATCTTGGGACACGCAATGAAGTGTGCTTGCTTTGAGAATAGGTCAACCACTGTCCAAACCACAGTACTCCCTTTACTCTCAGGCAATTCTACTATAAAATCTATGGCAATTTCTTCCCATGGTCTATTGGGATTGGCCACCAGTTGTAGCAACCCAGGAGTCTTCCCCTGGCAATCGCTTCATGGACGTGCACACTGAGCAGCTGGTTACATAGCTTTCTATGTCTTTCTTCATCTTGGGTCATCAGAACTGCCTCTTGAAGAGAAGTGAAGAGTCTTTACAAACCCTAAATGGCCAGCCGGCTTTCTGTTATGGCTTTTTTTGTAGGATTTGGATCCTCTGGCTGGCTGAAACATACAATTTGTCTCCCTTCCATGCCAGGTCCTCTCTCATCGTCAGCTTGTTTTTGTGGTCTTTGAGCCATACGTCTTCCTTTAGCTGTTGGGTTAGCTGACTATCAGCTGGGAGGTTTCTCCGTGGCACACACATTTTCCTAAATGAGAATGCCATTAAGGATTGTCCAGCTGAAAAATCCCATCCAACAACACAATCTGTGGGTCGTGTGCCTGGAGCCGTTCCAGTCCCAAAACGATCAGAAAATGCAGAGCAGCCGCCACATAGAACTCCAATGGCTCCATGTGGTTTCCCAGGCTCAGTGGTCATGGCTACCAGACGTGATAGAAGTAGCTGGCAGTTAATAGTTTTCACCAAAATATGCGGGTCTACCTCATACTGCAGCACATTCTACTTAGTGGCAAAAGCTGTATCCATGAAGTTTGCAGTCACCCCTGAGTCCACTATGGCTTGCTTGGGAATTTCCTTACTTCTGGGAAAAGTCAATGTCATGGCTACCACAAAATGCTGGGTCAGTGTAACCCGTGGTGTTAACACCTGGCCTGCCCCAGAAACTGTTATGTATTGACAGTTCGGCACATGCGTAGTTGCCACCGCCTGACGTGGTGCTGTCCTGGCGGGAAATAGGGGAATCCTGATTGGTGCAGACGATGACAGCCGAGGTTATATAAGAGCTGTCAAATCGCAAGAGTTTTGTTCAGACTGTGCTAGCCGAGAAGGCGTTGCTGTTTATGGTTAAGTTAATTGAATAAACATTAGTTAGTGCTACTGTGAGTCGTCTTGAATTGCCTGCCAATTCCCATTTATAATACTGATGATGAGGATGGGATTGTGAGGCGGCAATCGAGCGGCAACATTCAGCTGTCACTGGGGCTGACTCAACACAGTGAAGTTCTGATAGCGTGGTGCCTCAGGAAACTACCAGGATATCATGGCCACTCTAACGATGTTTGCTCCTTTTAACCAGGCTCAGGAAACTTGGGACTCTTTTTTGGACAGGTTTGACTGTTTCTTAGCTGCCAATGATTATAAAGTACTCCCGGGCGATCGTAAACAAGTGGTTTTCCTCAGCATTTGCGGGCATGATATGTTCGAGACTGCCCGAGCGCTATTAGCTCTGTTGAGGGTCCAAAATATGCCCTGGGACACTTTGATGGCCAAATTGAGGGGACACTACGCCCCATTGCCTTCCCGTGTCACCTGGCGCTATGCTTTCCACCACAGGAACCAGGCTGAGGGAGAGACAATTAACCAATACATGACGGCATTGAGAACAGCCATGTTGTATTGTGAATTCCGAGATTTAGATGACATTTTGTTGGACCTATTGATCTGTGGGGTGAGGGATCTCAATTTACAACGTTGGTTATTGGCTAGAATGGATGCCACATAACAGTCGGCAATTGATGAGGCCCAGGTGTCTGAATTGTCTACCAGTCCTCACTCGAGATGCAGAAGACATCTAGTCCTGTGGTGGCGAGGAAAACTGCAGCTGTCTATCATGATGACATCGAATCTGACCTCTCCTCAGAGGACGACGGGGTGAGCCATTTGAAGACAGTGCCAAAGAAGGAACGGGACCCTGAGAAACAGAAGGCACAGATTCCGTGTGCCGGCTGTGGAGGAAACCATAGCCAGTCTGCCTGCCATTTTAGGAATGTAGAGTGCAGGCGTTGCGGTAGAAAGGGCCACCTAGCTAAGGTCTGCCGAGCCAGACAACCAGCTACCACTAATCCTAATAGGCCTTCACCCCGAGAGCCCCAACCACCAGGAAGATCAGGCCCGAAAGGGGGGGAATGCTTCACCATCTATCGTGACATGCATAGCCCTGAGGTAGTTATCGGCCAGGCTAGTGGAGAGTTGATGAAGAAAATATTCCTCACTGCATTGATCGAGGGCATTCCATGCAAAATGGAACTAGACACGGGATCTTCCATGTCCCTAGTTTCATGGAGCACATTTAAGCACCTAGTGCCCACAATGTCAAAAAAGCGTCTGTCCCCGTGCAGCCTCAGGCTGCGGGACTATCAGGGTAATTCTATCCCCATTCTGGGAAGTGGAAAGGTTAGAGTCCAACATAAGAATTTCCATGGCCAGCTACAAGTTATTGTTGTTGGCAGATCATTACCCAATCTATTAGGTTTAGATTGGTTTGATGCCTTGGGTCTGGTGGTGATTGGGGTCATAGGACCAACGGAAATAGATTTGCATCCCTCATAGATGAGTTCGCTGATGTGTTCAGAGAGGGGCTTGGCACTTACGTCGGTACACCAGTCTCATTTTATTTTATTTTTTTTTATTTTTTATTTTTATTTGATTTATATGCCGCCCTTCTCCGGAGACTCAGGGCGGCTTACAGTGCGTTAAGCAATAGCCTTCATACTTTTGTATATTTATACAAAGTCAGCTTATTGCCCCCACAATCTGGGTCCTCATTTTACCCACCTTAGAAAGGATGGAAGGCTGAGTCAACCTTGAGCCTGGTGGGATTCGAACTTGCAGTAATTGCAAGCAGCAGATGTTAATAGATGTTAATAACAGGGTGCTTTAAACCACTGTACTACAGGCTCTGTTTAACCTGGACCCAGGTGTTGCCCCTATATGACTCAAACCTCGTAGAGTTCCTTTGGCACTCCGGCCCAAGGTGGATCAAGAGCTGGACAAATTAATTAGCCAAGGGGTCCTGGAGCCAGTGGACTACGCAAGATGTTCGTTATTCCCATCAAGCCTGATGGCTCTATTCATATTTGCACCGACTATAAGGTGACGCTAAACAAGGCGTTACAGTCCAACCACTATCCTGTTCCTATCGTACAGCAGCTGCTACATTCCTTAGGCCGAGGTTCCGTGTTTGCCAAGTTGGACATGGCGCAAGCCTACCTGCAGCTTCCAGTGGATAACGCCCAGGCTATCTAGTCGACGCCGCAGGAATTCATCCTACACCTGCTAAGATACAAGCCATCACAGACGCCTCCCCTCCTACCTCTAAAGCCGAATTACAGGCCTTCTTAGGTCTCTTAAACTTTTATAGTATCTTCTTGCCTCATAAGGCTACTGTTGCGGAACCTCTCCACTGTTTGCTGAAGTCTCAAATACCTTGGTCCTGGGGCCAGAGGGAGGCTGCTTCTTTTGCGGCAGTTAAGGATTTATTAATCTCTTCGAATGTCTTGGTACAATACGATGGCCTGCTCCCGTTAACTCTCACCTGCGATGCATCCCCATATGGGGTCGGAGCTGTCCTTAGGCACCACCTGCCGAATGGAATGGAAGCCCCAATTGCATATTTCTCCCATACCTTATCTCCAACGGAGTGGTGGTACAGTCAAATTGACAAGGAGGCTTTAACGGCGGTGGCCAGCGTTAAGCGTTTTCACCACTATGTTTACGGCCATTGCTTTGACCTCATCATGGACCATAAACCCCTTCTGGGTATTCTAGCCAGGGACAGACAGACTCCCCAGATCATATCGCCTCGCATGGCCCGCTGGGTCGAGTTCCTGGCTGCCTACAATTACAAGCTTCTACATTGTCCGGGCAAGGCTATGGGTCACATGCCCTCAGCCGGTGCCCCCTTCACTTGGGAGTGGAGGACCCCACACCTGTGGACACAGTCTTGTTGATCGAGGACCAGAGTCTTCCTGTTACAGCTGCAGACATTGCCAGGCTTACCGCGAAGGACAGCATCTTGTCGGGCATCCTGGACTGGGTTCGGAGGGGTTGGCCTCTTGGACGGGTCGCCCTGGACTTCCAGCCGTTCAAAGCCCAGCAACATGAACTGACCACACTTAAGGGTTGTTTGTTGTGGGGCCCGTGGGTTGTTATACCTCCTGAGTTGCTGAATTGATCACCAGGTGATCCGTTTAATGCTGATGATGTCCCACCATCGCCGGAGTTTTCTTTGTGTGACACTTAGTGGCTAGGTGACTGGGTCCTCCGCAGTACAGGCACAAGCCTTCCCTGCACCTCTGATCCTTTTTTGCCTGCGTGAGGTGCACCCGCCCCCACATTTGCATGGGTTTCTCGGGGGGTTGAGGCTCCTCATGAAACCTCCCAGATATTGGAACAGCAGCCTCGTTGCCACACCGTTCACTGCTGGACCCAACCATCTTTGCACAAGCACAGGTGCATTTGGGCTTACAGGGTACTAGGACAGTCTGTCCAGGTTAACTTGTCCAGAATCTCAGAGAACAGGTCCTCCTAGAATTGGTCCATTAGGGTCTCCTCATTCAATCTCAAATCCTGACAGATTAGCCAGATGTCAGAAATGTATTTGATTACCAGGTGATGCCCCCAGCTTGAATTCCCTCAACTGCTGGTTTGCTGGGGTTTTCAAACATGGCCTTCATTTTAAGGCAAAACCCTGTGTAGTCATCCAACAACTACCTGGGCTGCGTGAGGAGTTGGGTCACCCATCAAGCTGCTGGTCCTATCAATAGACTCATAATAAATCTCACCTTCTTCTGGTCAGTTTGAAAATCATCCTGTCTCAGGCTTATTAATAGATGACATTGTCCCAAAAAAGCTGGGAATTGGGCAGAAATTCCTATCAAATTTATCTGGGATAGCAACCAGATACCTGCGGTAAGATCTTGAAGGTCTGGATGCCTGCAATTGCGCCAACTGGTTGAAAAGGAGAGTTACTTGTTGGGCCAACTGGCCTAGTAATTGCTCCATAATGCCCAACAAACTGGGCTTTTCTCCTGGGGAAAATGGGGCTGGGAACAAACAATGCTACCCCTCTTACTACACATACATAGTGAGTTTATTAATATTCCCCAGCAATTCCCTTCACCAAAACCCCCAAAACTGCCCCAATCAAGTCCAGCCACAAGCAGATCATGGGGCAAGAAAAGTTCAGAGTCTCCAAGGCACAATTCCAAACATGGTGTCAGTCCAGAGTGAAGCAGGAATCATGATGATCAAAGAAACAGCTAGAAAACAAACATGTTCCCAGCAACACCTCCATCTGTCTGCTGTGATAAATAGCCAGCTTCCGATGCAGTCCATCAAGATGATCCGGGCCTTCTCCTCTTGAGTAGTCCGGCTGATCTTTCCTTTGCCTTTTCTCTGCCCTATGTGTTCTTTGATGAGGTGCAGAAGGCTGTTCCTTCTCTTCGCTGGCCAACTGCCACTACAAACTTTCCACAATTGAAGCCTCCTCCAAATCCCTTCCGGACAGCCATTCAGAGCCACCAATCAACTCCGCTCCTGATGTGCCAGGAATGGGCTCATCCTTCCTTGAGCTTATATCTGAGGAGATATCTAAGAAGTCGTCCAAGGGAGATACCACAGGACTGGTCATAAAGTTATCCCAAAGATGTTTTTCCAAAGGCAACTGTACTTCCTTTGTTTTTGCTTGCAAACATTTCACTTCTCATCCAAGAAGCTTCTTCAGTTCTGTAAGAAAAGTAACTGTTATTTATAGAAAGCATGCTCCCCTACACATATGTAACAATCTAGTAATTTGACACTATCAAATGAAACAGTGACACCCAAAATGGATCTTTCTTAATAATTATTGTTTGTATCTCAGTTAGATAAATAAAGCCATGAAACAATTATATGCCCTTTGGCAACCTGAAAGGGCAATTCCCACTGAGGTTAATTCAAACATTTTTTTGTCTCATTCTTTCTGTACTTCAACAGCCTTTTGCTGCCCCACTTACCCACACGTATATGTCAGTGTTGGTTTAGAGAGAGCCAGATTAGAACAGCAATTGGCTCGAGACTAAGTAGATAACAAAGAAATGAACATATGGCAAAATCAAAACAGTCTCTGGAATAAAGACTTTGCCTAGCTAGTTTCAAGAGAGAAGCCAAAATCCAATCTGAGGCTTGGAGCCTCCAATTAGGTTCATCAGCCAGTCCAATGGTCAGAGTTTCAGGGTTTACAAGTAGAATTCACAGGAACAGCGTATGACAGGAGTTCAGAGGGTCATTTCTAAGTGAAGCCAGCCACAAACTAGCCCCAGACTAAGCTTGCAGACAATGGCCAATTAGTCCATCAAACAGATAACCAGCTGCTCAAACAGGGTCCAAAATACAAACACAAAGCCTCTTATTTATTTTATTTATTTTATTTATTTTTAGATTTCTATACCCCCCTTCTCCCTGGGGACTCAGGGCGGTGTACAGCCAAGTAAAAACACACAATATAAACATTAAGAACAAATTAAAAAGAATATCTAAATTGGCTCCAAAATTTAAAAAACACTCCAATTTAAAATTATTTAAAAGGCTTTGCTTAGGCCAGCCCGGCTTGTTGGAAGAAAAATGTTTTAAGGGCACAGCGGAAGGCACGGAGGTCATGGATTCTTCTTATCTCTGGGGGCAACTGATTCCAGAGGGTGGGGGCCCCCACAGAGAAGGCCCTCCCCCTGGGGGTCACCAGCCTGCATTGCTTGGCCGATGGCACCCCGAGGAGGCCCTCTCTGTGGGAGCGCACGGGTCGATGGGAGGTCATCGGTGGCAGAAGGCGGTCTCGTAGATAACTGGGCCCTATGCCATGGAGCGCTTTAAAGGTGGTAACCAGCACCTTGAAGCACACCTGGAAGACCACTGGGAGCCAGTGCAGCTCGCGCAGGAGCGGTGTTATGCGGGAGCGCCATGTAGCCCCCGTAATTACCCGCGCGGCTGCATTCTGGATCAGTTGGAGCCTCCGGGTGCTCCTCAAGGGGAGCCCCATGTAGAGAGCATTACAGTAGTCCAGGCGAGAGGTGACGAGGGCATGAGTGACTGTGCACACGGAATCCTGATCAAGAAAGGGGCGCAACTGGCGAATCAGGCGTACCTGATAAAAGGTCCCACTGGCTACAGCTGTCAGATGTTCCTCTAAGGACAGCTGCGTATCCAGGAGGACTCCCAGATTGTGCGCCCTCTCCATGGGGGCCAAAGACTCGCCCCCAATAGTCAGCGATGGAGTCTTGGCAACTTAAACTAAATCCACATGACTCATGAACTGCAGTGTCTCGGAAACACAAATAAACATCCAGCCACGACCCATACACATTGCTTCCAGCAACGTTTCTCTCTGCCTGCTGTGCTAAATAGCTCCTGGTGCAGCCCATCAAGAGGGGTGGGACAATCTCTACCTCTCTACCCTGTGTACTCTGGGATCCACCATGGCCGGCAGCTCCTCCTGCTCTTTCTCACTGGCCTGCACACTCTCCGCAGCCAAGGCCTGTTCTGCTGGCAGTTCAGGGTCAGTAATTCCTGATGTGCCAGGAATTATCCCATTCTTCCTTCTGCCAGCCTCAAGTGGAGGAGTCGTCATCCATAGGAGACATCACAAACCTTGATGCTGAGCTTCTATTGATTGGTGATATAACTGAGTTCACTACCCTAAAAAACAATCTGGCTCTTAACCTGTCATATTCTCCAATGAAATTTATACAACAAATTACAAAGTAATATTGTTCTTGAACATTGCTTCCATATTTTATTAATGTCAGTTTTGTAAGATAAAATTGAAAATTGTTTTGCCTAGTATCCCAGTGAATTGGAGGACTTCATATGTACTGTATATACAGTTTAGCCTCTTGTGTGCTCTCCAGGTTTTGTGGAAAATAATTGCTAGTGTAACAAACTAGCTAATATAGAGCATTTAAGGAAAAAATACTTTCTGGAAAAAATGCTATATTTTTTATATATTAGTACTATATCATAATATTGAATAGCTTTTAATTAATATAATGGTTTGTTGATTTGAGTGTTGATTTATATATTTTAACATTTCTGCTTTGAGCAAATACTTCTTGTTTTAAATTTTTGCTAGAAAGCATGGCATTTTGTCATCTTCTGTTTGATCAGTTACCTAAGGTTAGAAATTGGTAAGAGAAGTTGGAATGTGTCCCTTTATTATATTCTCAGTGATTTTCTTGTAATTTGTAATTTTGAGTCTAAATAATGTGGTCTTACCTGCTTGACTAATACTGGGCTAGATTAACATATCTTCTCATTCATTCTGATTCATAACACATTCATAATCACCTATGAATAAGACATAATAAGAGAAAAAGAATTTCATCTAAGTGGCTCCTCAGGGTTTTCTTAATTTATTGCAATAGTTGTTGTTTTTTCTTTGATTTTACTATAAGAGTAAAATGAAACCAACTAATAACATTTAAATACTAGCAAAAATAAAAATTACTTATTTTAAATACAAATTGTTTCCACTGTATTTCTGAAAAATGATTTTTTTTCTTATTAAATAATATTCAGGATGATTGTCTTAAAATTCCTGAAATGAAATGAAAATTAACTTAATTGCTCACATTGCTCTGCTGCACACTGATGCAAACCAATTTCTTTCTGCAGAACTATGGCCTCTGAAGTAGTGTTATACTTTGTAGCCTTAAACATGAAAACTGACCCCCATTTTAAACATGGGCCTGCTGCTTGTGAATTCCCTATCAGTGCTAGGCTATTCTACGACCTTCAGAACTATCTCTGTAGGAAAATACAGTAGAGTGCAATTTGGGGTATGTATTCTATGGGGATAATTACACATTTTTTTAACTTTTACTCTATGAATATGTGTCAATCTTTCTTACAACTTCAATTGTTAAAATACATTTTGTCTTCCAAAATTTTTGAATTTGGTAATTACCTATTTTGCATTTTCTTTAATTCTGTAATGAGTCAGAGATCTTGTTTCCTATTTGAAGCATATATTCCATATATGTTTTTGCCTGGATTATATTTTTAATTCCTTATTTACTAAGTCAAGTTGCTACTGTATATTGGAGCAAAAACAGCTTGCATGTAATGCATTCATATCCTATATAATTGTTGTATGCATTATTTATTTTTTTATTTTATTTTATTTCCAATTTCTATACCGCCCTTCTCCCTGAGGACTCAGGGCGGTGTACAGCCAGAAATAAAAACATGAAATATAAATATTAAGACAATTAAAATATATATAAATTTGGCTACAGAATTTAAAACTAACAAACCAATTAAAATATTTAAAATTTCTTCTTATTATGAATAATATGAAATCTATTTCTGTCTGTCATGCCATTTCTATTTTATGAGCATAGTTTAGAATATAAGAAGTTAACAGTGGCTAAAGGCCTGTCTGAGGTAGTGTTGCAGATTGACAAAAAAGTGGATAATCTTGCCTCAGAGATGGAGACTAAATTTAGAGCCTCTGATTCAAGAATGGTTGAAATTGAAGAAATTACACAAAAAATGCAAAATGAGATTACTATGATGCAATTTCGATCAATGGAATATGCTATCAGACTGAGAGGTGTAAAAGAGAACAGCAGGGATGATCTTAGGAAAATTTGTGCAGAGGCTCTAGCAGTTTTGTTGAAGGTAGAACCAGGTGTGGTTCTGTGTAAGATTGACAAGGCGTACAGAGTTAATTCTCGTGTGGCGGTACAAAGGCAACTGCCTAGAGATGTGGTGATATATTTCACAGATAGAAGAATAAGAAATGATATTTTGCAAAATTCCTTTGTTACAACTGTTCAAGTTGATGGAAGTGAGATTGGAGTCTTTAAAGAATTGCCACCCAAAATGTTAAGAGATAGAAAGGATTTTGGATTTTTGGTGGCAGAACTGAAAAAACAGAATATACAATTCAGATGGGATGCCCCAATAGGTATAATATTGAGGCTGCGAGGAGTGAGATACCGCCTTAATACTATTGCAAAAGCAGAAGAATTTTATTACAATGTTTTGAAAGCGGGCTCTCCTTCTCCACGTACATCTTCACCAATAGATAAGGAGGCTCAATTACAAGCTGAGTTTGATCAAGAAACAGAAGCAAAAATAAAGCAGTCGCAAAAGGAGGCAAGAGAGACAATGGGAGCTGTAGGTGGTGTTGTGGTTGATCCTTTTGCACCATTTGAAGCTTCTCCTTTGGAAGAAATGTCTAAAACTATTACAGAGGAGGCGTTGGCTCTTGAATTGACAACATCTAAAATGGAAGAGCAACGTATAACTAGAGCGATATCTAAACAAATGAAGGAACAGCAGCAAGAATATTACAAGCCACAACGTGAAAAGAGAGTTAAAGAGAAGCAGCAAGCTGAAGTCATGGGAGGAGCTAAACCGAAGATTACTGCTGTAGAAAAGAATCTTCAACAATTGCTCTCAAAACTTCAGACTGGATCAAATGGCACTTAAATTTTTGTCTTGGAATGTTAATGGACTGAACTCTCCACAAAAAAGAAGGAAGATATTTCATTATTTGAAACAATTTCATAATGATGTTATTTGTTTACAGGAGACTCATATAAAATTGCAAGATCAGAAATATTTGATAAATTCAAGATTGGGAACGCAATTTGTTGCTTCAAATTTGGAAAAGAAGAATGGAGTGGTGATATATATAAATAAAAGACTTGTAGCTAAAACTATAAAAATAGACGAAGATGGAAGATATATTGCAATTGAAACTATTACAGATAATGGACCAATTTTGTTGGTCGGAATATATGCTCCAAATCAGCAGCAGGAAAATTTTTATAAGTTGCTTCATTCAAAAATTTTGGAATGGAATTATTCAACTATTATAATAATGGGTGACTGGAATGGAGTAATTCAACCTAAAATCGATAAAAAAAAACTACGGCCAAATTAGGGATTAAATTACCACAAGCTTTTTTTGAACTGAAAGAGGATTTGGAATTGAAAGATATTTGGAGAGTTCGAAACCCAAATGAATTGGATTTTACTTTTTACTCAGACAGGCATAAATCCTTTTCCAGGATAGACTTTTTTCTCTTAACCACTAACTTATTTTCTAAAGTAAAGAAAATAAAGATATTTCCTAGGACTTTGACTGACCATAGTCCGGTCTGGATGGAAATTGAGATGGGTAAAAGAGAAAGAAGATCCTGGGGATTAAATGAGAATTTATTTAGATATGAAAAAAATATAATTGAACTTAAAAAGCATTTAAAGGAGTTTTTAAAACTGAATCTGAATAAAGGTACCCCTATTGAAATAGTCTGGGATGCAGGCAAAGAATATATGCGGGGAGTACTAATTCAAATGAATTCTAAACATAGACAGAACCAGCAGAAGAAGAGACTACAATTGGAAGGTGAGATAAAAAAGAAAGAACAACAATTGATACAAAAACCAACAGATGGAAAATTGCAAATGGCTATAAAACTTCTGAAGGATCAATTTCAAATGCTTATAGCAGACCAAACGGCAACTAATTTACAATTTGCAAAGCACAATACTTTTACTAATGCTAACAAACCGGGCAGGTGGTTGGCGTACACTTTGAGGAAACAAGCATCTACACGAATTATTGATAGTACTGAATATGCTGGCAAAGAAGTTTATCAACAAGAATTAATTAAAAAGGCCTTTTTGGAATATTATACAAAGTTATATGGTAAAGATAATATACAGAACATTTCTATAGACAAATATCTAGAAAACAAGAGAGTTTCAAAAATTTCAACAACTCAAAAGAAAAGTTTGGAACAACTGATAACAGTTGAGGAGATCAGTTTTGCTATAAAACAACTAAAAACAGCTAAAGCTCCAGGGACGGATGGCCTAACCACAGTTTACTATAAAACTTTACAAGATTGAGCATCTTAAAGATTTATTTTGTAATATACAATTAAGAGGTAAGATACCTTCCTCATGGAAAACAGCCTTTGTCTCATTGATACCGAAAGAAGAATCAGGTCTTAAGAAACCAGAAAATTACAGACCAATATCTCTATTAAATACAGATTATAAAATCTTCGCAAAAGTATTAGCCAACAGATTGATGCCAGTTATTCAAAAGGTAATTCATCATGATCAAGCAGGATTTATTGAAGGCAGATATATGAAGGAGAATGTCAGGCAAGTTATAGATTTACTGGACTATCTAGATAAGAATAAACAGATCTCTGCAGTGCTGGTTTTTTTGGATGCGGAAAAAGCCTTTGATCGAGTGAATTGGAACTTTATAATTAAGACTTTGGAAAAAATGGATTTGGGGGAGCGGTTTATACAAGTGATTGGTGCAATTTATCAAGAGCAATATGCACAACTTATTATTAATGGATGTTTAACATCGAATTTCAACATACAAAAAGGCACCAGACAAGGTTGTCCATTATCCCCACTATTATTTATTCTGATTTTAGAAGTCTTACTTAATGCAATACGGGACTCGAACTCTTTGAATGGAATAGCCATAAGGCAAGAGGACTATAGAACTAAGGCATTTGCAGACGATCTGGTTGTTACCCTATCACAACCTATGAAATCAATAATCCAGATGAAAGATATTATAGAAGATTATGGCATGGTATCTGGTTTTAGGCTGAACCAGAAAAAAAACTAAAATGATTGTTAAAAATTTGACAGAGAGCAAAAAAAAGGAACTGGAAAGAATGGCAGGTTTCGAAATTGTTTCAAAGGTCAAATATTTAGGAGTACAAATCGCAGATTCAAATGTAAAACTGTTTCAAAATAATTATGAGGTTCTGTGGCAAAAGATAAAAAAAGATATGCAAAATTGGAAGAAACTGCAGTTATCACTGCTTGGAAGAATATCAGCAGTAAAGATGAATGTTTTACCTAGATTCATCTTTTTATTTCAAATGATACCGGTGCTCAAATCAGATAAACCATTGCTAGAATGGCAAAAAGGACTGAATAAATTTATTTGGAATGAAAAAAAACCGAGAGTCAAATTGAAAATAATGCAAGATACTCGTGACAGAGGTGGTCTTAAACTTCCAAACCTTCGATTATACTATGAAGCAGCTGCATTGACACAAATAAGTGATTGGTTTGGGAAAACTAAGACTGAATTGCTGAATATAGAAAGCCATGACCTTGTTTGGGGATGGCATGCATACTTATTTTATGACAATAAAGTGGATAAAGTGTTCAATAGTCATCTACTTAGAAATGCCTTGTTGAGAATCTGGAGGAAGCACCGAATTAATTGGGATTATAAGATTCCGTTTTGGCTGGATCTTGCTGATACCATGTGGAATACAAATATTAAGTCACTCAGGGGTTTTTTATATAAAGAGTTACTTTATTTTGAAGAGGGCAGATGGCGACTGAAGACTTTGGATATGCTGTTGGAAGAAGGGAAATCTTTGACCTGGTTGCAGTACAATCAGTTATAGATGAGATGGAAAGAAGACCAACAAACTGGTTTAATGGAATATGAAGTAGAATTGGTTAGACAGATAAAGGACACAGGTCCAATGCATATTAAGAGAGTTTATAATGTTTTGTTAGAAAGGGATTCAGAAAATGAGTTAGTTAAAGATTGTATGATTAAATGGGCACAGAATTTCTCTCAACCAGTTATGATGGAAACATGGGAAAAAATATGGGTTCAGAATGTTAAGTTTACACAGTCACAAAATTTACAAGAAAATTTTTATAAAATGTTTTATAGATGGCATTTAGACCCCAAGAAATTGTCTTGTACGTACCCTAACGTGCAGCCAAAATGCTGGAGATGTGAGTGTTTAGATGCTACATATTTTCACATATGGTGGACTTGCAAAAAAGTGAGGGCTTTTTGGATAAAAATTTGGTGGGTTATGCAAAATGTTTTAAGGAAAAAAATACAATTCTCTCCGCAATTTTTTTTATTGGGTATAGTTAAAGATTTTACATTGGGTGAAACAAAACTGATTTTGTATATGGTGACAGCAGCTAGGTTGTTGATTGCCCAATACTGGAAGAGTGATACCTTACCGATTGTGGACCAATGGATTCAGAAGATGGCTGGATTTGCAGAAATGGTGAAGATCTCAGTCTTTTTAAAAGACCAGACGCATGAGAAGTATATACAGGAATGGATTAAATGGATTGAGTATATACAGAATAAGTATCAGACTAGAAAATATTATGTAGCTTTCAGCTGAGAGGGATTGATGATTATGCTAGTAAATATAGAAAAAAGATATGGAAGGATGAATAACATATATATTGTTTGGGAATACTAGTATTGCATATAATGGAAGTCAAGGGGGGGAGGGAAAGGGGTGGAGGGGGAGGGTTAGGGTGGGATTGGGAGGGAATTATATATTTTTTCTATATGTATTTTATAATGTTGGGCAAGGGTGGGGGGAAAGAAGGGGGAAAATTTGTATTTGTAAAACTTTTTCAATAAAAAAAAAGAATATAAGAAGTTGTTCGTATTTTGTGAAATTTGAGTCAAAGGTATTTTCATTTATGAGCTTCCCTGTTTTGTATTAATCTGAACCTGGGCCATAAGAAATCAAAAGGAAGACTTTTTTTTCTTTTTAAAATAATTGCTATATTCAAACACTAACTAGATATTTTCATCATAGTTTTAGGAAAAATATGCATGGTTCTCTAAACTTTATAAATTAAGATTAACCATTTACATTCATGCTAAATCATTAACCATGATAAAAAAAGCAATGTAATTATGTAATACTGTGGTAGCACAGATTAACCTTTAGAAAAAGAAAGAAATGTGTTATCCACTGACACCTTGAAAATACCTAAAATAAAACAGTAAGCAAAAGACAACAGAAATAGAAGAAAATTTGTCCATGAAAACACTGAATTTAAGAGAAGAATGGGGAGGAACAAAGAATTATATCTAAATAATCAATGCAAAAAAGTGAGCATAAAAATCAAATAGAAAAATGGTAACTTTCAGAAATTACAAAAATCTATCTTAAGGAAAGATAGAAAGGATAAGAAAAATTAGGTGGAAAATTATTGGAATATGAAGATCACAAGAAGAGAGTGCAAATTTATAAAAGAATTGCTCCATCAATTAAATGAACAAGGTGTTCAAATGAATCTTAAGGAGAGATTCAACCTAGAAATGAGGAGGAACTTTCTGACAGTGAGAACAATCAACCAATGGAACAGCTTGTCTTCAGAAGTTGTGGGAGCTTCATCACTTGAGACTTTCAAGAAAATATTGGATTGCCATTTGTCAGAAATGGTGTAGGGTCTCCTGCTTGAGCGGGGGGGGGGGTTGGATTAGATGACCTATAAGGTCCCTTCCAACTCTGTTAATCTGTTAAAAGGTGTGATCATTGAACTAGACCAGTGATGGCTAACCTTTTTGTTGTTGCATGCCAAAAGTGTGTGCTGGCACCTATGATGCAATCCGTGCCCCACATGTGCATGCACACATGACCCCCCACACTCCCGCCATGTATGCACCCTGCATTGTGCATGCATGCATCCCCGTGCATGCACCCCCACGCATGCGCCCAGTCCCCCCCGCGACCCATTTTGGGCCTTCACCAAACTTGAACACCAAACTTGAACACCAAACTGCCAGCTCGAACTGCCTGCCACCGCTGCTTCTTTGCAGAGGCAGCGGTGACTCCTTCTCCTCCTGCCAGCTGCCTGGAGCACGAGGCTGGCAGGAGGACAAGGAGTCATTCGCGCTGGCAAAGGTTGGTGCAACCCTCTCCCACCACTTCTTCCAAGGGAGCATGACCGCCTCCCAGCTGGCATACCTCTTACCAAGACTGCTTCCCAGCTGGCGGGTCTTGATGAGTGAGGAGCTGCACCCTCCTCCAGTCCTCCTTGGGCAGCTCACCTCCCTGCTGGCAGCTTTTCCTTCTGGCTGCTCCAGCAACCCAACTGGAAGCAGCAGCGCAACAGCCATCACCGGAGGCAAAAGGGCGGCAGCGGTGAGGACAGGTGGGCCGGGGCTTCCCAAGCAGGCTTCTTGTGTGGCCCCAAGCCTCCTTCGGGGAGGGAGGGAAGCCCCGGCCTGCTGCCCCTGCCATCGCCGGGGAAGCGGCAGTGAGAGAACCACCATCGCTGGGGGCAAAGGAGTGGCAGTGGTAAGGATAGGTGGGCCAGGGCTTCCCTCCCTCCCCACTGGAGGCCTAGCACAATGCAAGAAGCCCACTTGGGCAAGGAAACAGGGAAGCCCCAGCCAGTCCGTCCTTGCTGCTGCCACCCACTCGCAGTGGTAGTTCTCGTGCTGCCACTTCCCTGGCAGTAGCAGGAGGAGCCGGTGGGGTAGAGAAGGTGGTGGCAAGCTGTGGCAGCAGGCCATTCATGCTGGCTAAGAGGCAGCAGCGGCTCCTCCTCCTGCCAGCCTCTTGCTCTGGGCAGCATCCAGCCAGCCATGCCTGGCCTCCCACTGCGGCATCCTATGTGGATCCTGGGCAGCACAGCTTCGGGGCCTTTCCTGGCAGAAGTGTTGGCAGTGACGAGGCAGGCGGGCGGACACAGGGGAGTGACTGGTGGCAGCACTCTTGGCTGGCAAGGGGGTGGATGTCCTGGGGCTGCATGTGGGTGTTGACCGCATGACCAGTGTGCATGCACGCTAAGAGGAGCTGCCCAGTGGACATGCGCATGCCAGGAAATGAGCTTCTGGTTTCTGGTGCACGCATGTATACCGGCTAGCTAGTCTTCTGGTTTCTGGCACGCATATGTGCACAATGATCAGCTGGCTGGCTGATCTTCTGGTTTCTGGCACTGCCATACATGTGAAGGCCAGCTGATTGTTGCGCACGCATGTGCACCAGTAACCAGAAAACTAACTGGCTGGCGCACATGCGTGCACCAGAAATCTGGAAGAGGAATGGGCGATGCCGCCCATGCCAGGTGACATGGCTCTGCGTGCCACTTCCAGCACATGTGCCATAAGTTTGCCATCACGGAACTAGACCATATATCTTAAAAACAATGTTAAAATATTGATAACAACGCAACTATAGATGTTGATGAAATATGAATAAAACTGATTAAAATCATATAAAATGTGTAATTAAAGTATTACATATGGTTTGTAAGCAAGTGTAGAAAAAATAGCCATGTAAAATAACTTTATATTGTAGTATAAAAAGGCAGTGTTAAGGAATTCTACTGAAGAATTGGGTGTAATCTATGGAAAAATACATGGAAAAAGAATGTCCAGATGTAAAAGGCGAAAGATTTATACGATCTGAAGAGTTGAGGATCGAGGTGACATGGCATGGTAAGAGCGATCGCTCCTACTCAACGCCACTAATCGCAGCATTTTGGGGACCCTTCGAGGCGTGGGAGCTTGCAGGGCTCCACGGGCAATAGTGAAGTACCGGCAGGTGGAGTGGAGAATCGCAAAACCACTCTGCAGGACCGGTTTTCACGGCCGAACCAGCGCGGCGCATCTGCTGTTGAATGGCGGACTCGAAGCCTCGCTAGTCAACGAAGCAGGAAGCAAGGAATTCCAGCAAGAGGGGTGCTAAAGAACATTCACACCACTGCCCCTGATGCACATCAAACGTGATTTTAAATGAGCCGACCGGACTGGGCAGAGAAGCAGATCGGAAATTAGGCAGCGACTGAAAGGAAAAATAAAGGAGATAACGAGCGGATTGCAGAACGGCTGGCAAGAGATCGGAGTGGAGACGATCGTAGGACAGAGTGGGGGCACTAGCAAAAAGCGAACGAACCTGATGGGAGAGATCATGAGGAGGAATTTGGAGGTGGAAGGAGATAAGACGGCAGATCGGGCGAAAGGAGCATCGGAAAACTTCAGACAGGAAGTGCGCCCATCTTGAAATGCTAAAGAGAGGACGATCAAGCGGCTAGAGTGACGGGAAGAACCTCCAGAGAAATCGAGTGAAGGCTCCGAAGGGAATCAAGACATAGACTTGAACTGAACTGAGCCAAACATCTTGGCAACCTATTTTCCCACTCTGGACATTGACAAGTGAGGGTGACAAGTAACTAAATAACTAAGTAGGATCAATTAATCAACCTCTCTTGACTTTTTGCCCCACTTTCTTCTTTTTCAAACCCTTTCAAAATCCTTTTGGTCTGTTTCCCCCCCCCCTTTTTTTTTCTTCTTCTCTTATAAATTTATCATTTATAAGTATTAATTAATTGGTGCAAACTATTTATATCTGTATTAAATTGATTTATATTTATAGTTATATTTATACTTATATTATATCTATTATATTTATATTAAGCCTATATTGATACCTTTTAAAATTACTGAATATTAGCATATTAACTTTTAAAAATATATAAGAAATATTTAAGAAATTTAAGAAATATTTAATAATAAGTTATAACAAGCTTTTTTTCACTTTTTATAATTTGATACTACTACTAATTGATATATTGCCTATAATTATTACCTATATTTGAATTAATTTTACAAATTAGATGGTTTGAGAAATATACTTTTACTTTTACTGATTATTGTGATTATATTATATTATATTTATATCGTCATTGACTAATATAAGGAATAATAAGTTATTGAACAATTCATTAAGTTACAAAATTAATATTATTTAACTATTATTTAATCAATTATACTATTTATATATACATATAGTTGCTATTATATTAAGAATACATTTATTAATTAATTGATAGAATAGATTGAGCAACTGGACTGAGTAGTGAAATACTAGCAATACCCATAATAGGCCAATAAGAAATATATACAACAACAAGAAAGGGAAATTAGTGGATGACTATTTGGAAAAATATAGACAGGATCATAAAAGAGCAAGTAAAAATCTTGAGTGAGATGACAAGTTATGCAGCCACGGTAACTAAAACCGGAAAAAAGACAATGGCAAATATCCCAAACCCAACAATTACAATGTCATCACCCGTAACACAAAAATCTACAGAAAGCCTCGCAACTATGCTACCTACCATGCAAGCGATGCAATTATCGCTAACATCGATCCAGGAAATGATGTTAATGATGCAAGAGAAGATGACTAATAACCACCTAGAGTTGAAGACAGACATCCAAACTATAGACCAAAAAATGAATGATTTCCAGCATGCAATACAAGTAAATGAACAAAAAATAAAGAAAATTGAATCCAAGATCGAACAACAGGAAAGGGACCTGGACGCGGTGGACCAAAAATTAATGGTGCAGAATAGGGACCTGGAAGATTCGGTTATGCAGCTGGAAATGGACAAAGCATCCTTCTACTTGCGTTTTCAGAATATTGCGGAGGAGAAAGAAGAGAACCTGGGCCAAGTCATGGCAGAATTGATTGGAGAAATCTTACAGCAGGATAAGGACCAAATAATTAAAGAACTGGACAAAGTATACAGGGTCCAGACAAATTAAGCAAGATGCAATAAGCTCCCGAGAGAAGTTCACATAAGGTTTGCTCAAAGAAAAGTCAAAGATATCTTTTACAACATCGCGAAAGGAGAAACAATAAAATACAAGGGTAAAGAGGTGATAGTACTGAAACAGGTCCCGAGGAGGGTAAGGGAAGTAAGGAGGGACTACAGATTCCTGGCATCGCAATTAAATAAAAGAAATATCCCTTTTTGATGGACCCTGCCAGAAGGGATGCTGATAACCTGGCAAGGGAAGAAAATAAAGATAAACAGTTTGGTGGAGGCACAGGAATTTGTGGATCAATTGAAAGGAAGCGAAGAAGATTTGAGTAGCAAGGAAGAGTTAAGAGGGGCTACAACAGAGGAAGACCTTACACAACAGAGAGGATCGAAGGAAGGGTCATCGGAGGAAAAGGAAAAGGAGGAAAGAGAAAACAAAGAAGGAAAGAAAGAACCAAGACCGCAGAGAGTTACCCGGGCGAAACAGTACTAGACTAATACCAAACTTGAAAATGGACTGGAAGTTGCTATCAGTAAACGTAAACGGACTGAATGATTATAAAAAGAGGAATTTCTTTTTTTACAAAATTAGTTAAACAAAATTTGGATTTAATATGCCTACAAGAGGTGCATATTAAAAAGGGAAACGAAAAATATCTGGAATACAAGAAATTAGGGAATTTATATACATCATTAGCAGGAAAAAAAGAGAGAGGGGTAGCTATATATATTAGGAAGGAAATAAAATCAGAGTTAAAATATACAGACCCCAAGGGCAGAATTCTGGCTGTGGAAATCATGAGAGAGGCTACACCAATTCTACTTATATCTATCTATGCCCCGAACAAAAATTTGGGAAATTTTTATAGCAAACTTAGAGAAATAATCAGCACAATGGAAAATAATAACAATATATGCATAATTGGGGACTTCAATGGAGTAGTAGATCCTAACAAAGACCATAAAACCCCTAAAGGACAAAAAGGAAAAAGAAAAAGCATACCAAAACCTTTCTTTGAATTAATCGATGAATTAAATTTGATTGATATCTGGCGAACCTTAAACCCACATAAAAAACAATACACCTTTTATTCGAATTCAAAAAAATCTTGGTCGAGAATTGACATGATGTGGTTGAGTAGGAACCTGGGAATGGATATTGTATCAGCTGAGATCCTACCTAATATATGGGCAGACCATAACCCGTTGGAAATTAAATGGAAAAGGAAATATAGGAGGGGAAATACAAGATGGAGGCTGAACACTCAATTCCTTCGAGACAAACAAAATGTTGAAAAAATAAAGAAAGAAATAAAGGACTTCTTTGAAAGAAATGAGAAAGAACCAATGGAACGAGGGATAATATGGATTCGATGAAGGCGATGAAGTCCTAAGAGGACTTGCTATTGCATATAGTGCACATAAAAACAAGGAAAAAAGAGAATGTCAAAGGGCATTATTAGAGGAGTTGAGAGAAACAGAGAAAGAAATCCAACAAGTCCCAGATAATGAATCAGCAAAGCAAAAATGGATGATTACACGCTACAAAATAAATTTAATGGACCAAGAAAACTTAGCACATGAAATTAAAAGAACCAAACAATACCATTTTGAAAACGCCAACAAACCGGGGAGATGGTTATCCTATAGATTAAAGAAAGAAAAAGAAAAAGGGATAATATATCAATTGGAAGACCCCGAAGGCCATATAGTAAACAAGGAAGAGGAGAAATTGGAATTAATTTATGAATACTATGCCACATTGTACAAAGAGGAAGAGATATCGAAAGAGAAAATAGAACAATATTTATTGGAAGAAGGCCTCCCCCAAATTGAGGAAGAGGAGAAGGAGCTATTAAATAAGGAAATCACAATGATAGAGTTAAAGACGGCAACCTCTAAACTCAAGAAGAATAAATCACCAGGCCCAGATGGATTCCCAGGGGAACTATATCAAAATCTGGAATTAGAAGATGTTTTGCTCTCAAAATTGTTAATAATATTTAATGAAGCCCTAACAAAATTCAAAATACCAGAATCATGGAGGGAGGCGTATATCACACTCCTCCCAAAGAAGGAACAGACACAAAGTCTATAAAAAACTATAGGCCAATTTCTTTACTTAACACGGACTACAAACTATTCATGAGCATCTGGGCAGAAAGGTTGAAAAAAGTACTGAACAGTATAATACATAATGATCAAAATGGATTTCTCCCAGGGAGACAAATTAGAAATAATATAAGGACAATATTGGACGTAATAGAATACTATGAGGATCACCCAGGTCAGGAAATGGCGCTGATTTTTGTAGACGCCCAGAAGGCTTTCGATAATTTAAATTGGGAATTCATGATTCAGCAAATAAGCAAAATGGGATTTGGGCACAATTTCGAAAAAGCAATAACAACCATTTATAAGAAGCAAAAGGCAAATATCTTGGTTAACGGAGAACTAACGAAGCCTTTTTCAATCAAGAAGGGAGTGAGACAGGGATGCCCACTATCACCGTTATTATTTATATTAGCTCTAGAAGTTTTATTGCAAAAAATCAGAGGGAATAACCAGATTAAGGGTCTCAAAATTAGGAAAGACACCTACAAAATTCAAGCATTTGCGGATGATGTGGCTTTAATTATAGAAGACCCATTGGAATCAGGCATACAAATATTAGATGAATTTGGTAAATATGGAGAGGTGGCAGAACTTAAACTTAACAAAGCTAAAACGAAGATATTAACTAAAAATATGTCTAAAATGCAAATAAGAGCTTTAGAAGAACTAATGGGAATTAAAGTAGTCAAGAAAGTTAAATATTTGGGAGTTTGGGTTTCTAAAAGATATTCAGCCCTTAAAGAGGATAACTATATACCCTTGATTAAGAATATCAAACAAGACCTAGAAAAGTGGGGAAAAATGCAAATATCTTTTCTAGGGAGAATTTCAGCAATTAAAATGAGTATCCTACCCAAATTATTGTATTTGTTCCAAACAGCGCCAATCAAATTAGACAAAAAATTTTTTCAAGAGCTTAACTCTATTATTAGAAAATTTATATGGGAAGGAAAAAAACCAAGGATCGCAATTAGAGATATGCAAGACAAAAAGGAAAGGGGAGGACTCGGACTCCCAATATGGGAGACATATTATAAAGCAGCAAATTTAATTTGGCTAAAAGACTGGGCAAACTTAACTAATAAAAGGATACTGACACTGGAAGGATACGATCTTCAAAAAGGCTGGCACTTCTATCTCTGGGAAACAGGGCAAAAAACAAAGACATATTTTCACAGACACAAAATAAGAGATACCCTTATGGCAACATGGAGAGAGATAAGGAAAAAACACTATGTCAAAATCCCCAGATGGCTCTCTACAATGGAGGCAATTATATATCCAAATGTTTTAGAATTGGGAAAGACGGCTAGATATAAAGAGATTTTAGACGGGATAGGGAATATTAGGACAATAGAAGAATTAAAAGAGCAAGGTATTAGCTTAGAATGGTGGACGTATGCTCAAATTAAATCAAGATATAAAAAAGATAAAGAAGATCCGGGAATAGAGATAAGCATGAATGATCTAGACAAAATTTGGATGGGCACAGATAATAAATTATTAGCAAAAATATATAAATATTTAGTAGATTATGATTTAGTAGAGGAAACGGTAAAGAACACTATGTTAGCATGGGCCAAGAATATCGGACAGACTATAACATTAGAGGAATGGGATCAAATCTGGATGAACAATTTAAAAATGACTAAGGCCACAACATTTAAAGAGAACCAGTATAAAATGATTTATAGGTGGCACCTGGCCCCAGCCAGGATTGCCAAAATATACCCCAAAGCAAACTCAAAATGTTGGAAATGTGGGCACCAACAGGGTTCGTATTACCACTGTTGGTGGACTTGCCCTAAAACAAAAAACTTCTGGAAGATGATAAGTAATTGGCTGAAGGAAATTTTGGGAGACACTCTGGAATTAGATCCAAAAAATATTTCTCCTGGGAATCCTTAAAAAGTCATATGCAAGAAAGAAGAAATATTTGGCGATACATATAATTACGGCAGCAAGAATCACTTTTGCCCAATATTGGAAGGAGAACAAGTTACCCCCCGAAGTCCATATTATTAGAAAGATATTAGAATGTGCCGAATTGGACAAGTTAACACTAGAAATAAATGATAGAGAGGAATCAGAATATTATAGTGCATGGGACCCGTGGTATGAATGGTTAAGGAATAGAAATTTAAAACTCGCAAATGCGAGAACTAGACAAGAAATTAAGATGAATAAGTGGTAATTGTACATTGTTAAAAGGAGGAATAGATGTATAAAATAATATATGGTTAGTATTACTTTAGCACAACTGAAACAAAAAATAAACTTTATGTGAATATCCATGTAAATATGCAACGTAAATACGATTCATGTATATAATGACACCTCAAGGCTGGAAACGTTGAACTGATTTGTATTTTATACGTTTTGTTTGTCTATTTGTGTGTTTTGTCTACTTTTTTCTTTTTTATGTAAATAATAAATGCTTCAATAAAGAAATTAAAAAAAAAGAATGTCCAGATGTATGGGCTAACTTCATAAAATTAAGAGACATTGATATCCCATTGCTACTATCCAGGATTTATGAAAAGGAAAAGCGAATTTTTAAAAATGCATAAAAATGTTTGTTATTGTTTATATGAAATCTTTCAACTATACACAAATTCTGTATCTTACAATTGAGGAAAGTCCATCAAATATTGTTCCACCTTCTCTGGTTCAATCTCTTCATCTTTATATAGAGCTTCATAGAATTCTCTTGCTCTTTTTAATTTATCCTCTTCCTTCGTCAGGAGGTTACCCTTAGAGTTTTCTAAAGCCAGGATTTGACTTTTTTCATTTTCTTTTTTTAGTTTATATGCAAGCCACCTTCCGGACTTATTGGCGTTCTCTAAGTGGTAATGCTTTATTCTTTTTATTTTTTGTGCCATCTCCTCCTGATCCAAGATATTCAGTCTATGTTTCGCCATCATCCACTTTTGTTTGGCGACTTCGTCTCCCGGGTTTTGCTGTAATTTATTTTTGGCTTCTTCTAGCCTTTTGGTGTGGGCCTCCCTAGCCTTTTTTTTCCCTTTGTTTTTAAACGCCAAATATGATATAGCTACTCCTCTCACATAGGCCTTCATAGTATCCCAGACAATTTCTGTAGCTGTACCTTGATTTCCAATTTCTATAAAAAAGCGCTTTACTTCTTCATTCAGTTTAAGTATAAACTCTTTTTCATTCAATAGATTCGTCTTTAGACTCCATCTCTATTGTTTTCTCTTATTCATATAAAGCCAATTTACTTTGAGGAGCTTGTGATCTGCCCAGGCATTTGTACTCATGTCAACCTTCTTAATTTTCAATCCTAATTTCCTGGTGGCCCATACCATATCTAATCTAGACCAAGAATTCTGTGGATTCGAGTAGTAAATATATTGTCTATCATGAGGATGCAATGTTCGCCACATATCAATTAGGTTTATTTCATCCACCAAATCGAAGAAACTTTTTGGCAAGGGTGACCTTTTATTTTTCCTAATTTTCCCGCTTTTGTAGTCTCTGTCTGGGTCTACAATGCCGTTGAAGTCTCCTAACATAGATATTTCGTTATGTGCCCATTTTCCTAACTGTTCGTGAAGTTTTCAATAGAAAAGTCCCTGCTTTTTATTCGGAGCATATATCCCCACCAACATCATTTTTGAATTACCTCTCCTTACCTCTATCATTAAGATTCTCCCTTTAGCATCTTAATATTTATATTCTGCCTCTATTCCTTTTCTGACATACATAGCCACCCCCCCCCCTTTTTTTTCCTGTTAAAGACACAAATACTTTACCAAATTTAGTGTATTCTAGATAATTAGCCTCTTCTTTTTTTATATGGACCTCCCGTATGCATATTATGTCCGGATTTTGTTTTACCAATTTTGCAAATATTAGCTTCCTTTTTAAATAATCATTTAAACCATTAACATTTAGTGATAAGATTTTTAAACCATTCATTCCTTGTGTTTGTGTCTGATCCCTAGTTCTTATTTGTTTTTAGGGTTACTGCTCTTATCGGTCTAGATTTTTTTTCCTTTCCCTTCTGCTTCTTTTTTCTTCTCCTCTTCTATATCTTCTTTTGTACTTTGTTCTTGGGAAGATTCTTCTTCTGTATTTACCATTTCAATTTCCTCCTTGCTATTTTGCTCCTCTTCCCCTCCTCTTAGCTGATCAAGGAAATCCTGTGCTGCACTTAAGCTGTCGATTTAATTTTTCTTCCCTGTCATGAGATTAGCATCCCTTCTGGCAAGAGCCACCTAAATAATATGTTTCTTCTGTTCAGTTGACTCGTCAGAAATTTATAGTTCTTCCTCCCTTCCCTCACTCTTCTTGGTACTTGTTTTAGGATATTCACCTCTTTCCCTCTGAATATGATTTGTTCCTCTCGTGCTATGTTGTATAAGATGTCCCTCACTTTTTTACTAGCAAACCTTACATGGACCTCTCTAGGGAGCCTGTTCCTTCTCACGTAATTTATTTGAACTCTGTAGTTCTCTCCTGCTTCCTATCTGGTCGCTGGTTACCGCAGCCTCAGGTCGGCCATTAAATGGCTGACTCACCCGTGCTGGATTGACAGAGCCACCGAGTCTTGCGATCAGTGTTGCACTCCACTCTCCCACTCAGCCGGCTCACTCTCTCGTCTGCGGGGCTCTCCAGGCTCCACACCCCCAAAGGGATCCCCAAAGCACAGTGACTAGTGGAGTTGAGGAGCAGCTGTCACCCACTCAAGGCCATATCACCGCAGATCACCAACCGGAAGTCCCCACTGGTCTACCTCACATCACAGAAGAAGAGAAGGAAATGTTGAATAACAAAATTACAATAGAGGAACTCAAAATTGCCCTTACCAAAATTAAAAAGAACAAAACCCCGGGTCCAGTTGGTCTCCCTGGAGAAGTATATATAAAATTTGATGAAGTATTGCAATTAGAACTATTAGAAACCTTTAATGAGGTCTTGGTTGGTACAAGAATTCCAGATACATGGAGGGAAGTGTATGTGACACTCATATTGAAAGAAGGTGCCGACCCAAAACAAATAGCAAATTATAGACCCATCTCCTTACTTAATTCTGATTATAAATTGTTTATGAGCATAGTAGCAGAGACAGTTAAAAATTTTAAACTCTTGGATCCACAAAGATCAGAATGGATTCCTTCCAGGGAGACAAATGAGAGACAACCTGAGAACAGTAATAAAAGTTATAGAGTATTATGAGCAGCATTCCAAAAAGCAGCTGGCGCTAGTGTTTGTGGACGCCCAAAAGGCGTTCAATAACCTGAACTGGAGCTTTATGGTCCATCAAATTAATTTAATGGGATTTGGGGCAAATTTTAGGAAAATGATTGAGAACATCTATCACAAACAGAGGGCGAGTATACTAATAAATGGGGATAAAACACGAATATTCCAGATCCAAAAGGGAGTAAGGCAGGGATGCCCCCTATCCCCTTTATTTTTTATCTTGGCATTAGAAGCGTTACTTAGGAAGATTAGATCCAATAAAGAAATCCAAGGACTAAAGATCAGGAAGGAAACCTATAAAATGCAAGCCTTCGCAGATGATGTGGCTATAATAACAGAAGACCCATTAGAAACCGGCCCAAAATTGTTACAGGAAATACAGAAATATGGAGAAGTTGCCGGATTTAAACTTAACAAAAAAACAACAACACCAAAATAATAGTGAAAAACATAACAGAAGCATATAAGAAGGAGTTGGAAGATTCTTTAGGTCTCCAGGTAGTGAAGAAAACAAAATATTTAGGAATATGGATAACTTTGAGGTATTCATCATTAAAAGATGACAATTATGTCCCATTACTACAAAAAATACATCAGGATTTAGATAGATGGAAAAAGCTAAAATTGTCTTTGACGGGCAAAATAGCAGCAATCAAGATGAATATCCTTCCTAAAATCATATTCCTGTATCAAAGTATTCCGGTGACCTTAGATAAAAAATTCTTCTTGGACTTGAATAAAAGCATCAGAAACTTTCTATGGGAGGGGAAGAAGGTGAGGATCTCATACAAGGTATTGCAAGGAAAAAGAAATATGGGCGGCTTCGGACTCCCTGACTGGGAAGCATACCAAAAGGTGGCGAAATTGGTTTGGATTAAGGAGTGGGTCACATTGCAAAATAGGAGAATTTTGACCTTAGAAGGTCATGATTTACAAGAAGGATGGCATGCCCATCTGTGGGACCCAAGGAACAAGAAAAAATCCTATTTTCACAAGCATAAAGTAAAGGAGACTCTTATACAAACCTGGGAGGAAATTAGGCAGCGGTTTTACGTTAAAACACCAAATTGGCTTTCTATTATGGAGGCCCTGGCCACTCCAAATAGAAGAGATATATTTAAATTTGGCACATATAAGGATATATTGGATGAGAATGGGGGTTTTAAATCTCTGGACACATTGAGAGACCAGGTCTTTAATCTAGAGTGGAGGAATTATTTACAGATAAACTCAAGGTTCCAGAAGGATAGGGATCAATATGGCATAGAAGCAAAGTGTAGAAATTTAGACAAAATTATGTTGGGGGTGGAAAAGAAAATGTTAGCAAAAATATACAATTTTCTATTAGACGAGGACAGGACAGAGACCATAGGCAGAAACCAACTAAATATCTGGGAAAAAAACTTTGGATTTAGCTTAGATTTCAATGATTGGGAGGAGGCCTGGAACAGGAACTATAAAATGACTAAATCCGCAACATATAGGGAAAACCATTATAAGATGCTTCACAGGTGGCATTTAGCGCCAGCTAGAGTAGCGAAAATGTTCCCTAATGCTTCAGATATTTGTTGGAAGTGCAGTAAGGAAGTCGGCACCTTCTATCATGTGGTGGACCTGCCCTGAGACAAAAAGGTTTTGGTCTAGAATACGAAATTGGTTACGGGAAATAATTGAAGAGGAATTGGATTTAACGCCTGAAACATTCCTTTTGGGAATAATTAGAGATAGCCTCACTAAAGACAAAATTCAACTTATAATTCATATAACAACTGCAGCCAGATTAGTTTATGCAAAATTTTGGAAAGACAAAACTATACCATCAGAGGAAATTTTAATGAACAAAATTTTAGAGCGTGCAGAAATGTCAAAATTAATGAGTGAGTTAAATAACGATGAGAAATCAAAACACCAGGTAGTATTGGGAAAGTGGTACAAATGGCTAAACAATAAGATAAAAGCATGATGTTAAGGTATGGCTATATATGGCAATTTAAGTTTGAGGTATACCTGACGTATAATTTGTTAATATGTACAAACACTGCACTTCTGATTGCATTAGAGATTTGATTTTTTTTTATAACTACAAAACCAATAAAGTATATATATATAAAAAAAAAATTGAGGAAAGTCACTCCTCCTAGAAGAATGAAATATTTTGAGAAATTTTAAAAAGGGAGAATATTATAATTCCCCTAAAAGAGAAATGGAAACTTTAAGGGAAACAGAAATTCAGCCCCAACTCCCTGCCTCCAGCAGATATTTGGTGCCCATTAAGAAGGACTGGGTCAGCCTATCTACAAGACAAAAGACCTTCAGCTCCAGGGTGATGAAATTAAGGCATAGATAGGATTATCTATCAGCAGAGCTCACCACGTGGCACAATCATCTGGGGACATTACATCACCCTCCAGGCTTCAACCAAACTTGATTCAGACAAACATGACCCTACAGGGAGTCTGTAGGGGAGTCTGACTACAACCAATAGAATACATTTCTTGCCCAGGAACAGGAAACTCAAGGGCAAGGCCCAAGAGAAGGTATAAATAACCCTCATTCTCAACTCCATGTGGTCAGCTTCCTAGGACCTCAAATCCATGTGGTCCTGTTCATCGATAAACCATCTTTCCAATCAGCCTCCATGTTTCCAGTGTGTCAGCCTCTGCTCTTTCGTTGCTTGCTTGCTCGGCTGCCATGAAATGGGGAGAGGGGGGAGCTATTGGAATTCTTGGGAGGGGGGAAGTGAGCTGGTGGAGAAGAGGAGAGGAACTTTTCTTCAGCGTTTTCTTTGAAGCTGATAACAACTCAAGGTTGACTGTTGTGGCATAGCAGGAAGATGGCACCACCCGCGTTGCACCCACATGACCCCTGGGGGAATTGTGGATTGGATGATTTATGCTGGACAGTTGGGAGAAGGCTTTTGGGGATGCTTTCTATATGTAATTTTCGCACCTTTTGCTTCAGACCTTGCTTTTCTTTGGTTGCATTCAGTTCATACTCAGTAAAAGTACCTTTCTCTATGAAAATGGAGTCGAGGGTTTTCTTTCTTGAGTATTGAAAGGAGGTACACCTGACAGTGTCTTTCTCCCTGCTTGGAACTGAACCAGATTGATATTTCTTCCAACACAATATAGATATATCTATGACTTCATCCAGCCTAATCGCCAATAATCAAGTTAAAGCTTAATTACACATAATTATGAAATATAATTCAAAAGAAGAATCATTGGAAAAGATCACAATACTTGGAAAATCAAGCAAATGAAAAAAAACCCTAAAAGATAAGGTAGTTAGATTATATCATTCATGACATAGATTTACAAGAACTCAAAGAAGCAACTAATAAACAATTATAAAACATTATCCATCAGATCACAAAGAATGAAAAATAATTGAACAGTGCAAAACTATATATGTTGTTGTCCAACCTTTTGGGCATCAGGGACTGGTTCTGTGGAGAGAGGTTTTTCCTCTCTCCACGAAGAGAGGTTTTTCCATGCATGCTGCCTAAATCTTTACCTTGGAGTCAAGGGAAGGTTTTTAAAATAGATAGAAATTGGATAGCAGAAGTGAAGAGTTTAGTTGTAATACTTAATTTTTGTGGGGGGGATCAACAACTTTCTGGGGGAGGGAAGGAGCTAAGCAAGGAAAGGGGGAAGGACGGAGGAGGATAAGCAAGGAAAGCTCATCCCAAAGCTGCCATCTTTTATGCATGGTCTGGCTTCCCAAAGCCTAGCCAGAGGCAAGAATGCTTTGTGTTCTGATGGCCAGAAACCACTTAAAGCAGTGGTGAAATCCGGCTGGATGTATCCGGCTCGTGCAAACCAGTAGCACTGGTGACGGCGGGCTCCGCCCGCCCACCAGGACATCATTATGTCCTGGTTTTGACCCTCTGCGCATGCGCAGAAGGCTCTGCACATGCGCAGAAGAGACACGCGCACTGACACTCCTGAACCGGTAGCGAAAGTAAGTGCATTTCACCACTGTCTTAAAGGAGCAGCCATTTACACAAGAAATTGTTGTGGCCCCCAAAATGATGGCTGCTTCCAGGAGACATGGGGAGCAGGCACAAGCTCTGTAAGTCCTGTTGGGCCGGAATGTGGGGAAGAGAGGTTGGGGCTTTGCAGCATCGCCGTGGTTTGTCGTAAGGATGAATGACCACAGGGCCACTGCAGCTGTCATAATTTTGAAACAGAATTGTATGCAATTTGAGATTGTCAATAGTAAGTTTGAACCAATGTTAAGTGGCCTGTCGATTCTTGAGGATTGCATATAGATGGAATAAAAAGATTACTTAAAGTGGTAGATTTGAAATACAAATAGTCCTCAACTTATAGCCATAATTCAGGAACTTCCATCACTAAGCAATATGGTAAGTAATTGAGTCACCCAATTTTACAACTTTTTGCCATGGTTGTTAAGGAAATCACTGCAGAGATTAAGTGAATCTCATAGTCATTAAGTGAATCATGCTTCCCCTATTAACTTTGCTGCCAGAAGCACCTTGGGAAGATCACAAATGGTGATCTGTAACTCTGTGATGCTGCAACTGTTTTAAATAATGCTGATTGTCGTGCACCCAAATTTTGACCATGTGACTGGGAACAAGGCAGCGGTTATAAATACAAGAACCAGTCATAAGTCACTTTTTTCAGCTCTGTCATAACTTTGAACAGTTGGTAAATGAACGGTTGCAAGTTAAGGCTACCTGTATTAACAATATTAACAAAGGACAGTAATATTTTAATTATTTCACTTGTTACATCTATAGCTAGTCCCATAGTACATTTCACTTTGTGAAAATATTTAGGACATAGTGTTTAGAATTGCAATTTGAGTGAAAGTGAACTGTATGTAAACTATGCTTTCAAATTTCTTTCGGATCTAAGAAGTTAATTTTTTAATATTATGACAGCTTTTTCACACTGACAATTTTAGAATATTTGAAAGACTTTATTTTCAGAGAATAGAAATTAAAAACATTTTAATTTTTAAAATGATGTTGGTGTGGATATGATCAAACAATCTTCAGGTTAAGAAAATTTTACCTCTTAAACAACATTAAAACTCAACAATCAAGATTTGCTTTTCTAATTTAGAGACTTGCACAGTGTTTTGTGGCAGCATTTGAAATGCAAATGAAAAAGGTAGAAATGGCAGGCAGTATTTGTTTTCTTCCTTTCTGAAATGGTACCCAGTCTTTTTCTAAATGCCCCCAAATGCACAGTGTGATTTTATGCAGGAGCACTTAGCATCTCCAAATGAAAGAAGACAATAAGATAAAAGGACTGGAGTGGGATGCCTGCCCTTTAGAAGTGAGCATTAGTCGTTGTCCAAGCAGCACATATGTTGTATAGGCCTGACTAAACTAATCAAGCAAAGCTTTCTCTACATGCCATTGCATGCAATTTAATTATATAGTGTGTATGTTGCATTACAGAACAATGATTTCACTTACAGAAACTTTGCTGTGTTAACATGCATGTGGACATCCTCAGTTCTTTTGATCAAGCATGTTCAGGCTCTTCTTTCAAGATTAATAATTATTTGAAAAGGAAATGTTAGCCTTTACAAATGTTAAAAGGGCAGTTCTGCTGATCGTTTTAATTTCTGTCATTTGAAAAAAAGTAGTAAGGCAGTGACTAAGAGGAAAAATATTTTTTTCATTTATTTTTCTAAAAATACAAAAGTTAGAGAAAGTAAATTTTAAACTTCCTTTCTAATATTTTTCTTGTGTTCATTTTTTGTTTTATTTTTAATATACCATTGTTTGTAAACCTCAAGGGGGAAAAGATCCAACACTTCTATAACATTAAATTTGAGAAATAATTACACTTGGCAGTTCCTATTTGCAGCAATGCATAAAATGCTGAAGGCCTTTGTACAGTTCAAAGAGCACATTCTACAGATCTTGCAGTTGTCAGTTGCCTGAAGGGATAATCTGAATTCTTAAGAAAAAAAGTGCAATGGATAACAGTGAATACATTCTCCATTTGGCTCATTGTTCAGGTCTTCTTCCTAAATACTCATCCACTTTTTAAAAGATTTAATCAGGTGATGAAGGAATATATTTATCACTTTGCCATCATTACAAAACCTTTATTATCTGGTTTATTATTTGTTTATAATAAATATATTATATTGTATTGAAGTATATTGTCAGATCCCTAAAAGTGATACTGCCAATCAATTGGGAGAAGGGGGAGACTTGGATTCGATTTACTAGCATTGCCTGTGTCAACAGATATTTTACAACCTATATCCTGGCGCCAAAGAGCCCTGAGATCCCCTTAACGTGGAGGAATGTTTATGACAGCCATGTTGGCTGTTTCACTTTAAAGGCTAATGATGTGAATACATGTTTATTCGGGTTCTCAGTTGTATTTTATTGGATTATGCATATTTTAGATTAGAGTATCATACAAGAAGTTAAGTATACCAATGGAGCAGGATGTTTTTTGCCTGCTCTTCAAAATTGTGCTGTACATATCTGTTTATATATTATGATATATAATCTTTATTATGAACACTGACTTTATGATGTGCTTTATTATGAGCACTGTCACTGCATTTTTTAATTTGCCAGCTGTGCTTGAACTCTGCCACTTTCCGTAGATGCTCAGAACTCTTATCTTTAAGCTAACTATGCATGTCTGCATTCCTTTACTTTTCTTCTATCATCTTTTGTTCGCCTGCCAAGAGGTCCAGCAGGAACGCTGCCAAAATGTAACTAATTAGCCAGTAAGATTTTTTTTAATTTCTTTACAATAAAATGAGTTTCTTAGAATATATCTCGGATTTATTTTGCTTATCGAGTATGCTTCAAGGGAGGCCACAATCCACCTCTAATTAAATGCAATTACCCCAGGAGGGGAACAGGGTTTAATTGCCATCCTGACATGCATTTTATATTCTTTTATGTAAAGTTACAGACCTCAGATGTTTTCTAGTTGATTGACAGGAATAAAATGGATTAAACCAGAGGTGAAATGCTCCTGGTTCAGGGCAGTTCGCCTGAATGGGTAGTGAAAATGCTACTGGTTTGCCCAAACCAGTAGTAAAAAAATGCTTTAAAAAGTAAAAAAAATGTTCCAATGATCACGCAGCACAGCTGATCATCTGAATTTTATTTTTACTTTTTTAAAGCATTTTTTTACTACTGGTTCAGGTAATAGGTAGTAAAAAAAATGCTTTTAAAAAGTAAAAAAAAAGGTTCCAACAATCAGCTGTGACAATCAGCTGTGCCATGCAATCGTCAAGACTTTTTTTTTACTTTTTAAAGCATTTTTTTACTACCTATTGCCCGAACTGGTATTTTTGTGTAAAGTAAGATAATTTGTTTTTGAGCTCTCTGTGACTCTATGAGGTTACTGCTTGTTGCAGGGACTATTTTGTGTGAAGTCCAGCTGCTTTTGCATTGTATGTGAGTCAGTTGTGTAGCTTTTGTGTTATTTTTGTGTAAAGTGTGAGAGTTGAGTTTCCTGGTCACATGACCACCAAGCCATGCCCACCCAATCACATGCTCACCAAGCCACACCCACCCAGTCACATAACTACCAAGCCATGACCACTAAGCCATGCCCACCAAGCCACACCCAAAGAACCAGTAGGGAAAATTTTTGAATTTCACCACTGGATTAATCTACAAAACCCTATAAATACTAAAAAAAATTACAAGATGAGAACAAAAGCATTAAATTATAAAACTGTGAATAAAACACTAAAGTTCTGAAATACTAATAGAATACTTCTTTTTGCCTTTCTTCCTGTCTGTGACAGGAAATAAAAATACAAAACAGTATTAAATGCAAAAGAAAATGTATATTTGTAAAAATCCTAATATGAGGAGTGTTTTCTGTATAATTCAAGAGCAACTGGTTTTTTTTGTGTGTGACAGTCTTTATTACCAAAGCCTTTCTAAATTTCTCTCTGTTGAGTCCTCACGTTACAAATTCCCTCGGCCAGACTATATTGCTGATGGGCAATGATTGGCGCAGCCGCTAGCAACAAGAAGTAGCGGGAATTGCCAGCCTCCGGATTGGTTGCGCGATCTGACAGCTCGCTATTTAAGCGTCTGTCAGAGGGGGGTTTCGTTGTTCTCTGTTCTGACTCTCTCTTGCTCGTTATATGTTCCAGTTCAGTTGTGTTGCATTAATAAACAGATGTTATTAGCCACCTGCCTCAGTGTGCTCCCTCTGAATACACAACAACTGGCAACGAAGGTGGAATCTGCCTGAGGCAGCAATTAGCTAATAATTTTATCAACCGAACGAGGCACCTGAAAATTGGTGAGAGTGATTCACGGATTTGCTCTGTCTCTTTCTTACAATGGCATTCGTTCTCCTGACATTCACCCCGTTCGAGCCGGCTTCTGAGACCTGGGACAAATACCTGGAGCGGTTCAAGTGCTTTCTCCAGGCCAATGACCCGGCTGACTTGTCTAGTGCTAGGAAGAGAGGGTATTTCCTGAGCTCTTGCGGGCGAGAAATTTTTGGAACAGCCAGGGCCCTGGCTGCCCCGCAACCAGTTTTCTCGGTGCCTTGGGAGACACTGCTGGCCAAATTAAAGAACCACTATTCTCCCACTCCATCTAAGATAGCCCGGCGCCACGTATTTCATCAGAGGTCTCAGAGGGCGGGAGAGTCCGTGAATGAATATATGGCGTCTCTGCAGATGGCTGCCCTCCACTGCGAGTTCTGCAAGCTTGATGACATGCTCCTGGACCAGCTGGTCTGTGGTGTGCGGGATCTTAAACTGCAGTGGAGATTGTTGGCCCATTCGGACCTAACCCTTCCCATAGCCATGGATGAGGCCAGGACTTCCGAGATGTCAGCCCAATCGTCGGCGGAAATTCAACGTTCGCAGCCCAGCAGGGTTCTTCTGCCTATGCCCTCCCCCAATCCATTCACTATGCGGGTTCGGATGCAGAAGACGCTGTCAAGGCAGAGGGAGGTGTGAGCCGCGGGTAAGCCCAGAGGAATGACCCCTGCCAAACTGTCCCAGAGCAGCTGTCTGGGTTGTGGCGGACAGCATAGTCATGCGGAGTGCAGATTCAAGTCCGCCGTCTGCCATCGTTGTGGGAATTGGGGTCACTTGTCCAGGGTCTGCCGAGTGACTCTCCCGCTTCCAGAGGATCTGAGGGAGCCAGCTTCCAAGCAGCGGAAGGCAAAGCAGGGTGACCACCGCGAGAATGCTGTCGACCTGTTCCAGGACACTGAGATCGATGCTGTGAACGTCAGCCAAGCGTCCGCACTGTACTCGGGTGCCAAGATCTACATTGAAATCTTCTTAGAGTCCGTTCCCTGCCAGATGGAGGTTGACACGTGCTCCTCCCGGTCTCTGATTGCCTGGTCTACTCTCAAGGCATTGGTTCCAACCTTCCCCAAACGACGCCTGCAGCCGTGCCCAGTTAAACTGAAAGATTACCAAGGTCGACCTATCCCCACTCTAGGCTGTGGCTCTTTCTCTGTTGTATATGGTCCTTTTGCAGGTCAACTACTGCTGATCGTCGTAAGGGAGTCTTCCCAGCTTGCTGGGGTTAGACTGGTTCACTGCCCTGCCTCTGGGGGTGTCTGGCATCCACGTGACTGGTTTGGATGTCTCAGCTGAGCTGACCCGTGAGTTCGCTGAAGTGTTTGATGGCCAATTGGGTAAATACATAGGGCTGCCCATCTCCTTCAACTTAGATCCCCAGGTGGCCCCAATCCAGCTAAAGCCTCGAAAGGTGCCACTGGCACTGCGGGCCAGGGTTGATCAAGAGTTGGATAAGTTAATAGCACAAGAGGTCTTGCAGCCAGTAGAACACTCAAAATGGGAGACCTTTGAAGTCATTCCTCTGAAGCCCGACGGTTCAATTAGGATCTGTGCAGACTATAAGGTGACCCTAAATAGGGCTCTCCAGGCTAACCATTACCCTGTTCCCATAATGCAGCATTTGCTGCACTCATTGGGCCAGGGAAGGGTCTTTGTGAAGCTGGATCTCACGCGAGCATACCAGCAGCTTCCCGTCGACGAGGCCATGGCCCTAGCCCAGACAATAGTAACTCACCGGGGGGCGTTTAAATGCACACGCTTACAGTTTGGGGTTTGTGTGGCCCCAGATATTTTTCAAAGCCTTATGGAGCACCTGCTCCATGGGCTATAGGGTGTGGTGACCTACTTCGATGACGTCCTGATCGCGACTGCGGATCAGGCGGACCTCATCGCCAAGCTGAGAGCTGTCCTATCCTGTTTTAAACAGGCTGGGATTAAACTCAAACCAGAGAAATGTTGTATTGGGGTGCCGCAGGTAGAATTTTTAGGATTCCTGATCGATGCAGCCGGTACCTGATCAGCACCACCCAAAGTGGCGGCCATTAAAAATGCCCCCATGCCAACATTGAGGGCCGAACTGCAGGCTTTCCTTGGCCTCCTTAATTTTTATGCAGTTTTTCTGCCTCATAAGGCATCGCTAGCGGAGCCTCTCCATAGGCTCCTGGATAAGAAAACACCTTGGGTTTGGAATCACAAGGCGGCCGCTTCCTTCCAGGCAGTTAAGGACATGCTCACTTCTGATGCCGTCCTTGTGCAATATGATGACAGATTGCCCCTATCGTTGACTTGTGATGCCTCCCCCTATGGGGTGGGGGCTGTCTTGAGTCACCTGTTACCAAATGGGGCAGAGGCCCCAATCACTTATTACTCCCGCACGCTGTCCGCAGCAGAGAGAAATCACAGTCAAATCGATCAGGAGGCTTTGGTGGCTGTGGCAGGAATTAAAAGATTGCACGATTACGTCTATGGTCATTTTTTTTTCTTGTTACTGACCACAAGCTCTTGTTGGGCTTGCTGGTGGCAGACCACCAAACACCTCCCATCCTGTCCCCACGCCTGTCACCCTTTTTAAATTAATATTATAAATTTTAATTTGTTTTAAATTATTGGGGTTTTAATATTTCTATGGCCAAATTTATTTAATTGGATTTTAGTGGGTTTTAAATGTTGTATTTATATGTTTTATTTATGGCTGTTCACTACCCCGAGTCCTTCAGGAGGAGGGCGGTATACAAATTAAATAAACTTAAACTTAAACTTAAATGGTGGTTGGAATTTTTGGCTGTGTACTCGTACCAGCTACAGTACAAACCGGGGAAGGCCATCGGACACGCTGATGCCCTCAGTCGTTGCCCCCTTCCTTTGCGGATTCAGGATCCTTCCCCCACGGCTTCAGTCCTTATGATTGATGACCTGTCTCCTTTAGTGACTGCCATGGATGTGCGTTCCCAATCGGCAACCAACCCTGTGCTGTCCCAGGTTCTGGACTGGGTTCGCAGGGGCTGGCCGCATACGCACACAGGTGCCGAATTTTTGCCCTACTTCCGCAGACAACACAAGTTGTCTGTACAGGTGGGTTGCCTCCTTTGGGGCCATAGGGTAGTGATTCCCCCCAACCTGAGGAATGGTGTTTTGGCGTGCCTCCATGATGCACACCCCGGCATTGTGCGCATGAAGGTCTTAGGCTGTGGTTATGTCTGGTGGCCTGCCCTCAATAGGGACATAGAGGAATGGGTAGCTCGGTGTCATGTGTGCCAGCTGTCTAGGCCGTCTCTGCCCTCGGCCCCTATTCAAGAGTGGGAGATGCCCAGAGCCCCCTGGGCGAGGGTGCATCTTGATCTTGCGGGCCCCTTCCTCGGCCGCACCTTCCTAATCACAGCGGACACTTATTCGAAATGGGTAGAGCTAGCACTCATGTCTAACACCACTACGGAGGCAGTGACGAGGGTTTTGGAGGGTTTGTTCATGACCCATGGCCTGCCGGACATTGTAGTTACTGACAACGGCCCGCAATTCATGTCAGCACTCTTTCAGCTATTTCTTGCCAAACTGGGCATTCGCCACGCCTGCACGGCCCCCTCCCTTCCGGCTGCTAATGGGCAGGCGGAGAGGACCATGAGGTCGGCGAAAGAGGCCTTACGCCAGTTGGGGGGCTCCAATTGGCACCATAGGGTATATCAATATCTGTTGGCTCAACACACTACACTCATGGCCACCACCAAGCACAGCCCCTCCAAGCTCCTTATGGGCCAGCGACTCCGGATCACCCTGGATTGCCTGCACCCAATCTGGGGGTCCAGGGAAACGGTTGCAAACAAGGACCTTCGCTGTTGGGGACCTGGTCTTCGCTTTAAACATTAACCAGGATGAGAGGTGGCTCCTGGGGCAGATAATACAACTAACGGGACCCTAGTCTTATAGGGTCCAACTCACTGATGGGAGAGTGTGGAGATGTCACATTAACCAACTAATGCGATGCGTGGCCGATACAACCGACCCACGACTGGTCCCTGAAACACCATGTTATCCACCATCTGCTGCACAAGGAATGCAACCAAGCCAGCTGGACTCCAACTGCCCATGCCCAATCGATCCACCAGTTGCCTTACCGCTAGTCCCCAAGGTGGTCGCTGAACCAGACGTCCCAGCTCCGGACAGCCTGGGGCCTCTGTTAACTCCAGAAAACGAAGTTCTGGCTCCACCCCCAGCAACAGCTAAACCTGAACTGAGATGATCTGGGTGGTGCCGACGCCGTCCAGCGTACTTGGCTGATTACGCATGCGCGGTCTGGGTGGGAAGGAGTGTTGAGTCCTCAAGTTATGACTTTCCTCGGCCAGACTATATTGCTGACGGGCGATGATTGGTGCAGCTGCTAGCAACAAGAAGTAGCGGGAATTGCTGGCCTCCAGATTGATTGCGTGATCTGACAGCTTGCTATTTAAGTGTCTGTCAGAGGGGGGTTTCGTTGTTCTCTGTTCTGACTCTCTCTTGCTCGTTATATGTTCCGGTTCAGTTGTGTTGCATTAATAAACAGATGTTATTAGCTGCCTGCCTCAGTGTGCTCCCTCTGAATACACAACATTCTCTTTCCCACACTTTCTCTTACTAAAAGAATAACAATAGTATCACCTGAAATTTCAGTTATTTGAGGAAGTATCCCAGTTTTTAACCAATCTCAATATTTATGAAAAGAATGAGTAAATCAATTGCTTCCTGTTGTATAGATATATGCTAGATATATTTTCTTGTGGTTAATGAACTCAATATTTCCCCTTCAGTTTGATATTATGTATGACAATTTTATGTATTTCTCTAATACTGCTAAATAATATTGTAATCAAATCATTAGAAACAAAATACTTTTTACATAATGCAAACCTTTATGAATATTTTTAGATTTACTGTTAAATTTACTGTTAAATTAAAAAAACTGAATTTTTTTTTAAATTCAGAGCCTACGGAACCCATAACCTACTCCTGTTATAGTCCATAGAAAATAATGTTGAACTTAATGCTCTTGGGAATGTAACTTATGGAAAACAACCTAGTTTCATTTTAAGTCAAACTATGGTTGTCATATGATTCCCAATTCAAAAGAATAATGAATGTAAGAATTTTAGTCTCTTTATGTGTGAGTTCAGTAATAATAATAATAAATGATCATGCAAGCACATATTAATGCAGATGCCTATAATATACAATTAGTTCTCTGTTTGATAGTGAGTTTCTCCCATCTGCATATATATTTGATATGACTTGATTTATATGGCCACTCTATTGTCAGACAATACTGGATAGTGACCACCCAACAAAAAACGATAAAATAAAGTGGGGCTGTGGGGCTTCAAATTTAAAGGCAAATTCTTTCTTTTCCTTTTTTAAAGCTGCATGCTACAATTGTAGTATGTGAACTCCAGTGTTGAAAAAAAAATTACCTTCAAAACTTAAGCGTTGAATAACCCTAGAATGAAATAACATCACAATATCCTGTTGTTGCTGTCTAGAATATATTTTAAAATAAATAAATATTTGAAGCAATTTTAATTGGTTACCGTAAAATTTACTACATTAATTGGCCCTTTTCATTTTTTACATCATTTTGTTTATTAAACATTTTGTCAAGAGTGAAAAGATAGGCAAATAGGTTTCCTTTGAACATATCACTATATTTTCACTATGTGGCCCTCTGTATCTACAGACACAATTCCTTTTCGTACGTCTCATCATAACTAAAGATTCTGAGATTTAACATTCATCAACATCTGGAAAATCATAAGTTCTATAATGCTCTACAAATTTGTTTAGCCATTTTGCAATTTATTTTCATTTGTACAATGAAATCTGGAGGGGGAGGGGCATTGGTAACAATTTAAAATCTCTTGACTTTTCTCCACTTGATATGCTGATATCCCAATTTCTAGTTTATATCATTTCGTAATGCTACACTTTGACTAGAAAATAGATTTCAATATCTGACCTATGACTGCCTTTACAAAATTTGTTCTTTCACCTTAGCACTGATAGGATGAAAAAAACAATGAATTATAATGTGGGAGCAAATTTTGCATTTCTTATATACCTTAGGATTCTTCTTTCATTCCCGCAGTTTGCTTTTTATAAATTGAAGTAAAATTGAGATCTATTTCCCTGATTCAGTCACATTCTGGTTTTTCCAAAGACTTTCAAAAATGTTGTAATGGAATTAAATAATTTAATTAATTCATAGAATATTGATATCATTTCAGTTAAATAGAACTCTAAGCAGTGGGCAGGTTTTCTGCTGGACTGAATTTTGATTAGAGACTATTGATAGGGGAAGGTAGTATGGATAATAGGAAAAAAATAATGTATAGGATTTTTTTGGAATTGGAGAATGAGAAAAGACAGGAAGGAGAGGCTTTTTTTCTACTTTTTCAGAAGGATTAAGCAAGTTGGACAGCAAAAAAACAGTGATGAGGAAAAGGAATAGATGTGGAAGACAGAGAGTTTATTTGTATCTAGCAAATGAAATATTTCTGCCTTCATTTAGCTTGACTAAATGTCAGACTAATACTAGGGTTTACTAAAAGGTGGGAAGAGTGGGAAGGATATGGATACAGATTAACAAAGTGGGAAGGGACCTTATAGGTCATCTAGTCCAACCCCCCACCCAAGCAGGAGACCCTACACCATTTCTGACAGGTGGCAATCCAGTCTCTTCTTGAAAGCTTCCAGTGATGAAGCTCCCACAACTTCTAAAGGCAAGCTGTTCCATTGGTTGATTGCTGTCATTATCACAAAATTTCTCCTTATTTCCAGGTTGAATCTCTCCTTGTTCAGTTTCCATCCATTATTTCTTATCTGGCCTTCAGGTGCCTCCACTTTGTGGCAGACCCTCAAATATTGGAAGACCACTATCAAGTCTCCTCTGGTTCCTCTCTTCTCTAGACTAGCCATTCCTAGTTCCTGCAACCGTTCATCATATGTTTTAGCCTCCAGTCCCCTAAATATCTTGGTTGCTCTTCTCTGCACTCTTTCTATAGTCTCAGCATCTTTTTTATACTGTGATGACCAAAACTGGATGCAGTATTCTAGGTGTGGTCTTACTAAGGCTTTATAGAGTGGTATTAGTGCCTCACTTGATCTTGATTGTATCCCACTGTTAATCCCAAAGGTGTTTTTTTTCTTGAAGATGTTTCACTTCTCATCCAAGAAGCTTCTTCAGCTCTGACAGGATAGTGGGGAATGAACGGATTTATATTCCTTGCTGGTAATCCTTTTAGTGGGTCCTTTAGTGCATCCTTTTAGTGGGTCGTTGAAGCACTTGGAGGTTTATCTGTATCCTCAGGTTCACCTGAGTAGTGCCTCTGATTGCTGTAGTCTGCAATTTTTCCTCTGGAAATCCTACTCCCACACCATTCGAAGGGTATTCATCCCAAATTGTATAGCTAAAAGTTTGTAGAGATTCTGTGACCCTGAGGACACAGAAAAATCTCCAAGTGCTTCAATGACCTGTTAAAAGAACGCAGATTACAGCTGTCTGCAAGGAATATAAATCTTTCCATTTCCCACTATTCTGTCAGAGCTGAAGAAGCTTCTTGGATGAGAAGTGAAACGTCTTCAAAAGAAAAAACAAGGAAGTCCAGTTGCCTCCTGAAAAAGCACCTTTGGGATAACCCTGACCTGGATGACTGAGAATCTCTACAAATCCCGCTGTTAATGCAACATATGGGTTGCACTGGCTTTTTTGGTTGCCATCGCACACTGTTAGCTCATATTTAGATAGAGCTGAGGTGGCACAGTGGTTAGAGTGCAGTACTGCAGCTACTTCAGCTGACTGCTAGTTCAGCAGATCAGCGGATCTAATCTCACCGGCTCAAGTTTGACTCAGCTTTCCATCCTTCCGAGGTGGGTAAAATGAGGACCCATATTGTTGGGGGCAATATCTATTTAGTATACTGTCTTTGGTGTAAGCCGCCCAGAGTCCTCGGAGAGTGAGCGGCATAGAAATATGACTAATAAAATAAATAAATAAATAATATTTAATTGGTTGTCTACTAAGACTCTAAGGTCCCTCTCACAGTTACTGCTATTAAGCCTGGTTTCACCCAGTCTATATGTGTACTTTGTTTTTTCTGGCCAAAGTGTAAGACTTTACTTTTCTCTACATTGAATTTCATTTTGTTAGATAGGGCCCAGAGTTTAAGTCTGTCAAGATCCATCTGGAGCTTGAGCCTATCATCTAGGGAATTGGCAAATTTGGTAAGTTCCCCTTCTATTCCCTCATCTAAGTCATTTATGAAGATATTGAAGAGTACTGGATCTAAGATGGAATCTTGTGGTACCACACAGCTTACTTCCGTCTATGTAGATGTAGTACCATTAAAGACTACTTGTTGAGTATGGATTGTCCACCAGTTACAAATCCATCTGATGGTGATGCTATGTATCCCACTTTTTTCTAGCTTATCAAGAAGTAGTTTGTGGACTTCCAGTTGGCATCACCGGCATTGTGGACGGTCTTAGCGGACCGCCAGCCCCGCGATCGTGTTAAAGCCTCTCAAACAGCGCTAATCAGCTGTTTGGTGGCTTGGAAATCTCTCCATCAGGAGAAGAAGGAGAGGAGAGCCTGTGGGCATGGGTAGAGCTCCCCAAAAGCCCCTGGATTAACTCCAGGGGCTTGGAGGGCGAGAGCCCCCCACTTAGCCCACTGAAGCTCCGGATCCGGGATGACTCTGTTTAAACAGAGCCAGACGTCGCGACCAATTCTGCTGTCAAAGTGAGATTGATTGACTTCAAGAGCAGACAGAGCAGAAGCAGGAGAATAAGCAATTTGCAAGTATCCATGCTTAGCTCCGAGTTTAAAATGTTTCTAACTATATCTTTTTGAGTTGGAGGCTGGAAGATGGCGCCTTTGCTGTGGGCATGAAAGTGAAAGTTAGAAATGAAAATGTCTTTTGAGATTTATGCTTTGAGAGTGATTAAAGCTGCTGGACTGAGAATTTGGAAGAGGTGGAGGAAGGACTATTTTGCTTGATAAATTACAAACTATTTCTATTTCTGAAAATTGTTTGAAAACTGTTTAAGAGACTTTGTGGCTGCTAAAGGGAAAAAGATTTTTTTAGCATAAGATGGCTTCTAAACAAGTTAAGTCAGTAGTTCCTAAAAGTGGAGGAGGCTCTCCAATAGTGTCAGTAGTGACACAGAAAGCACAATTTCCAGTGGATTCACAGAGCCAGGAGGCTTCTTTAAAAGATCTTAAAGAATTTATAAAAGAAGCCATGAATAATCAAATTGCAGCTATGAATGATCAAACAGTAATTATAGATGGGAAACTTAAAGAATTTGTGGCAGATATAAAAGCAATTAAAGATGTTGTGGAAGAAAAGCATAATGAAATAAGAGAAGATATTGTTCTAGCAGTTTCAGGATTGGCAAAACACCTTGTTCAGTTGGAGGAAAGAATTGAAGAAATTAATGAATCTAATTTGAATTTGGAAAATAAACTAGGAGAGATTGTGACTAAAACAGAGAAGGTGGATGATGACATGGTTATGTTACAATACAGATCTACGGAATTTGCTTTGAGACTGAGAGGGCTAAAAGAAAATAGTCGTGAAAATTTAAGGGATATTTGTGCTGAAGCTTTGGCAGCGATAATCAAAGAAAGACCAGAAGACGTTGCAATTCAAATTGACAAAATTTACAGGGTCAATTCCTGGGTGGCAAGACAAAGGCAGTTGCCAAGAGATGTAGTGATTACTTCACAACCAGAAGGATTAGAAATGATATTTTACAAGCTTCTTACAGGAACAAGGTTCAAGTGGATGGACAAGAATTAGTGGTTTTGAAAGAGATTCCTCCCAAGATGTTAAGAGATAGAAAGGACTTTGGATTCTTGGTAAATGAATTGAGAAATAGACAAGTTCAGTACAGATGGGATGTTCCAACTGGTTTAATAGTGAATTATGGTGGATAAAGATATCTCTTAAACACACCTTGGAAGGCAAAAGATTTTTATGTCAACATTTTAAAGGCTGGATACCTACCCTCATCTGGGGGGGGGGGTAGAAAGAAAAAGGAGATGTTACAACAAGAGAAAGATGGAAAGCAGATACAAACCTATGCTGAAGCCACAGCTGGAGGAATTGCTAGGGAGGAAGATTTAGTGCAATTTGGGGGCCCACAACCAACCTCTGAACCACCCAAGAAGATAGAGGAACCAAGAGAACAACGATTGACACTAACAACTTATAAACTTCAAGAACAACAATTGAAAAAGCAACAATCTCAAGTTTTACCCCAAGAAGTTCAAAAAACAGAAGCAGTGGGAGGGGCTAGGCTGAAGAGTAAGATTGAGGAGGCTGTTCAGCATATGCTCCTGAAGCTTCGAGGGGCCAAAGATGGCAACTAAATTCCTATCTTGGAATGTTAATGGTTTAAATTCACCACAAAAAAAAAGAAAATATTTCATTACTTGAAACAATTTAAGAATGATGTTATTTGTTTGCAAGAAACACATATTAGATTATCAGATCAAAAATATTTGATAAATTCAAGGTTAGGCATACATTTTGTGGCATCAACATCAGAGAAGAAAAATGGTTTAGTTATATACGTAAAGAAGGGAATCTCAGCTAATTTAATTGAGGCAGATGCCCAAGGTAGATATATTGCAATTGAACTATTAACTCAGAATGGAAAAATGCTTTTAATTGGAATATATGCACCTAATCAGCAACAGGACAAATTCTATAAATTTTTACATACCAAAATAATACAATGGGACTATAAATCTCTTATACTGATGGGTGATTGGAATGGAGTAATAGATACACAGAAAGACAAAAAAAGTTTGTCAAAGATTTCAACACAAGCAAAATTACCTAAATCTTTTTTCGATATGATGGAAGATATGGAATTGAGAATATCTGGAGAGTACGAAATGCTGAGGAAAGAGATTTTACCTTTTTCTCTGATAGACATCAATCTTTTTCCAGGATCGACTTTATACTAACTACAAATAATTTCCTTTTCAGGGTGAAGAAGGCGAAGATATGTCCAAGAACCTTAACTGATCATAGTCCGGTTTGGGTGGAATTGGAACAGGAAAGGGGAGAAAGGAGGTCTTAGAGATTAAATGAAAATTTATTTAGATATGAAGAAAATGTGAATGAGCTTAAAAAACATATGAAACATTTTTTTGCTATTAATATGTATAAGGGTACTTCTATGGAAATGGTATGGGATGCAAGTAAGGCTTATATGAGGGGAACTTTAATACATATGAATAATCAACATAGATTAAAACAACAAAAGAAGTGGAAAGAGATTGAGGAGTGATTGAAGAGAGGACTCATGCTTGTAAAGTAAAATAGCTTTATTTTAACTCCGTAATAGCAAGGGCAATTCTAGCCGGGGCAGCCTTTTATAAGCAGGAGTTGTCCACGGCTTCAGCCACTGACGTCTCTCTAAATTTCCCGCTCTCAGGACTAATTCCTGATTGGCTCATTTAAACTGTCACTTGATACTCAACAGTCAGCTTCAAGCTAGATGGAGGGAAGATCAAAAAATTGGTGTTATGCAAAATGAGGAAAATTTGGTAAAACAGATTAGAGATCAAAGTCCAAGGCATATCAAAAGGTTATATAATGCATTATTAGAAATAGATTCGGAAACAGAATTAGTTAAGAATTGTATGATAAAATGGGCACAAAATTTTCAGGAACCTGTGATGATAGAAACTTGGGAAAAGATTTGGGTTAGAAAGGTCAAATTTACGCAAGCACAAATTTAAGAGAAAATTTCTATAAAATGTTTTATAGATGGCATTTAGATCCTAAAAAATTATCATGTATGTACCCAAATTTGCAAGCCAAATGTTGGAGATGTGATTGTGATGACGCAACTTATTATCATATATGGTGGACTTGTAAGAAAATCAAAAAAATCAAAAAATTTTGGATAAAAATTTGGTGGGTGATGCAGAATATCTTGAAAAAAAGGTTGAAATTTACCCTGCAGTTGTTTTTATTGGGTATAACAATGGATTGTACATCATCAGAAACTAAATTGATTTTAAATTTAATATCGGCAGCCAGGCTGTTGGTTGCACAACGTTGGAAGAAGGACTCTTTGCCTACTATTGAAGATTGGATACTGAAAGTAACGAACTTGGTGGAAATGGCAAAAATTTCAGCGTACTTGAAGGACTATACGCAAGAGAGAGATATATTGGAATGAAGAAGATGGATTGATTATATTCAGAACAAGTATCAGACAAGAAAATATCAAATAGCTTATGAATGAACGTTAACTTTAGATGTAGTATGTTACTTATAGCGGAGTTAAGGTTTTAGGGGGGGATTTGTTAGCTTAAGGATAGTTAGCTTAAGTTAGTTTATGATTGTTAATTGAAATACCCTGTATTTTCCTCTGGGAAGTCTGGGGGGGAGGGTGGGAAGGGGTGTTGGGGGGGAGGGGGAAAAGGGTGGGGGGGAACACTGCAGGGAATTTTTGTTGTGTAAAACTTTTCAATAAAAAAAAAGAAGTAGTTTGTGGTCTACTTTTTCGAATGCCTTGCTGAAGTCTAAGTATATTATGTCCACAGTATTTCGCTGGTCTACTAATTTAGTCACTATGTTGAAAAATGAAATAAGATTGTTTTGGCATGATCTGTTTTTAACAAACCCATGCTGACTTCTAGTTATTACTTTATTCCTTTCTAGATGTTGGCAGATCTGTTTTTTTATTATCTTTTCCAATATCTTCCCGGGTATTGATGTTAGGCTGATTGGTCTATAGTTTCATAGGTCTGTTTTTTCCCTTTTATGAAGATGGGAACCACATCAGCTCTTTTCCAGTCCTATGGAAGTTCCCTGGTGCTCCAGGATTTTTGAAAGATGTGTTACAGTGATTCTTAGATTACAGATTAACAGAGTTGGAAGGGACCTTGCAGGTCAGTGACAGTGAAACTATGGCATGCATGCCGGAAGTGGTACACCTAGCCATCTCTCCGGGCATGCCAGCCATCGCCCATTGCTCTTCCGGGTTCTGGCATGCACATGCATGCTGGCCAGCTGGTGTTTGCGCATGCAGGAGTGCCAGAAACTGGAAGAGCAGTTCCCTGGTATGCATGCCAGCTGGCTTTTGCACATGCATGCACTCCAGAAACCAGAAGACCAAGTGACTGGTGCGCATGCACACATCAGAAACTGGAAGCTCAGCTGGGGAACTGCTCTTCTGGTTTCCTGTGCTCCTGCACATGCACACTGGGGAGCTGCTCTTCAGGTTTTCGGCTCCCCCCCTCACACCTGCATGCTCCATTTCAGCTTCACCAATACTGCCATAGGCTATTTCATTGACCTTTACTAGTGTAATGTTTTCTCATTTTTCTACCAGAATGATGATATTTTATTCAAGTTCCTTTCAATACTTGCAACACACACATATATATGGTCATTAGCATTGAGAGTCATTGAGGCCATTTGGAGGTTTATCTGTGCCTTCAGATGCAGATTTGTTCATTGGAGAAACAAAACAGCCACTTTATAAATGCATGGAACAATGTAGGACTGTGATGGTGAACCTATGGCACGCGTGCCAGAGGTGGCAAGCAGAGCCCTCTGTGTGAGCATGCGTGCCATCACCAGCTGCTGTTTGGGTTTTCAGCATGTGCATGTGTGCTGGTCAGCTGGTCTTTGCATGTGCCAGAAAACCAAAGACCAGATGGCCAGCGCATGCATGCTCCGGAGCATGCGAACAGCTGACCAGCATCCATGTGCACTCGCCAGCTGGTCTTCAGGTTTCCAGTGCTCCGGTGTGCATGCACATTCCAGTTTAGGCACTCGGTGCCAAAAAGGTCCACCATTACTGTTGTAGGTCATCTAGTCCAACACCTTGCCCAAGCAGGAGACCCTACACCATTTCTGACAAATGGCAGTCCAATCTCTTCTTGAAAGTCTCAAATGATGATGCTCCCACAACTTCCGAAGGCAAATTGAGAAAAAATAAGAAATTTCTTCTTATTTCCAGGCTAAATCTCTCTTTGCTCAGTTTCCATCCATTATTCCTTGTCTGGCCTCCAGGTGCTTTGGAAAATAGCTTGACCCCTTCCTCTCTGTGACAGCCCCTCAAATATTGGAAGACTGCTATCATGTCTTAGATGACATCTGCCAGCTCCTTTAGAATTCTGGGATATAATTCATCAGATACCAGTGATTTGTATTCATCAAGATCAGACAAGTGTTCTCTTACCATTTTTTTTGCTTATTTTAACTTTTATTTCTAGTCTGTCTTTTACAGTTATGTTTTTGTTAGGTTGGACTATTGTTTTCTTGCATGAAGAACAATGCAAAGAATGAGTCATGTGGCTCTGCTTTCTCTCTGCTGCCTCTTAATTCTTTGCTGTCTTCTCTAATGGACCAACTGTTTCTTTGATTTTTTTTTGTTTGTTATTTATATGTTGGAAGAAACTTTTTTTTATTATCTTTGACTTTTGTTTTAAGTCTTTGTTCATTCTGAGCCTTTGCTTTCCTGACTTCATCTTAATCAGCCTTATTTATGTGTCCCTCTTTCTATTTTCTGTGCTTGTCTTTTTTTCTTTCAGTTTGTCAGAGAGATCTTTGTGCAGCCATGCTGGTTTCTTCTTTGATTTCTTGTTTTTCTTTTTCAGTGATATTGTGCTGGACTGGGCTTTTATGATCATATTTTTCAGAGTTTCCCAAGCATCTTCAGTTTATAATTCCCCATTCCAAAATGTTCATTAATAAAAATGGAACTCTGCACTTATATTGCAAAGAATGAGAAAATACAATGCTTCAGAGAATCTATAGTTTTAAAAAAACCAGATAGAATATTTGCAGGAAAATTAAATTCAGAGATTCACATAATGGAGACATTCCATCCCACGGAGTATAGATATGTTCCAATCCTAAATATATAAACTAAAGGATATAAAATTACTGTAAATATGCATTTTGAAGCCAAGAGAAGCACCAGTTTTATGTAAAAAGTTTCACTTTTTCTTCTGATAATATATTTGAACAGATTGTTTTTTTTAATTTAAAAAAGTTTTTTATTAATCATTCAAAATTAAAAACATTGGACATAGATATGACATCACTGGTTCTAAATATCTTTCAACACTTTAAACTAATACAAATTATGTTAAACCCTAATTCTTTAACCTTATATGTTATTTATACATAACATCATATTAACAATCTATATCATATTTCTACACAATTATACATACTTGTCTATTAATCTATACCTGTGCCTATTTATGCAATTTACATACATATTTATCCGTCATAACGTATATATTTTTCATCCGACACTACACCCTTGTCTTGGCTATCCTCCTTTTATCTAGCCATTCGTAAAAATTTTTCCAGATTATATAGTACTGTGTTTCACATTTATCCTTGCACTCCAAGGTAAGTCTGTCCATTTTTGCAGTTAAGAATTTTTAGTAATATTTCCTCTTCAGTTGGGGTATCTTTCTCTTTCCACTTTTGAGCAAAGGCTATCCATGCCACTGTGAGTATATGCAATAATAGATAATTTATATCTTTCTTATATTTACCCTCTGTCATTCCCAAAAGGAAAAATTCTGGCTTGACTTCTATATTTATTAATAAAATTTCTTCAAGCCAACTCTTTATTAAATTCCAATATTTTTTTGCCTTTGGGTATATGGTAGAAATCCCCCAAAGGCGTCTTACACTTCCAACAAGCCGAAGAATTTCCCTTATTGATTTGTGCTAATCTTCTGGGGGGGGAGGGAGATGCCACCTATAAAACATCTTGTATAAATTTTCCTTATATGAGGTTGCTAATGTACTTTTAAATTTTTTTTCCTATAGAGTTTGCCAGTTGTCCAAATCGATACTATGTCCCAAATATTTACTCCAAATTATCATCGTTTCTTTGACTTGTTCCTCAATCATATCTTGTTCCAACAAATAGCAATATAATTTACTTATGGTCTTACCTTCCCTACTTAATAAAATCTTATCTAATTCCGATAACTCTTGCTTTATACCCCATTCTTTTTTATCTTTCCTAAATTTAGATTGTATTTGGAGATATGCCCACCATTCCAGGTTAATTCCTTCTTCCTTTAAAATATTTCTTGCTTTCAATTCTCCTCTTCCATTTAAAATGTCTTTATAGGTAACAACTCCCCCTGATTTAATAAAGTTTGAATGGGTGTACATTTCCAATGTTGATACCAAGTTAGGGATTTCCATATAATTGCTTCTTTTAGTCTTTGTTCAGATATCTAATTAGAGCCCTCCTAATATAATGCCTCCGGAAGTGTTGATGAGCTTTATGTTTTTCCTCCCATAAAGGAGCATGCCATCCTGTCTGTAAATCATGACCTTCTAGTGCCAATAATCTTGTATTTTTGAGATGCATCCATTCACTTATCCATACCAAAGATGCTGCTTGGTAGTATTTTCTCCAGTCTGGTAGACCGAATCCCCCTCTTTCTCTAGCATCTTATAATAATTTTAATCTAATTCTCAGGTTTTTCCCTTGCCAGATAAATTTTGAAATATATCTTTCCAAATTTGTAAAAAAATCTTTTTTGAGCCGAATTGGTATGTATTGAAATAGAAAAAACATTTTCAGTAAAATATTCATCTTAATGGTAGCTATCCCACCCATTAAAGATAACTGTATTTTTCATTGTTTCCCCATTAATTATCACTTTGGCTTCCTGCCCAGAATAGATTGCTTTGTACATCTTTATAAATTTTTCCCTGAAGTCCATTTAGTTTAGTTGTCCTAATATGAAGTCCCATTTGATGTTATCAAAGGCTTTTTGTGCGTCGATAAATATCAATGCCATTTGTTTCTCATTATGGACTTCATAGTATTCTATAGTATCTAAGACAGTCCTAATATTGTTCCTTATATGCCTTCTGGGCAGGAAGCCATTTTGATCAGAGTTAATAAATTTCTCTAGTACTTTTTAAAATATATCTGCTATAATTGACATAAAAATTTTATAATCTGAATTTAATAAAGATATTGGCCTATAATTTTTGATGTGAGTCAAATCGGAATTTTCTTTGGGAATCAGTGTAATGGTTGTTTCCCTCCATGATGTTGGTATCCTGGCTTCATTCAATATGTCACTGTATACCTCTACTAACAATGGGCCTAGAATTTCCTGATGATTTTTATAAATTTCTGATGGCAAACCATCGGGACCTGGTACTTTGTTACTTTTTTGTTTTTTAATGGCCTCAGATACCTCAAATGCTGTTATCTCATTATTTAATAAGTCTTTATGTTCCATCGGAATTTTTGGCAGTCCTATTTTTTGCAGATATTGCAATATCTTACCTTCCTCTATCTTTCTTTTATCGTCATATAAATTTTTAAAAAATTCATAGGCCACCTTTTTCTTCCCCTCGTTTTGACATATTACTTCTCCCTCATTATATAATTTACTAATTTGACTTTTTTCCTTTCACTTCTTTAATCTATAAGCCAACCAACGACCCGGCTTATTTGCATTCTCAAAAAAGTTTTGTTTGATACTTTTTATTTGCTGCGCCATACTCTCCTTTTCAATGATATTCAACTTATGTTTAGTTATATCAATTTGCTGTTTCAATTCCCACTTTTTTGGTTCTTCCTGTAATTCTTTCTCCAATTTGCTAAACTCCTTCTCTAGATTTTTCTGTCGTTGCCTTTTTTGTTTATTATCTTTAACCATGTATGTTATTGCTATTCCTCTCATATAAGCTTTGGCCGTATCCCACAGATTTTGACTATTCATATTCTCTTTTTTATTACTTTGAAAAAACAAGCTTATTTGTTCATCCATCTTTAATTTAATTTTTTTATTTAGAATTGCTTTTTTTAGGGTCCACTTCCTTATTTTTTTTGTCCTTTCCATTTAATTATAATAGGATTGTGATCTGCCCATGAATTTGTATCAATATTAATTTCCTCAATTTCTAAATTCAATTCCGTTGATGCCCATACCATGTCAATTCGCGATTGATGTCTGCCAGAGTAATATGTATATTGTTTCTTGTTCCCATTTCTTTCCCTCCAACTATCCTTTAGACTCAGTTTTTCCACCATTAAAAAAAAAATATTAGGTTAGGGGTCCTCAAACTTTTTGAACAGGGGGCCACTTCAGGGTCCCTCAGACTGTTGAGGGGCCGGACTGGCTAGGTGGGTATGGTTGGGCCCCCCATGTGACTGGGTGGGCATGGCTTGGTGGCCATGTGACTGGGTGGGTGTGGCTGGGTGGGCATGGCCAATTTAGCAGTCCATTTTGCCAATTTAGCAGTCCATTAAATTATACACACAAATGAAACTTTTAATTTGTTTTCCTCCTGGGAGTGTTTTATTTGCTTTTGTTTGACTTTTCTTTTTACTAGATCATTTTTTAAGTTAGGGTTTAAGTTAGGGTTTCAATTTTCAGTACTTAAATTCACCACTTCCATTCAATATCCTGTTTTTAAATGTCATTTAAATTTAGCATCCTTATATTATTTATTTATTTATTTATTTATTTATTTATTTATTTATTTATTTATTTATTTTTATATGCCGCCCTTCTCCGGAGACTCAGGGTGGCTTACAATGCATTAAGCAATAGCCTTCATACTTTTGTATATTTATACAAAGTCAGCTTATTGCCCCCACAAACCGGGTCCTCATTTTACCCACCTTAGAAAGGATGGAAGGCTGAGTCAACCTTGAGCCTGGTGAGATTAGAGCTCACAGTAATTGCAGGCAGCTGGATGTTAATGCTGCCTTATGTAGGAGGCATTAGCCTGCTACACCACTCAGGCTCCTATTAATTTTAATTTATCCTTCCAAATATTAATCTAGCATATCCAGCAATATCAACAATTAATTAATAACATAATTTATAATTAAATCACATACAATATCAATGCTGTCATTATTTAATATCTTAGATAGAAAGAAAAAAATAGTAATCAAATAGTATGAAAAAATAAAGTAGTAATCATAAAAGTACTCATAAAGGTAATATCTTCTTAAAAGTGTTCCATATCACCACTGCCTTGTAGTGTTTTCTCTGTTTCTAAATGAGCACTATTTCACAAGTTCTGTCACAGCCAAAGTTCTACACAGGATCTCCCCAATTTATAAGTTAGTTAGCAACTAATTCTCAAATGTAGCTCTTATATTCCTTTGAATTAGCTTTTCTTCTCTTGGCCAGTAGGTGTCACCCTTGCTCCTTGTTATATTACTCAACCATCACTCACTCTTCAAAATGCCCCTAATCTCCAATTAATCAGCACTTTCCATCTCAAGCCTTAAATGGTCTGGTTTTATAATATCAAGTCATCAATAATAGCAAGATACTTTTTACCTTAACTTTTCCCCCTCACTTCTCCAATGTTGTCTCCTACGTTGAAATAGCCTCTTTTAAGCCCTAAACTTGCCATTCACTGCTGTGTTTTGGAGGGAATTTCCCCCTTCCTGGGGCCTCCTTTTTCCTCTTCCCTCTTTGCTAATCCTCCGGGAAGGTCTTTCACCCGGCTTACTTGCAAGAAGATGCCAAGATCACTTTAGCCCAGCTCCATCTCTCTGTTGTCCCACTAGTCCAGGGCTATCGTTGTCCAGGTCTCTGATGTCATTTGTGGGGCGTCTTCTATCCCCGATCTGATTCTCCGTGGCTTTCCTGCCATCTGCTATCCTGACTGCCGCCAAGAATTGCACCGCAGGGTGCCCCTTTCTTCCGATTCCCCCTCCAAGGGATCTGGGACTCTGAAGAGTCCGCCAACTGAAGGACAATAGCTTTGAAAGTGACTCTCCAAACTGGAGTGCCATTTTACACAGCTTTCCCCCTTGACAGCTGGCCCCGTACTATATATGCATTTTCAAGCCAAAAGAAGCACCAGTTTTATGTAAAAAGTTTCACTTTTTCTTGTGATAATACATTTGAACAGATTGCTTGACATAGAATAAAAGCTTTGTTCCCTATATTAATTAGAAACAGTTCAGTTCAGTAGTGATCTTGTATTTAAAAGAAGGTTGGGAGAAAAAATACAGTAAGTTATTTTCCTTAATAGTGGAGAAGCTGTAAAGCAGAGGTGTCAAACTCAATTTCATTGAGGGCCACATCAGGGTTGTGTTTGATCTCAGGGGCCTGGGGTGGGCACGGCTATGGTGGGCATGGCCAGCTTGACATCATTCGTGTGGGAGGCACCTGTGGTGGCCTGAGCACTCTCCCAGCAAAAACGAGCTCCCGAGCTCAGTTTTCATCTGCAACGGCCTCCTGAAACCTTCTGACAGTGAAAACAGAGCTCAGGAGAGCTGCCTGGGGCCTTCACAAGCTCCATTTTTGCTGGCAAAGGCACCGCGGGCTGGTCCTTTGCTATTTCCAGGGTGGCCCCACAGGCCAGATCTAAGCACCCCATGGGCTGGATCTGGCCCCCGGGCCTTGAGTTTGACACCCCTGCTGTAAAATATCAACATTCAACATAGCACATTTTGACACCAATATAGAATGGACATTTTACTTGGCACCTGCTGGACTAGGTTTAGGAAAAGAGATTGAGAAAACATCCACACTACTGAATTCCATCCCTCATACATTAAAGCATGAGTTTATGAAGTTCAGAGTTCAGAAGAAAGGGTTGCTCTTTGGAGAATCTTAAGTTCTGAACAAAGGGGCAGAATTCATAGAACATCTTAGGAACAAGCCAATCTACACAGTATGTGTCTACAACTTAGGCACAGTTCTGAAAAGACTGCTGTTAACCCAGAGATGAAATGCTCCCAGATCGCCCGATCCGGTAACAATGGTGCTGGTGGTTCAGAGAACCGGTAGCAAACATCCCTGCCCCATGCCCAGTTGAGCTGTGCAATCATTAGAGGCTCTTTTTTAATTTTTAAAAGCATTTTTTCTACAACCTCTTCCACAGAAAAAATACTTTTAAAAGTAAAAAAAAGCCTCTGATGATTGCAGCTGAAAAAATGCTTTTAAAAGCCTCTGACGATCCCAGCTGAGTTGCCTGATTGGCAGAGGCTTTTAAAAGCAATTTTTTACAATCTCTGTGGCCAAAGAGGTTGTAGAAAAAATGGTTTTCAAAAGTAAACAAAAAACAAAAAAAGTTGACCACGCCCACCCAGTCACAGTACCCACCACCACCACCAAGCCATGCCCACAGAACTGGTAGTAACAAATTTTACATTTCACCACTGCGTTAACCCAATTATTTTAAGGAATGTTAATATGGCCTAACATTTCATCTTAGTACTTAGTACGTCGTAACAGAGCTCAAGTATTAAGCACTCTAATGTAATATTCACATTGATTTCATTTAATATGTTTATGAAGTTTAAACAAGTGATTAAGATTTTGAACATGGAATATGGGTTCATCCTAGTACAGGTAGTCCTTGACTTACAACAGTTCGTTTCAAAGTTACAACTGCACTGAAAAAAGGACTTTCTACCATTTTTCACACCTAATACTGTTGCAGCAGTCCATGGTCCATGTGATTAAAATTCAGACGCTTGGCAACTGACTGATAACTGACTGACGGTTCCAGGGTCATATCATCACTTTTTGGAACCTTCTGACAAGCAAAATTAATGAGGAAACCAGATTCACTTAACAATGTGCTACTAATTTAACAACTGCAGTGAATAACAATATGCCAAGAGGGCGTAAAATGGGGCAACATTCATTTAAATGTTGCTTAAAAAAAGAAATTTCAGCCTTGAATGAGAAGGGGTTAATTTGATCATCCACATGTTTGTTTTCTTGGCTATCAATGGTATTCTTTGGAGTTCTTCCAAAGGCCAAAGTTCAAAACTATTCATATTCTTTCTATAGACAAAACTATTACCAGCATGACTCTGATCTTAGTATATGTTGACATATCAAAGTATCCAAATGTTGTCCAAAGCCTTCATTGCTACTGTACATATACAGCATACTTCTTCACTATTGCTAGTTTTCCTAAAAAGAAGAAACTACCATCACTTTAATGTCTTCATTTTCATTTCTGAGGCTGGTTGTTTCCATCTGTTGTCATTAGCTTGCTCTTCTTTATATTCAATCTTAGTCCCTTTCTTCCACTGTACTCCTTGATTTTTATTACTAGAATTTACAGATCATTTGCATTTTCAGTTAGGAAAGTAGTGTCATTAGAACAGCACAGAATATTGATGTGCCTTCAGTTTTAAAGCCATGCTCATCTTCTTCCAGTCCAGTTTCCCTCAATATAGATTCAACATATAAATTGAATAAATAAGGGAAAAGTAAACATCTTTGTTTTACTCCTTTTTCAACTTGGAGCCATGTTTTGCCACATTTCTGTCAATATTGTGGCTTCTTGATCTGCAAATAGACTTTTTTATTAGCACAATGGTCTTTTTTGAAGGTCATTCCACAGTTTGATACAGGTAGTCCTCTACTTACAACATTTCATTTAGTGACGGTTTGAAGTTACAATGGTACTGAAAAAAATGAGTTACGGCCATTTTTCACATTACGAGCATTGCAGCATCCCCATAATCACACGATTCACATTCAGATGTTTGACAACTGGTTCATATTTATGAAGGTTGCAGTGGCCCATGGTCATGTAATCACCTTTTGCAACCTTCTAACAGCAAAGTCAATGGTGAAGCCAGATTCACTTAACAAACGTGTTACTGACTTAACAACTGCAGTGATTACACTTAACAAATGTTGCAAGAAAAGTCGTAAAATGGGACAAAACTCACTTAACAAATTTCTCACTTAGGAACATAAACTTTGGGCTCAATTATGGTCGTAAGTCAAGGACTACCTGGACCTCATTCTTTTTCCTTTTCAAAAACATAATGACTATCTTGCGTCTCTCTTTCCAGGTGGAGCTCTAATCTGCTTTGAATGACGTTAAGATTTCTTTTGTTAGCATGTAAATTTAAAAATAGTTTGTACACCCTGTTAAGCTCCCTTTTTTACATATTGGTGTGCATATTGACCTCTTCCACTATGGGCCACTGTGTTATTCTCCAGATTTCCTAGGGTAGCAATACCAATAGCACTCAGGGTAGCAATACCAATAGCACTCAGACTTACCGTATTTTTCGGAGTATAAGACGCACCGGACTATAAGACGCACCTACCCTTTTTAGTGAGGAAAACAAGAAAAAGAAATGTGCCTCTGCCTCCCAGCAATTTTGCCTCATTGCAGCAAACAGAAAACAGCCTGCTTTACTTTCATTTTTGTTTTCCGCATAGCTTGATTAGCACAAGAAAAAAAAACTGCTCCAGCAATTAACCTCCTTGCAGCAAGCAGCAGAGGCCTGCACAAAACAGCTGAGAGCCAAACAGCTGAGTCGGGAGGCTGATCCAATCAACTTGTGCTAATTAGGCTGTGCTGAAACTGAAATGAGCTGTTTCTTCTTGCTGTTTGCTACAAGGAGGTAACTGCTGGGAAGCAGAAACCAAAGGGTGGGGGCCAGTGGGTGGGCGTGGCTACATTCAGTGTATAAGACGCACCTAAATTTTCACCCCCTTTTGGGGGGGAAAGGTGCATCTTATACTCTGAAAAATATGGTATATATTGCTTCATAGTGCTTTACAGCCCTCTCTAAGTGGTTTACAGAGTCAGCATATTGCTCCCAACAACCTGGGTCCTCATTTTACCGACCTCAAAAAGATGGAAGGCTGAGTCAATCTTGAGTCAATCAGAATCGAATTCTAGCAGTCAGTAGGATAGCTTTGTTATAATATTTACTGATCATTCTTTTGTTGCTTGCCATATATCTCTAGATATTTCTTCAAGCCCTGTAGCTTTCCAATTTAGTTCAAGTAATTTTCGACTTATAACTGCCATCAGAATGGGAATTTCAATCGTAAGGTATTATCCTTATTAGAAACTTATATTTAGATCCGGAAGCCATAGTACTGATAGAATATGGCAAAACACATTGACTACAAGTTAGCAAAGGAATAAGAGAAGGCTGTATACTCTCCACTTATTTATTCATTTTATATGCTGAATATATGCTAAGAGAAGCTGGATTGGAAAAAAAATTAGCATTTTAAAATTGGAGGAAGAAAAATCAGTAAGATAAAGTGCTGGTGACACTACACTGGTAGCCAAAACTGCAAAGGATTTACAAGCTGTAGTAATAAAAATAAAAAAGCACAATGGAGAAAGGGACTATAATTAAATATAAATGAGACCTAACTAATGGAAACGGGTACAATGACCAGCCTAAGAATTGAAAATGAAGATATCTGAGTGGTGGATAGTATTCTGCCAATAAATAGATGAATAAATAAGCAAGTCAACAATGTTAACAATATTTATAGTTTCCCAGTTCAAAGTCTCAGGGGGATTTAAAAGAAATTAAAACCATAAAACAATAATAAGTCAAAAATATAAAAACAACTGGATAGAAACCTTTTCCCAAGATAGTAGAGGATGGATAAATAACTATTTATTTTACAATCTTTTAATTTGGAAGGGAGTTTTATACATTTACTATTAACTCTTAACAGGTTCTATATTAGAAATGTTTTGAATAAAGAAATATCTGAAAATTCAATTTCCTTGATGAGAGCACCCATTTTTGTTGGGCATATGGCTAATCTATTCCTACACTGCCAAAATCTACATGAGAGGAGTTCATCCCTTTCTTTTATGTTGGGTAGTCACTACTCTCCCTCTATAAAGTTGGATATTAAAGTTTGAATATTTCTGGCCAAAACATATATTTCACTGAATCTCTAAAGTGAACAGAACCTGACATGGTACAAGGTCCAATAATCTTTTATTTTCTTTTTTTAAAAAAATTTTATTAGTTAAAAGTACAAACAAACCTAAATACAATGATACAACATACAAAACAAACAAACATCAATCAAGTCTTACAACTTGCTCTTAAAGTTGTCACATCAGTAGACTATTTTTCTGTATTTATCTATATATCTGTATATTTACATATTTACATGTGAAGCATTAATATACGTTCCATCCTTAAAATTGTTACACTCCTTAATTGGTACTCAAAGTTTTGTCTCAAAATTGACCTTATTCTTTAGTGTCCCTATGAATGTATTTCTAACTTTTTCTCCAACCAGTTATACCATTTTTGTCATGCTAAGTAGTACTCTGTGTCATCTTTCTCTTGTAGCTCTTTTGTAAGTTTATCCATTTCTGCGCATTCTGCGATTTTAGTGATTTTTTTTTTCTGTCAGTATGTGTTCCCGTTTCCAATTTTGGGCAAAGAGTATGCGAGCTGCAGTTAGGATATGGATAATTAAGTATTTTATCTCTTTCTCATATTGTGCTGTGATTATTCCGACTAGAAAGGTTTCCGGTTTCATTTCCAGCTTCTGATTTGTAATTTCTTCTATCATTTACCTTATTTCCTGCCAATATTGTTTCGCCTTTTGACATGACCAACATAGATGGTAATATGTTCCTTTTTGTGCATTAATTTGGGAATATTTTTGCTAGGCAGGCCGGTGGGAGGTGCCATCGATAGAACATTTTGAACAGATTTTCCTTGTAGGGTATAGACATTGTCAGTTTAAAATTTACAGTCCATAATTTTTCCCATTTGTCCAATTCAATACTATACCCAAAATTTTTTGCCCAGATTATCATGTTTTCTTTAACCACTTCTTCCTCTAGTTTATATCTTAATAAATAATTATATATTTGGTTATCATTTTCTCATCCATTCCTTGAAAATTTTATCCAATTCATTTGGTTCATTTTGAAATCCGAATTGTACCTGATCTGTTTTATACCTTGATTCTATTTGTAAATATGGCCACCAGTCAATGTCTATACCCTGTTCTTTCAATTCTTGTCTCGATTGTAATTCTCCTCTATTATTCAGTAGTTTTTTGTAGTTTCTCATTTTCTCCATGTCCATAGCGTTAGGATAAATCAGCACCTCCATAGTCGATAGCCATCTCGGCATTTTATTATAATGTGTTTTTCTGATCTCTTGCCATGTTCTATGTAATGATCCTCTAATAATGTGTTGTTGGCAATATTAAGTTGTTACCAATTTAATGATGCCACCTTATAGTACAGTTTCCAGTCCGGTAACCCTAATCCTCCTTTCTCCCGGGTATCTTGCAAGCATTTTATTTTAATTCTGGCCTTCTTCCCCTGCCAAATATACTTTGCTATCATTTTATCAAAGACTTTGAAAAAATCCTTTCCTGGCCAAATCGGAGTTACTTGGAAGAGGTATAGCAGTCGGGTAGTATATTCATTTTAAGGGATGCAATTTTCCCTAAGAATGACAATTGTAGTTTGCTCCATGTTTCCAAATCTTTTTTAATCTGTTTTGTTAATTTAGTATAGTTATCCTCTCTAATTGATGTTGCTTTATTGGTGAGCCAAATTCCCAAATTTACTTTCTTTACTATTTGTATTCCTAATTTATCCTCTAATTCCTTCTCCTGTGCATTTGTCAAATTCTTCCTTAATGCTTTTGTTTTTTGTTTATTGATTTTGAGACCCACCACTCTTCCATATTCCTCTATTTTCCCTAACAATTTAGTTCCTGTTATTTCTGGTTGTTCCAAGATAAACACCATATCATTAACGAAGGCTTGCAATTTATACTCCTCTTTTTTTATTCTCAGACTTTTTATTTCTTTGTCTTTCCTAATTTCATTTAATAAGATTTCAAGGGCTATTATAAACAATAATGGGGATAGAGGGCATCCTTGCCTCACTCCCTTTGATATCTCAAATTTTTCTGTCATATTCCCGTTGATCATAATTTTGGCCATTTGGGAGGAGCATATTTTCCTAATCATGTTTAAAAATTTATCGCCAAATTCCATTGCCTCCAATTGTAATATAAGAATATTCCAATTTAAATTATCGAATGCCTTCTGTGCATCCAGGAAAATTAGGGCTAGTTGTTTGTCTGACTTTTTTCTCATAGTATTCAAGGACATTAATGATTGTTCTCATATTATATTTGATCTGTCTTCTCAGGACAAAACCATTTTGGTCTGAGTGGATGTATTTATGAATAATTGTTTTCAGTCTCTGCGTAATGATCAGCATAAACAGTTTGTAATCCACGTTTAACAGTGATATTGGCCTGTAGTTTTTGATTTGTGTGGGATTGGTGTCTTCTTTTGGGATAAGTGTAATTATGGTTTCAGCCCAGGAATTGGGAATTTTTGCTTCTAAAAGTGCATCGTTGAGAACTTGGAGTAAGAACTCATCCATTGGGTGCTGACACTTTTTATAGAATTCTATTGGTATGCCATCTGGACTGGGAGTTTTTTTTGTTTTTTCCTTGCTTCCAACAATTCAGTCATAGTAATTGGTCTATTTAATAACTCTTTGTGTGTCCAACTTTTGGATATTTGTCTTACATAAATATTCCTTAATCTCCTCTTACCTGATTTCTTCTTGTTTGTAAAGGTTCTGAAAGAATTTTTTTGCTATACATTTTTTGTCTTGATTTATGTGGTATATTTTCCCTACCTCATCTTGCAGTTGGTATATGGTCCTCTTCTCTTTTTCCTTTTTCAATTTATACGCTAATCAGTGACCTGTTTTATTTGCATACTCAAACTGTTTTTGTTTTGCCAATTTGATTTTCTGTGCAGTTTCTGTTTGTGTAATTAAATTAATCTTATGTTTGACAAGTTTTAAATTTCCTTTAATTATTTTATTGTGGGATTGTTTCTGCAGTTCTAATTCATGTGTTCTAAGTTCTGTTAATAGGTTGCGTTGCTTCTTGTCTGTTGTTTATCCTTGTTTTTCCTTGCTGTATACGAGATGATAAGGCCTCTTATGTAGGCTTTGGCTGTATCCCAGAGGTTTTGGAGTGTTGTCTGTTCTTTGGTATTTATCTGAAAAAACATGTTCATTTCTTTCTTGATCATCTGTGCGTATTCCTTGTCCTTAATCATTCCAGTATCCATCATCCACCTTTTTTGTTTCCAATATCCTTTCCGTACTATTGTTATTGGGTTGTGATCTGCCCAGGTATTGGTGATATTTCAATGACTTTTATTTATTTCCTAAGGCCATATCTATTCTGGACCATGATTGGTGTGGGCCAGAATAGAATGTATATTGTTTTGCTTGTTTATTCGCCTCTCTCCAAACATCATGTAGTTGCAATTCTTCTGCCATGTCTTTGAATGTATCCGGTAATGTTTTTTTCCTGGTTTTGTTCTTTTTATTGCTCTGATAATCTTTTTTTGGTGTCCATGATTGCGTTGAAATCTCCTATGATACAGATGTTCTCATATTCCAGATCCTTAGTTATGTTATGTATTTTTTTGAAAAATTCACTTTGATTTCCATTGGGTGCATATATCGATATTAATAACATTTTTTTATTCTGCTTGTATTTCTATCATCAAAATCCATCCATCTGTGTCTGTATATACTTGCTTTGTTTTTAAATGTTTCTTAACGTATACTGCAACTCCTCTCTTTTTCTGATCCGCTAATGATGTGTATAGTGTTCCTAATCTTTGGTTTTCTAATAGTTTTTGGTGTTGTTTCTTAATATGGACTTCTTGTAAGATTATGACAACTATCTCCAATTTATGTAATTTGGTAAATATGTGTGTTCTTTTGGTTGGTGAATTTAGTCTGTTTATATTATTTTTTTTTTCTAATTTATATACCGCCCTTCTCCCTGAGGACTCAGGGTGGTGTACAGCCAGAAATAAAAACATAAAATGCAAATATTAAAACAATTAATATATATATAAATTTGGCTCCAGAATTAAAACTAACAAACCAATTAAAATATTTAAAATCTCTTCTTAAGCCAGCCCGGCTTGTTGAAAAAATGTGTTTTGAGGGCACAGTGGAAGGCACTGAGGTCATGAATTCTCCTAATCTCCGGGGGCAACTGGTTCCCGAGGGTGGGTGCCCCCACAGAGAAGGCTCTCCCCCAGGGGGTCACCAGCCTACATTGTTTGGCTGATGGCACCCTGAGGAGGCCCACTCTGTGGGAGCGCACGGGTTGATGGGAGGTCATCGGTGACAGCAGGCGGTCTCGGAGATAACTAGGCCCTATGCCATGAAGCGCTTTAAAGGTGATCACCAACACCTTGAAGCGCACCCGGAAGACCACCGGAAGCCAGTGCAGCTCGCGCAGGAGCGGTGTTATTTGGGAGCGCCATGCTGCTCCTGTCACTCCCCCGCGGCTGCGTTCTGGACCAGTTGGAGCCTCCGGGTGCTCTTCAAGGGGAGCCCCATGTAGAGAGCATTACAGTAGTCTAGGCGAGAGGTGATGAGGGCGTGAGTGACTGTGCACAGGGAATCCCGATCAAGAAAGGGCCGCAACTGGCGAATCAGGCGAACCTGACAGGCGGTCCCCCTGGCTACAGCCGTCAGATGTTCCTCCAAAGACAGCTGCCTATCCAGGAGGACTCCCAGATTGTGAGCCCTTTCCGCAGGGGCCAAAGACTCGCCCCCGATAGTCAGTGATGGTGTCAACTGACTATATCGGGATGCCGGGAGCCACAGCCACCCCGTCTTGGACGGGTTGAGCTTGAGCTTGTTTCTCCCCATCCAGATCCGCACGGCTTCCAGGCACTGGGAATTGAGGTCATCTTTAGTTCTTGTTCCATTCTTGTTTTCTATTTGTTTGTTGTTCTTAGTCTTCTTGTGTTTCTTGTAATTACTTGTGTCTTTTCCCTCACTCCCTCTCTTTCAATTCTTTCTCTCGCCAATCTTCTTTTTTCTTCTTGATCTCTTTCTTGGTATTTCTCTTGGAGTCGCTCCGGTTCCACCGCCTGTCACTTTCTGCACTGTCACTGTCAATGTAAGTTTTCCGCTCCACTCACTTTCCCGTCGCTGCTTATCTGGCACTATTTCGCCGCTTGCTTGGAGTCTCATTTTCACTCGTTTCTGTTCACACTTTATAACTGTACCTTTTTCTATTCTCTTTCTCCTTCCTTCTGTTTCCTACCAATGTCTTCTTTAGTTTGATCTTCACTTCCCACTAATCAGCTGTCAATGTTTCAGGCCAGCCAAAATGGCTGGATTTTTTCCAATCGGAATTAAGAGGTTTCCCGTAAACCTAAACCTTCAGAGAGATTGCTGTCCTCACCGAGGTCCTCAGGTTTTCCTATTTTTCTATTGATCCCTCCGAGGTCAATAGCACTTGGATCAGCTTCCTAATCGAAAATATTGGAACTTTGAGAACAGAGCACCATTCTCTTGTTCCTGGCACGATGATGTTATCGCCGGAAGTCTAGATCCAATAATCTTTTTAATTAGTACTCTTTAATCCATTTTTAGGCATAAACAACTTCCAAAGATAGGCAATATTTCTTTTCGAATACTTTGCTTTTCCAATTTAATAATGCAGTATTTTAGGTCTTCCTGCATGCACAGTATGTTTGAGATTTCTTAACAGATTTTCGATAATATTCAAGACTGAGACTCTAAATGCCATTCCAAAATCTGTATGTTTCACATAAGTATTTCAGAATTAATTTTGAGGTATGTTTCACAATGTTCCTTTGCTGAAATAATCCAGTCTTTTTTCTGAGACACTAGTTTCTTCTGATACGGTAAATCTCTCACACAATTAATGTGTAAGCAATACTATTGTTGACCTTCTATAACTACTTCATTATCAACTTAACTTTTTAAATAGGTGTTTGCAGTGATCTGTGAGTTCTGTTTTAAAGATATACCCAATTTCCAGACACATGTTTTGCTTTATTTTCAAGTTAATGTTTCACAATATGTTCCAATCTGTACTCCTTTTCCATTATTTTCCCCAAATATGAAAGGATAAAATTTGGGGGTAGGAAGACTATGCCAGACACTAAAACAGAAATATTCATGGGAAAGAGATGCAGAATGTGAGTCCACACGGTACGCTGAAGTAAGAGAGTAACTGGGTGCTCCCACTAAGTATAAATGAAGTGTTACTTGCACACACTAAAATAAATGTTGATGAGAGGCTGGTGTATAAGATAGATCAAGAACTCATGGATGGAAAACAGTGGGAACAATTTTATACCACATGGTTTGTGTGATATGTTTAATATTAAAGCTAATACACACAAACACAAACATATACATCTATTTGTTTGTGTAACTCATATGATATTTTAGGATGCAGAACAATAACGTATAAAAATACTATGATGAAAACTATCAACAAAATCATTTTAAAATTATGCAAAAAAACCTAAAACCAATAAAAATATTGTATATTGCTTAGAAGTAAGCAAAATTACTTTATCCAGCTGATAACACATATCTGTATAAACCACTGACCAGGATTTTCTTTTCCCTTGTATGAATGTTTAAAGCTCTCCTTTATACTTTTACTATATCTATTGATCTCTGAAAAACAGTGCATTCCAGGGAGGCTATTTATTTGATGTAATACATCAAATAATGAGATGAATAATGATCACACTATTTGGTAATTAAGCATCTTACAAACCATTTAACTGATGGAATGTCTGAAAAGTCAAATGAGGTCAAGTCTACTTTTTTAAAAATGTCTTACATTAACAGTATAGTTAATAACTGCCTTATAATCAGCAATAATAAATGCATCTTAAAACAAAGATAATTTCAATGTCTCCATGGTTACAAAAATACATACAAACGTTGCTTCTTTCCTTTGATCTCCTAAAGCTGTTTTATTCTATAGCTGTTTCTAGAAGAACAGTACCTTTTAGACACAGCTCACCCTACCAGCATTTTCCTTAGATCAGGGGTGTCAAATTTGATTTCATTGAGGGCCACATCATTGTGTTTGAAATTGGAGGGCCATGGGGGGGGGCATGGCCAGGGTGGGGATGGCCAGGGTGGGCGTGGCCATGGTGGGTGTTTGACACAGGATTAAGATGCATTTTTCCCCTTCTCTTCTTTCTTTCCACAGTTCTTTACCATAACCATTTTCCTATCTCTTCTACCAGATATTACTGGCAAACATTTATTACTTATTCTCAATACTCCACTAAACTTTTTATTTCTAAATTTATACCATATTGTTTAATAGTAAACTGCTCTTTCAGGGAGAAAAGCTATTTATACAATTGTATTTTTATTATTCAACTAATAATAAAAATACAATAGCATAAATAACATGATAATACAAGATCTAACAGCAGAGGTAAATTTCCAGGATAGTAAATAGAAATGGCTGTCAATTATAGATTGTTGATTGTAGATTAAATGAACCTAAAGTATGTAAAAAATGGCATTAAACTGTAATATTAACATAGGATTTTGCTTGTTTTCTATCCAGATCAGGCACTTGAGGCCACATAATTGTAATCAAGTCCAATCCAGTTCTCCTGTAGCACTCTGTTGGCTGAAAATGCACCACATGGCCCATTTCAGCCTCCCTAGTCTCCATCAGCACTCTGCTGGCCAAAAACAGACTGTGCAGAGGCCCTGCACAGGAGGCCAGGGAGGTCGAAAATGGGCCACGTAGGGGATGCACATGGCCCCCATGGCCCATTTTGGCTGCCTGAGGCACCGTAGGCTGTTATTACATGTACAATCAAATAAATATTTTCCTTACTATTTTTTTTAGAGAGGATACCCAATAGGAACAGCCCTGGTTTAAATTCAATCCGTTGCTGTGTCATTTCTTCCAATCAAGTCTTTATTTTATTCCAATAATTTTTGGCTTCCGGACATGTCCATCTCATATGATAATATGATCATGGTAATTGATGACATTTCCAACGTTTGACTGATTTATCTTTAAACATTTTTGCTAATTTCTCAGGTGGCATATGCCATCTATAAAACATTTTATATTGATTTTCCTTATACGCAGTGGACATTGTTAATTTATAATTCCTTTCCCATAGTTGTTGCCATTTTTCAAGATCAATTGAATATCCAAAATTTCTTGCCCAAGCTATCATTGTTTCTTTTACTTGCTCCTCCTCCAATTCAATGCCAAGTAAGAAATTATACATTTTTTAAATTAATTTTTCCTCTGTTCCTGTGAGTATCCTATCCAACTCAGTCTTTTCCGTATGAAAACCATATAGTTTAGCATCTCTTTCATATCTTGTTTGTATCTGCATATACATATACCAATCTGTCTCAATCCCCAATCTGTTCTTCTAATTCTCATTTCCCTTTCAATTCCACCTTATCCATTAGTAAATCCTTATATTTAACAATATTTCCATAATTAAAAACATTTGGGTGTATTAAAGCTTCCATTGTTGACAGCCATGTTGGTATTTTCACATAATATTTATCTCTAACCATCTCCCATACCAATAACAATGCATTTCTTATATAATGTCTATGAAAGTATGTATGTATCTTATTTCTACCATACCACAAAAAAGCCTGCCACCCCAATTGTAAGTCATGATTTTTGAATGTTAACAACCTTGTATTTCTTAATTCAACCCATTCCTTCAGCCATGTCAGTGCTGTTGCCTGATAATATAGTTCCCAATTTGGTAGACCAAATCCACCTCGTAGTCTCATATCTTGCAGCATTTTTATACTTATTCTTGCTTTTTTCCCTTGCCATATGAATTTCCTTATTATCTTATTAAGATATTAAATGTAAGCCTTTTCAATTTTTATCAGTACTGTTTGAAATAAGAATAGTAATCTTGGTAGTATCAATCGTTATCAATGCAATCCGTCCCATAAAGGATAGTTGAAGATTCCTCCATTTTTCCAGGTCTCTTTCAATTTGTTGTTTTGGTTTATAATAATTATCTTCTTTTATTATTATGCATCTTGAAGTTAAGTATACTCCAAGATATTTAACTTTTTTCACCACTTGTATGTCTAAGTTTTCTTTTATCTCTCTTTTTTGTTTTTCTGTTATATTTTTCACCAAAAGTTTTGTTTTATCTTTATTTATTTTAAAAGCAGAAACTTTTCCATATCCTTCTATCTGTTCTAGTAATTTGGGGCCTGTTGTTTGTGGTTCCTCCATAATGAATACCAAATCATCTGCAAAAGTTTGCAATTTATACTCCTCTTTTGATTGTCATCCCTTTTATCTCTTCATTTCGTCTAATATTTCTTTTTAAAACTTCTAAAGTCAAAATAAACAACAATGGTGATAAAGGGCATCCTTGTCTGGTATCTTTCATTATATTCAACTTTTCTGTCATTTCTCCATTCATCATTATCTTGGCAAATTGTCTGTCATATATTGTTTTTATAGTATTTATAAATCTCTCCCCAAAATTCATTCTCTGTAATTGGTTTATCATAAAATGCCAGTTCACGTTATCAAAGGCATTTTATGCATCTAAAAACATCAATGCCATTTGTTTTTCTGAGTGGGTCTCATAATACTCTAAAGCGTTCAAGATCATTCTCGTATTGTCTCTAATTTGTCTTTTGGGTAAAAATCTATTTTGATCTATATGAATATATTCATTTAATGGTTTTTTCAACCTATTTGCCGTTATTGAAGCAAAGATCTTATAGTCTATATTTAGCAATGAAATCGGTCTATAATGTTTTACCAATTGTAAATCTGTATCTTCTTTAGGTATAAGTGTCACATATGCCTTCTTCCATGAGTCGGACATTTTTGCCTTCATTAATAAATCATTAAATAAGTCCAACATTACATTGCTAATCATTTCTTGTAGTGTTTTGCACATCTCAGCTGGTAAACCATCTGGTCCTGGTGCTTTCCCACTTTTTTGTCTTTTTATTGCTTCTGTTAATTCCAGCATTGTTATTCTTTCTTCTAGTATTCCTTTATATTGTTCTGATATCTTGATTAGATCTGATTTTTCCAAATACCGTATATACTCGAATATAAGCCAAGTTTTTCAGCAAGTTTTTCAGGCTAAAAAAAGCCCCCTCGGCTTATATTCGAGTCACAGGAAAAAATGCCTTTTTCCCTGCAACCGTTTTGGCTCCCAGGGTTGCAGAGAGGCTTGCTAAAGCCAAAATGGGGTGTGGGGGGGTGCGGCACCCCTCCCCCGCGCCCCTTTTTGGCTTTAGGTGTTGCAGGGAGGCAGGGGTGAAATGCTCCCGCTTTGGACCGGCTCAGGCGAGTAGGTAGCGGAGATTGAGGCAAGTTCGCCGTACTGGTAGCAATTGGTGGCTGGCCACGCCCCCGAACCAGGCCACGTGGAAGGCAGGCAAGCTTTGCAGGGCTGCGGGGAAGGGAGCTTCCCAGCGTGCCCTCCTCATCTCCCAGATGACAGCCAGGGCTTCACCGCCTCCTCTTTTCCTCAGAGGGGCAGCATCTGCCTCCAAGTTCTTGCGGCGGGAGGGACATACATAAACACACACGCCCCTGTTGCCCTCCCCCCCACTACTTTTGCTGTCGGCTTAAAGTCAATCTTGAAGAGCTGGGAGACATTTCCTTACATCTCCATCAAACTCATTGTTGGGAGCGTCAGTGATCTAAGGAAACGTCTTTTTACACCTTCTCCTCTCCATTCCCATTCCCCCTACCCCGTTTTTCCATTTCTGTGCCTGGATTCTGCTAATTACCCTTCTCCTCCCCATTCTCATTCCTCCCCCCCCCCTGGTTTTTCCATTTCTGTGCCTGGATTCTGCTAATTACACCCTCTCCTCCCCATTCCCATTCGTCCCCTCACCCCTGTTTTTCCATTTCTGTGCCTGGATTCTGCTAATTACACTCTCTCCTCCCCATTCCCATTCCTCCCCCCCCCTTGTTTTTACACTTCTGTGCCTGGATTCTGCTAATTACCCCTTCTCCTTCCCATCCCCCCTCGTTATTCCATTTCTCTGCTGGATTCTGCTTCTGCAAGAGAAGGCTCCGATGTTTGCTTGGGTGGTGGAGGGAAACTCAAAGCATTGGGGGCTTCAGAAGGGCAGAATGAGCTTCAAAATGTGCAGCTCCTGGCTCTAACAAAGTGACGTCAAGTTGGCTGGGGAATAGGGGCACTGGAGTTGGGCGGGTGAATCTACAGAGGGCGTCATTCTTTAGGCAGGCTGAGCATTATGGGGTTTGAAATCAGGGGTGGAGAGGGCTGAGACACAGAAAGAGACAAAGAATGAAAGAGACAATGAGAGAGAGGGGGGGAGAGAGACAGAGAAAGGGGGAGAAAGAGAATGAGAGAGAGTGGGGGAGAGAGAGAGAAAGAGGGGGAGAGAGAAAGAATGAGAAAGAGAGGGGGAGAGAGAAATGGTGACAAGATAGGGCAAAAACGTAAAATGTGAGGACAGTCGTAAATTCGAGGATTGCTCACAAGTGCAAGGACCAGTCAAAAATTACTTTTTCAGCCCTCTGAGTAGTCCATATGCACAAAAGGACTACCCAGAGGGCTGAAAAAAGTGATTTCTGACAGGTCCTCGCACTTTTGACCAGTCTTTTTTTATTTTGAAATTTACCAGTAGCCACTGCATTTCCCACCCCCGGCTTATACTCGAGTCAATGAGTTTTCCCAGTTTTTGTGGTAAAATTAGGGGCCTCGGCTTATATTCGGGTTGGCTTATACTCGAGTATATACAGTAGCTTGATATCTCTTCCTCCAAAATCTTCTCTTGAGAGTAAAGTTTTTCATAGTATTCTTAAATTAGTGTCTTTTTTTCTTCAGTTCTATATTGTAATTTCCCTTCTCCATCTTGTAAGTACTTTATAGCTTTCTTTTCCTTCTCTTTTCTTAATTTATATGCTAACCACCTTCCTGATTTATTTGCATTTTCAAATAAATTCTGCTTAGTTGCTCTCAATTTATATGATTCTTGTTCATTTACCTTTATTTCATGCTTTTGCAATTACATCAATTTCTTAATTTTTTTTGTTTTGAATGTCTTTCTGGAACTCTTTTTCCAAGTTCTTATATTCTTCTTCTAGACTTGCCTGTTTCTGCTGTTTCTTTTTATTCTTTTTTCCCAAATATGTTACTGCCAGACCTCTAATATATGCTTTCATCATATCCCATACATTTTGGAGTGATGTATTCTCTTTTTTATTTATCTTAAAGAAAAATTCCAGTTCTTTTTCCATAAACTTCTGAAAGTCTTTTTCATTTAATATTGTTGCATTCAAAGTCCATCTTGTTTTTTTTCTTTTGTCCCTTCCATGTTATTGTCATTGGGCTATGATCCACCCAAATATTTGAGCCAATATTTATTTCTTGCACAGCGTCTATAAATCCAGTTGACATCCATATCATATCTATCCTTGACCACGATAAATGTCTATTTGAATAGAAGGTATATTGACTCTTTTTCAAGTATTTTTGTCTCCAGATGTCTTGAATACTTAATTCCTCTATCATTGTAAAGAAGGATTTTGGCAATGTTCTTCTAGATTTTTTATTTATCTTCACTGTTTTGTAATCCAAATCTGCATCTGTTACAGCATTGAAATCACCCATTATACATACATTTTTATAGTCCAATTCTATAATTTTCCTGTGTAATCTCCGATAAAATCCTTGTTTTTCATTTGGTGCATATAATGCTATCGGAAGTATTTGTTTAAAGTTCATTTTTATTTCCACCATCAAGATCCTGCCTTCCTCATCTTCAAAAATTAATTTAGGTTGTAATTTTTATTTAATATACAATACCACCCTCTTTTACTTTGTTGTATCAATGATGTAAATAAAACTCCTAGTTTTGGATATTGTAATAATTTTAAATGTTGTTTTCTTATATGTACTTCTTGTAAACATATAATGTCCATATAAACTGGACATTAAATTAAACATATAAACTGTTTAATTTAGTCAATGTTCTATTTCTTTTTATCGCCACATTCAATCCATTTACATTTAGAGATATTGCTTTAATTTCTTCTTCCATGTTCTATTTGTTACTAGTTTTTAATTTCATCGCCCTTGTCTCTCTTTGTTCCATTGGATCTTTAGATCTTGCCCCTTCTCTTTATGCTCTTTCCTCCTTTGCCTTTTCATCTTTATCCTTCTCTTCATCCTTCTCTTTTGTCACGCCTACAGCTCCCAACTCTTCTTCCAATGCTCCACAAAATTGTTGATAGAATAATTTTGCTTTTTCTATCGAGTCAAGTCTGTGTCTTTGTTCTTGCCATGTCACGATGATTCCTTCAGATATTAGCCATCTAAAACTCACTCCTTTGAAAATCAAAAATTTTGTTAAGAATTGATATTCTCTCCTCAAATTTGTAACTCTTCTAGGTATTTGTCTTAAAACCACAAGTTCTTTGTCTTTATGTTTCGGTACTGTAATTCTTGCTGATTGTAGTATCTCTGTTTTCACTGCCATCTTTGTAAATCTTACATGCACTTCTCTTGGTAATTTATTCCTTATTGCATATCTGATATATACTCTAAATGCTTCATCAATCTCATTTAAAATCTTTTCCTTGGATTGTTCCAAAGCTTTGGCCAAAATCTCTGCAATTAGTGCAGGTAAATTTTCTCCTTTTTCTTTCTCTATATTTTGAAATTTTAGGTAGAATTCAGAGCACTCCATTTCCAACAAGATAATTGTTTTTTCTTGTGATTTATCTGTTAGAACCAATATTTCTTCTAATTCCTTGACTTTTTTCTCTGTTCTTTCTGCTTTTTCTTCTACTTTCTGAATTCTCTCCTCTTTTTTCCCCATCATTTCTTTCATTTCTTTCAGTTCCTGTTTTATATCATCATGAAGCGATTGCATAAAAATTCTTAATTCCATCATCTCTGAAGTTTTCTGCGCTTCTGCAGCTGAGGGACTTGATGTTGGATGTAAGTGAGCTGTAAATTTCTTCATTTCCACTTTTCCCCAATAATTTGTAATCCACTTGTGGTTTAATTGTAATCCAAATAACTAATTCATTTAACTAATTCATGGTCTTTCAGGTGGATTAAAGAGAAACTCTCAAAAATGGATAAAGTTAAATCAGTCTCACCTCAATGTCACAGGCTGTCTCTTTACTTTCTCTTTTGTTGCAGCCGCCCCCGCTTTCTAGTGACTTCTGGGTTGCTTTCTGCACTGCCCGATTTGAGGAGCTTCTTCCAGTCTCCCCATGGAGTTTGCGGTCTCCCTGTGTTGACCGGTACATGCTCCTCTTCTTTGTTGTCCCTACAGGATGACTTAGGTCACAGAGGGCCCTTGGACACCGGAGATATCGACAGATCTTTGAGAGCCTCAAAGAGTCCATTGTATCGCCACGACGCTGGCCATGCCTCCCCCAGAATTTTTACTTTTTATGGTAGTGTATTATCAATGCATAATACCCAAATTTATTTAGAGTGGATTTTGACTTATTTTTAACTGCTTCTATTTCTTTAAAATATAAGAAGTAACTTTTTAAATTAACATTTAAAAGTAGATTGAACAAAATGTCTTGGACAATTTCAATGAAGTGGAAGAAACTTTGCAGACATACCAGATTTATATTGTGCCAAAAAAATTTCAATTATAATTTGATCTATATACATTTGATGTATATAGAATGGAATGGAATGGAATGGAATGGAATGGAATGGAATGGAATGGAATGGAATGGAATAGAGCTTGAAGGGACCTTGGAGGTCTTCTAGTCCAGCCTCCTGCTCAAGCAGGAGAACTTATACCATCTCAGACAAGTGACTATGCAGTCTCTTCTTAAAAACCTCCAGTGATGGTGTGCCCACAATTTCTGGAGGCAAGCTGTTCCACTGGTTAATTGTCTTTACTGTTAGGAACTTTCTCCTTAATTCCAGGTTGCTTTTCTCTCTGATTAGTTTCCAACCATTATTTCTTGTCCTGCCTTCTGGTGCTTTGGAGAATAATTTAACCCCCTCTTCTTTGTGGCAGCCCTCAAATCTGGAATATTGCTATCATGTCACCCCTAATTCTTTTCTGTAGACTAACCAGACCCAAAATCTGCAGCCATTCTTCATATGGTTTAGTCTCCAGGCCATTGATCATCTTAGTTGCTCTTCTCTGAACATTTTCAAAATCTCAACAGCATTTTTGTAATATGGCAACCAAAATTGGTTGCAGTATTCTAGGTGTGGTCTTACTAGGGTTTTGTAAAGCATCACTAATACTTCATGTGATCTTGATTCTATGCCTCTGTTTATACAACCCAGGATTGTATTACCTTTTATGACTGCTGCTGCACATTGCTGGTTCATATTCAAATGATCATCCACTAGGACTCCAAGGTCCCTTTCACAGTTACTGTTTTTGAGCCAGGTCTCGCCTAATCTGTACTTATGCCTTTGATTTTTCCTGCCTCAATGTAAAGCTTTGCTTTTCTCCACATTAAAACTCATTTTGTTGGATATGGCCCATTGTTCAAGTTTGTCAAGATCTCTTTGGATCCTGAGTTTGTCTTCTGGGGTGTTGGCTATTCCTACCAGTTTAGTATCATCTGCAAATTTGATGAGTTCTCCTTCTATTCCCTCATCTAAATCATTTATAAAGATATTGAAGAGTACTGGGCCTAAGATGGAGCCTTGTGGTACCCCTCTGTTTACTTCTCTCAATGTGAATGTAGAACTACTCATTGAGTATGGTTTGTCAGCCAGCTACAAATCCATCTGGTCGTAATGTTGTCTATTTCATATTTTTCTAGCTTACCAAGAAGTAGATTGTGGTCTATTTTGTCAAATGCCTTACTGAAATCTAAGTATGCTATGTCCACAGCAGTATGCTATGTCCACAGCAGATTGGACCCATACCAGTCGGGTTTCAGGCAGGGGTACAGCACAGAAATGTCATTGGTTGCATTGGTGGATAGTCTCTGGAGGGCTTGGGACAGGGGTTGCTCCTCTGTCCTAGTCCTATTAGATCTCTCAACGGCTTTTGATACCATCGACTATGGTATCATGCTGCAGTGGTTGAGGGGGTTAGGAATAGGGGGCACTGTTTTGTGGTGGTTCTCCTCCTTCCTCTCCGACCACTCGCAGTTTGTGTTGGCAGGGGGGCAGAGGTTGACCTCGAGGCACCTCGCATGGGGAGTGCCACAAGGGTCGGTCCTCTCACCTCTTCTGTTCAACATTTATGTGAAGCCACTGGGTGAGATCATCCGTGGTTTCGGGGTGAAGTGTCATCTGTACGCTGATGATACTCAGCTGTACATCTCCACCCCAGACCACCCCAACGATGCCCTTGATGTGATATCTTGCTGCCTGGAGGCTGTGCAGGTCTGGATGGGGAGGAATAGGCTCAGACTCAACCCTTCCAAGACTGAGTGGCTGTGGCTTCCGGCATCCCGATATAGTCAGCTGGTGCCATCGCTGACTATTGGGGGTGAATCTTTGCCCCCCACAGAGAGGGCTCGCAATCTGGGTGTTCTCCTGGATGCATGGCTGTCTTTAGAAGAGCATATGACGGCCGTGGCCAGGGGGGCTTTTTATCAGGTTTGCCTGATTCGCCAGTTGCAGCCCTTTCTGGACCGGGACGCCTTGCGCACGGTCACTCATGCCCTTGTCACCCCCTGGCTGGACTACTGTAATGCTCTCTACATGGGGCTCCCCTTGAAGAGCACTTGGAGGCTCCAACTGGTCCAGAATGCGGCCGCGTGAGTGGTTATGGGCGCAACTCGTTGTGGCCACATCACACCCCTCCTGCGCGAGCTGCACTGGATCCCAGTGGTCTTTCAGGTGTGATTCAAGGTGTTGGTTACCACCTTTAAAGTGCTCCATGGCATAGGACCTGGGTACCTTCGAGACCGACTTCTGCCACCAATAGCCGCCCACCAGCTAGTTCGCTCCCACAGAGAGGGTCTCCTCAGAGTGCCATTGGCCAAGTTGTGTCGGCTGGCGACACCCAGGGGGAGGGCCTTCTCTGTGGGAGCTCCAGCCCTGTGGAATGAACTGCCCCCGGAAATGCATAAGATCTCCAACCTCCGGGTATTTTGCTGTGCCCTCAAGACCATGTTGTTCCACCAGGCTGGGCTATCAACGTAATGATTTTAAATTGGGTGTTTTAAATTTTTGGGGTTTTAAATTGAGCCGAAATTATTTAATAATTTTAAATTATTTTAATTGATGCCTGTCTTTGTGCTTTTAATAGGCTGTACACCGCCCTGAGTCCTTCGGGAGAAGGGCAGTATAGAAATAAAACTATTATTATTATTATTATTATTATTATTATTATTATTATTATTATTATTATTTCAGTGCTCTACTAATTTAGTGGCTTTATCAAAGGATGAAATAAAATTGGTTTGGCATGATCTGTTTTTAACAAACCTGTGCTGGTTACTAGTTATAACTTTATTTGCTTGTTTGCAGATCTATTTTTTGATTATCTTTTCCAGAATCTTTCCTGGTTAGACTGATTAGTCTGTAGTTTCCTGGGTCTGTTTTTTTCTTCTTTCTTGAAGATGGGAACCACATCAGCCCAGTGGTGAAATCTAAAAATTTTCCCTAAAGGTTTTGTGGGCGTGGCTTGGTGGTCATGCGACTGGGTGGGCATGGCCAAGTTGACATCACTTCTTTGCCCTTATGATCTATAAAAAGAAAATATACTAATTATTTTGTGCACTTAATACTTAAATAAGAATAAATGAAGTAAACAAAACAATAAGAGGTACACAAATACATAAGAGCAATAAAAGTGTTGTCTTCAACATCACTTCTTTGCACCAATGATAATAATGAACTACAAAAAGAAGATATACCATGATATACGAATTTAACCATTTAATACTTAAATAAGACTAAAAGAAGTACACAAAACAATAAAAGAGGTACACAAATACTTATATAAAAGTGTTAGTTGTCTTTAACTTTAAGATGTTTCTACATCGTTTTTTCAGTGGCACTCTCCTCATTTCCACTTTTCTTGAACTTGATTCTCGGATCATTGGCTGAGCAATGATGTTCTCTGAACCACTTTTTCACTGCAGGAATAGGGTCCCATTTTGGAAGAGGTAGACCAATAATATTGATAGTCATGAGGTTGGTTAAATTAGAAATGGTTAGGCGACTTCTGCTCTCTGAACATATGAAGTTCATTTTCGAAAAACCCCTTTCCACTTCTGCAGAATTTACAGCAATTGTTCTGACAATATCTTTTGCTTTTTTAATACCGTCAGGAATTGCATAGTTCTTCAAATCTTTTAACATATTCTCCACAAAATCTCTATAGACATTGATGTTAATGTTGTAATTGAAAATGTCACCAAATGTGCGCAGTTGTTCTTCAGCTGCTGTCCATGGAACTATTATTTCTGCAAAATCCCAGTACTCTGGCATCAAAAAATGTAGAAAGTGTAATTTATTTGTGGTGTCTTGCAATTGGCTACCTGTTTTTATATGTTCACAATTCATCAGTCTTTTCTGCAAATTTGTTATGGTGCTTCCTAAAAATCTTTCTCAATGAAGTCCAATAAATCAATGATTTTCTACAAAGTTTATATTATTGAAGGTTTCTGAAGTAATTAGTCCGTCAACTTTTCTTTCGTATGGACCCTTTCCCTTTGTAAGCAATTCAAATGCTTTCATTGATCTTCTCACCAGTTTTTCAGCCTTTATGATGTCCGTATTGCTTGCTTGCAGTGCAGTTGAAAGAAGTGAGATTTCTTCCAGAATATCGATCATCAATGCCAAATCATTTAAAAAATATTTATTTTCCAGACGGGCAGCCATACCTGAGTATTTTGCATTCACATGAAAATACTGATGTAGCACTGGATAAGCACACCACACAGCTATGGTTGTCCTTATACTACAGGCAGCCCATCTTGGCCCAAAAACTCTACCAATCTTTACGATGTTAATGTCAAGTTCTTCAGACATTTCATCAAGTTCAATTCGGTTCTTATTGGATTGCTGAAAAATAGAGCATATTTTATCAATAAATATTTTGAAATGATTTACTTGCCTTATTTCCATTATGGCATCATTTAAAACAAGTTGGAGGTGATGGTTCAAGCAGTGCCATATGATGATGTTTGGAAACTCTTTTGCTATTCTAGTGCTCACTCCAGATTTTCTCCCAAGCATAACTCTGGCACCATCAGAGCAAAATACTATTAATTTTTTTTTGTAGGTAGTTCTGGGTAAACCCAACCTTACATAACTTTCCAGAACTGCAGAACATATTGTCTCTTCATCTTGTTTCTTCAATTCAACAAGCTCGATAAAAATTGCTGGTGGGTACTCTGAGTCCTCAACTTTTATGAAAACTATCAAAACTGGTTTGCAGGATACTGTTGAGGCTTTGTCAATGATCCAACATATTTTCAGATTCTGTGAAATGATGCTGGTAAACATTTTGGTGTTAATTTGGTTTGCAATGCACTCAACTATTTTCACAACTGTTGGCCTTGAATGAAATCCTATTCCCAGATCTAATCCATTTTCAGTTTGCAATTCTATCAGTTCTTCTATGCTTGAAATTGGTCTACATGCTTTTGCCAGGCTGTAAACAGTTTTGAACATTTTAGAAGTGGTGCCATATTGCTTTTAAGAAATCTTGTCCTTTGCTTTGACTTCCTGCTCCACTTGTTTTACATTGTCTCAACCAATGGTTTGTGATTTCAATGTGAAATGTTCTCTCATCTTCCTTAGAGATGCCTGCTGCAGGTTTGGCAGGTCGGATCTTGGAGGGATCAGCAAGGTAGAGGGGTTTCTTCGGAGTTTGAATGTGGAGCAGTGTGAGCGCCCATTTGGCGAGAAGACCCCTCTGGATACACACGGAAGAAATCTGCTTGAGAATGGCAGATCTCGAGGCATGATGTCCCGATGATTTATACAGGGAGTGAATAGTGGAAAGCAGCTTGAAGAACTGGAGAGAGGAGAATAAAAGTGCCAGAAAAGGAAAACTCTCAGAGATTGTTAAAAGACTTGAAAGAGAAGTGGCAAAGTGAGACTCCAAGGAGGAGCTTGAGTGGCAAGACAGCGGTGGGAGTGGAGATCGAGAGCTGTCAAAAAAGGAAAGACCATGTTATATTTGTCAGGAAAAAAATAAGAGATGAAATATATAGTAAAACACGAGAAGACCCACTGATGTTCAAAGGAAAGGAGATTACTGTACTGAAACAAATTCCAAAAAGAGCAAGAGAGCAAAGACGAAGTTATCATTTTCTCTCTACACAATTATTAAAATATAGAGTGATGTTTCAATGGCTCATCCTGGAGGGGATGTTGATAATGTGGCAGGAGAAAAAATTTCGAATTGACACATCAGAAAAGACTCAGGAGTTCTATGATCATTATATAAGCGGGGAAGATGAACAAGACAGCAAGGAAGAAGAAGGAGAAAGTAAAAGTCAGGAAGATCAGATTTCGGAAGAAAAAATTGTAGAATAAGACACAAGAGACAATAAGGAAGTAGAGCGTCAAGGGAGGGAAAGACCAGAACCAGAGCACAGACCAAGAACAGAGCGAGGAGAGGACTGAGATCAACAGATAAGTATAAAGATGGAAAATAAAATAAAGATGCTATCACTAAATATAAACGGCATCAACTTAGCTACTAAATGTAAACAAATACTATCAAGATTACAGAAAGAGAAAATGGATATTATCTTTCTCCAGGAGGTACATATTAAGGAAAAACATAGTGTTCTCATAAAATGCCCTAAATTAGGGGAAGTATTTCCAGCATTGGCACAGAATAAAAAAAGAGGGATTGCTGTATATATAAAAGATTGGTTAAACCCTAGGAAAATATTTAGTGATAAAGATGGAAAAATTTTAATAATGGAAATACAAATTATAGGAAAATTTTGCTAGTAACAATTTACGCACCAAGCATAAAACAAGAAAAATTTTATAATAAATCACACAGGAAATTAATGGAATTAGAGGGAGAAAATATTTGTATAATAGGGGACTTCAATGGAGTGGTAGACAATAAATTGGATTATAAAACAGTGAAAGAAAACAAAAATAAAAGATGAAAATTACCAAATGCATTTTTTGAATTGGCAAAAGAGTTTAATCTAAATGATGCATTGAGACAATTAAAAATACAGAAAAAATAATACACCTTCTTCTCTTATTCACAGAACTCATGGTCCCGCATAGACATGGCTTGGATGAATCCAGAATTGATCAATAATCTAGAAGAGATGGATATCATGCCGAATACCTGGGTGGATCACAGTCCCTTAGTATTAAAATGGAAAGGTAGGGGGAAAAAGAAGAGATGGACATTAGATCAAAAAATTGTAAAAGAGAAACGTTATTCACAAATAACGGAGAAAGAATTAAAGATGTTTTTTAAAGAGAATAGGAATGAAGATACTACAATACAAAACCTATGGGACACCACCAAAGCTTAGGTGAGGAGAAACAAAGAGAAGAAGGAACAACAAATGTCAACATTGGAGAAGCTGAAAAAATTAGAATTATCACTTCAGAAAGATCCCCAAAACAGGGAAATCAGAAAGGAAATAGAGTTAATGAGACATAAAATTAATATACTACAAGAGGAAAAAATGACAAAGAATATAAAATTGGAAAAACAAAACTATTTTGAATTGGCAAATAAACCAGGGAGATGGCTCGCCCATAAATTGAAAAAAGAAAAAGCTAAAAAAATGATACAATATTTATGAGATGAGCAAGGAAATTTGCACCATAGAATTGAGGGGGGAAAAATATTATTCAAACTTATTTTCAAAAACTGTATAGTTAAGAAAACATTAAAGAAGAAAATATCATAAATTACCTACAGGAGAAGAACTTGCCAAGTATAATGGCAAGTATAATGGCAAATTAAGAACAATACAAATGACAAATTAAGAACAATACAAGGATTATCATGAATATTTTAGAATACTATGAGGCCCAGAAAAACAATTGGCAGTAGTAATGATAGATGCATAAAAGACGTTTGACAACTTGAATTGGCAATTTTTAATTAATCAATTAATCGGGATGAAATTTGGCAAAAAATTTATAGAGATGATTAAGACAATTTATTCCAAGCAAACAGCAAAAATTATGGTCAATGGAGATCTTACAGAAAAAGTCTATATAAACAAAGGGGTTAGACAAGGCTGTCCATTGTCCCCCCTGTTATTCATCCTTTCATTGGAAATATTATTGGCACAGGTAAGGGGAAATAAGGAAATAAAAGGGTTAAAAATTAAAAGAGAAGAATACAAAACACAGGCCTTTGCAGACGACATGGCATTTATATTAGAGAACCCTTTGGAAACAGGAGAAAAAGTCCTACTAGAAATAGAGAAATTTGGAATAGTAGCAGGTGTCAGCCTCCGCTTTCCTGCTTGGCTGCCATAGAAAGGGGGAGGGGGTGTGTGGGCTGTGGGGGTACAGAAAATGAAACTTACTTAGAGGCTAGTATGCTTAGAAGGGGAACTCGAAACCACTGTTATCGGGCCAACCATCGTGACATTCCTGATTGATGATGCGGGCAGACATGCTTCCACCTGACCCCTAGAGGACCTGTGGATTGGATGATTTACGATGGACAATGGGAGGGGATGATTTATATATGTAGGTTCGCGGGTAAAATCCTTAGTTTCAGCTTTGCTTGGTTGCATTCAGTTTCTATGCCAGTAAAAGTACAGATTTTTCAAAATAATGGAGTCTGGTTTTTCCTTTCCTGGTTTTTGAAGGAAGCATACCTGACATTAAGCTGAAACTCAATTTTCCAGCCATCCCGGATAAACACTGAACCCAAAATTATGTCTGACCAGGAGTCTGAAGAAGAACAGATGGGAGCATACGGCTCGACCATGACCTCACTTCAGACAGAACGGGAAACAGCCGAACGAATGGAAGAATTGCAGCTGAGGGAGGAAGCTGATGCTGCGAGATGGTCGGTAGGAGTGGGAAGGTTGCCGGAACAGGGGAGGACCCCCTGGGGAGTAACCAGCTCCAGACCCCGCCGGGAGGAAGCTGTGTGGATGCAGGAGCAAAAAGAAAGCCTCATGATGGCACAGGCATTACAGCTCATTCACGACGTTGAAGAAAGCCAGAAAAACCGTGAGTCTTATGGGCTCCCTGTGGGGAAGGGAAGAGTTTACCCCAGGGAAGAGCCAAGAGAGAGAGTGTGTGGGGGGGAGAAGAAGAAGAAGAAGCTAGAGGGGAAACGGTTCAAACCTCTGAAGGCCAAGTGAGAGATGCAGCAGCCCAGGGGGCCCCGGCCTTGCCAGTTCCCCCCCCTGCCAACGCAAAAAACCCAAAATCCCCCCCCGACTGGAAAATATGATGGAAACCCAAAAACCCTGGGGCTTTTCCTGACCCAAGTCTGGAACCACATGCAAGATTGGGGGGAAGATTATTTGTCAGATGCAGCCCGAGTGAGATGCGTCACGAACGTACTAGAGGGAGTAGCAGCTAATTGGATGGTGGTCCTCCACAATAACAACTCCCCCCTGCTGAGAAATTACAATCAGTTTATGACGGCCCTTAGAAGGCGGTTTGAAGACCACCTAGCTGAGCGGAAGGCGAGGCTCAGAATGAAGGGTATCCAGCAGGGCCGCAGGTCGGTGGCAGAATATACCCAAGAGTTTCGTGAGCTGGCACCTTACATGACAGGATGGTCAGAGGCGGCCTTATTAGAGAGTTTCAAGGATGGGCTAAATGAAGAAATATACAAAGACTGCAGAGCCCGGGGGGTCCCTGAAGACTTGCAGTGTTGGTATATAGCGGCTGAAGATGTGGAAATCGAGCTGGCCCGAAGCCGACTCCGAGGAAGTGGTGTGAGAGACCCGTCATCCTCTACTTATCGTAAAGGAGCACCAAAGACGGCCGCGGGGAGAGCGGAATTCAAACCCAAATCGAAGCCCTTCACATGTTTCAAGTGTGGGAAAGAAGGCCATCGGGCTGCCGAGTGCTTCTCTAAACCAATGCCAAGGTCTCCCGCCCCGGCTCCTAAGAAGGCTGACAAAGTGCCCACGAAAGCTCGCGCAACCGCTCTGGAAGGAGAAGTCGTTGAGTTTGCTCCCCATAACCAGGGTGACCTGGGAGCTCCGACCACCGCCGAGGACAGCGGAACGGATTCCATCTCCGACTCCAGCGACCTGGTGAGTCATACCGAGAACCCTATGCTCATCCCCATAGAACTAAGGGTACCGTCCACAGGGACACAGGCACAGGTATGAGCGTTATTAGACTCTGGGTGCACTAGGTGCATAATCAGCCTGAAAGTGGTGGAGAAAATGGGCCTAAGACTTAAAACATTAAAAAGACCCATTGCATTCTGTCAACTGGACGGATCGATTGCGGGAGGGGGTCCAGCCACCTTTGCGACTGAAACGATTGAGATGCAGTTGGGGAATCACATAGAGAGCCTCAGGTTCATCGTGGCCCCTGGCATGGAACGGCCCCTCATACTTGGACTACCCTGGCTCCATAGATGGAACCCATGGGTTAATTGGAAAACGGGGGTTTTGCGCTTTCGCACCAAAAATCCCGAACGAGGAAAGAAAGAAATCCCTCTGGAGGATGGGACAAAACCTGAAAAGGCGGAAGTGGCCATTGGTCACATTGAGGGGGAGGAAAAGATTCCAAAAGAGTACTGGGATCTTCGTGAAGTTTTTAGCGAAAAGGCTTCAGATACCCTACCCCCCCCCATAGAACTACGGACTGTACCATTGAAATTCTACCTGGGGTGAAGCTCCCTAAACCAAATATATACTCCATGACCCCGCGAGAACTGGAGGAACTCCAAAATTTCATTGATAAGAATTTAGAGTGGGGTTTTATACAACCAGCCCGACCCAGGGTGGCGGCACCAGTAATGTTCCAAGAAAAGAAGGATGGTTCTTTTAGGCTCGTAGTCGACTACCAGAACCTAAACGCTATTTCTGTGGAAAACGTTTACCCCTTACCACTTATGAAGGACATGTTAGCCCACTTAGGGAAGGGGAAAGTTTTCACCAAATTGGACTTACTTGGATAGTTAGGAGAGTAGGAGAGGCCTACTATCGAGTGAGAATCAAAGAAGGAGATGAATGGAAAACAGCATTCAATTGCCCCTTGGGATGTTTCCAATTTAGGGTGCTCCCTTTTGGACTACAAGGAGCCCCTGCAGTATTCATGCAATTGATCAATGAAGTACTGCATGAGCACCTATACAAAGGAGTGTTGGTCTACTTGGATGATATTCTTATCTACTCCGAGAACATGAACGATCATGTCAAATTGGTGCAAACTGTCCTGAAAAAGCTCAGGGCTGCTGAACTATATGCCAAACTTTCTAAGTGTGAGTTCCACCAAAGCAAAATTGACTACCTGGGGTATCGCATATCGCATGAGGGAATAGAGATGGATCCTGGAAAAGTCAAGGCAGTAATGGAATGGGGCGCGCCACGCACCTGCAAGCAACTGCAGAGTTTTCTGGGATTTGCTAACTTTTATAGACAATTTATCCCCTCATTCACCAAAATCGCACTACCCATAAGCAATCTTCTAAAGACAAAAGGGGAATTAAAACCAAAACCCTCCTGGCCTCGTGAATGGACTATGGAGTGCCAAGCAGCATTTGAAAAGTTGAAACGGCTGTTTGCTGCTAAACCAGTTCTCAAACACCCGAACATGGAAGAACCTTTTGTAGTTCAGGCGGATGCCAGCGACGTGGCCGTCGGGGCAATTCTTCTACAAAAGAATGCCGAAGGGAATTTGCAACCCTGTGCTTACACGTCTCGGAAACTGTCCGAAACTGAAAGGAGATGGGCCATATGGGAGAAAGAAGCTTTTGCGGTGCGCTGGGCTTTGTTAACATGGAGACACTTTCTGGAGGGGGCTAAATTATATATTCCTGCCAGCGTAAGAACAACAGTGTTGCAGTACGCTCATGACGCCAAAATGGCGGGCCATTTTGGTTTTGTTAAAACGTTGCAACTCGTCAAGAGGCAATTCTGGTGGCCTGCACTCAAAAAGGACATAGAAGCTTACGTGGCAAGCTGCCCGATGTATGCTTCCGCTAAAAGACCTCCAGGGAAAACCCCGGGTTTCCTTCAAAGTGTGGCAAGACCGAGTGTCCCCTGGAAGGAGATATCCATGGATTTTATTGTTGACTTACCAGAGAGTGAGGGGTGCACAGTCATTTGGGTAGTGACGGACTTATTTTCCAAACAAGTGCACTTCATTCCTTGTTCCAAAATCCCTTCAGCTAAAACCCTTGTGAAATTGTTCATTCGACATGTTTACCGATTGCATGGAGCTCCTAAATGGATAATTTCTGAGAGAGGTGTACAATTTACGTCCAAATTTTAGAAGGAATTTCTAAAGTTGATAGGCTCCGCCCAGGGCTTAAGCTCCGCCCACCACCCTCAGATGAATGGGGCTTGTGAAAGAACCAATGGCGTGCTAGAACAGTACCTGAGGTGTTACATAAATTACCAACAAGACGACTGGGTAGATATGTTGCCATTCGCCGAGGTGGCCTATAATAACTCCATTCATAGCAGCACCGGGTTCACTCCATTTAGGTAGCATCGGGCCAAGACTTTGTTCCTATCCCTGAGCTGCCTCAGGGGGACCCACAGAATCCTTCTTTGATTGAGTGGATTGAACAACTCAGAAGTACTTGGGCTGTAACTTGAAAAGCATTAGATGAGGCCCACCAAGCCCATAAATCTCAAGCTGACAAAAAAAGGTGTTCGCCACAGATCTATAAAGTAGATGATAGGGTTTACCTTTCCACCAAGTATTTGCAGACCTCTCAAAAATCTAAAAAGCTGGGGCCGAAGTATGTAGGTCAATTCCCCATCACTAGACTTATTAATGCAGTCACAGTCGAGTTGGAGCTACCAAAAACTTTGAGACGGATCCACCCTGTGTTCCATGTTAGCTTGTTAAAACCAGAGCACCTATCTCCTTTGCGTCCAGGTCAGGCCCCTGCACCCGTCCCCATTTTAATACAAGGAGAGCAACATTTTGAGGTTAAAGAGATCCTGGACTCTAGAAAATACCATGGTAAACTGTAATACCTGGTGGCCTGGAAACATTTCCCGTTATCGCAAGCTGAATGGGTGAACAAACGTGATGTCTGGGCACCGAAGAAAGTACAATTGTTTCACACCAAGTATCCTGATAAACCCTAATATCTGTGTTATGTTGTTTCTCTTTCTTGTTTTCTCTTTCCCTATTTAGGACTAATGTCTCTGCTGCAGAGGGGCTGAATGTCAGCCTCCGCTTTCCTGCTTGGCTGCCATAGAAAGGGGGAGGGGGTGTGTGGGCTGTGGGGGTGCAGAAAATGAAACTTACTTAGAGGCTAGTATGCTTAGAAGGGGAAATCGAAACCACTGTTATCGGGCCAACCGTCGTGACATTCCTGATTGATGATGTGGGCAGACGTGCTTCCACCTGACCCCTAGAGGACCTGTGGATTGAATGATTTACGATGGACAATGGGAGGGGATGATTTGTATATGTAGGTTCGCGGGTAAAATCCTTAGTTTCAGCTTTACTTGGTTGCATTCAGTTTCTATGCCAGTAAAAGTACAGAAGGAAGCCTGAAAATAAATAAAAACAAAACAAAGATAATTACCAAGAATCTCACGCAAGGCCAAAACAAGAAATTAGAGGAAAAACTAGAAAGACATTCAAAAGATAGATGAAAAAATGGACCTGATACAAGAAATTATTCAAAAAAATGATCAAAGAATAAAAGAAATAGAACAGAAGATTGAATTGACAGAAGGAAAGCTGGAAGCATTGGATACAAAAATGACGGGACTAAATAAGGAACTCGAGAATACAGTAGCGCAATTGGAAATGGAAAAAGCAGCATTTTTCCCACGTTTCCAAAATGTAGTGGAAGAGAGGGAGGAAGACCTGACGATGATAATGGCAGAGATGATAGCTGAGTCTCTCCAAAGAGAAAGGGAAGAAATAATAAATGAATTAGATGAAGTGTACCGGGTTCACACAAACTACGCCCGGCAACACAAACTCCCTCGGGAGGTACATATAAGATTTGTAAGAAGAAAGGTGAGGGATATTGTATACAAAATAACGAAGGATGAACCTATGTAGTATAGGAATAAAGAAATAATAAATTTGAAACAAATCTCTAAAAGAATAAGAGACTTGCGGAAAGAGTACTGGTTCCTGGCCACGCTGCTAAATAGAAGATATATACCATTTAGATGGACGCCGCCGGAAGGGATGTTAGTAACGTGGCAGGGAAGGAAAATAAAGGTGGATTCGCAGGACAAAGCGAGGGAATTATATGATCAAATGATAGGAAATGAGGAAACAAGTGACAGTAAAGAAGAAGGAGGAAGGAATATAAAAGGAAAGCAGAGATGGGAACGTGAAAGAACTCCACCACAAGGAGGAAAAGAAAAAGAAGGAGACACTCAGGAGGAAGGAGGAGTGCAAACAAGAGGCCAAAAAAAAGAACAAGAAGAAACAAAGAAGAAACAACAACAGGAAAGTCAGTAAGAAATGGAAAGAACATTAAAAATTTTGTCAGTGAATGTAAACGGACTCAACTCACCATCCAAACGACACCAAATTTTCAAAAAAATTCTGAAACAAAAATTGGATATAGTGTGCCTCCAGGAGGTACACGTAAGAAATTCTACCAAACGAGTGGGCGGATCACAACCCATTAATGATGACGTGGAAGGGGCAGCAGAGAAAGAAAAATAGATGGACAATGAATACTCAGTTAATAAAAGAAAAAGAATATAAGAAATATATGGAAAAGGAACTAGAACTATTTTATAAGGAGAATGTGAAACAACACACCTCCCTACAAAATTTATGGGACACTACCAAGGCATACGTAAGAGGCCTTACAATAGCATACAATGCAAAACGTAGAAAAGAGAGAGAAAAAGAATATAACAAATTACAAGAAGAAATTCAAAATTGGGAGAGTAAATTGCAAAGAAAACCAGGAGATGAACAAACAAGAGTAAAATGGATAGTGGCAAAACATAAGTTAAATATATTAGAACAAGGGCAATATGTAATGACTCTAAAATATATAAGGCAGAATTATTTCGAACACGCAAATAAACCGGGGAGGTGGTTAGCATACAGGCTGAGAAAGGAAAGAGAAAAAAGAATAATTCAGAAATTACAAGATGAGGAGGGGAGGATCCAACAAAGTATAGAGAAGAAAAAGGAAATAACACTCCAATATTACCAAAAACTTTATGAGAAGGATATAGTAACAACGGAGGAAATTGAACATTACTTAAAAGGAAAGGGAGTACAAACATTAACGGAGGAAGAAAAAGAGTTATTAGACAGGGAGATTACGGCAGGTGAATTCAAAGAAGCGCTGAAAAGACAGAAAAATAATAAAACTCCAGGGACCGATGGTCTACCAACGGAGTTCTATAAAACATTTGGAGAATTATTAAATGGAATATTATTAGAAGTATATAATGAAGCCCTGATGGAGGCAAAATTACCAAACACATGGAAAGAAGTGTACATCTCTCTAATACTGAAAGAGGGGGCAGATGCCACATTAATAAAAAACTATAGACCGATTTCTTTGTTGAACACCGATTACAAAATTTTTATGAGTATAATTGCTAATAGGCTGAAAAAAATACTACATAACAAAATACATCAGGACCAAAATGGTTTTTTACCCACAAGACAAATAAAAAATAATTTAAGGATGGTAATGGATGTTTTAGAATATTACGAGATGCATCCAGAGAGACAGGTGCCCCTGATCTTTCTGGATGCACAAAAAGCGTTTGACCAAGTACACTGGCAATTTATGAAACAACAAATTAAAAGTATGAATTTTGGTGAGAAATTTACAAAAATGATAACATCAATATATCAGGACCAAAAAGCATGTATTTTGGTAAACGGGGACCCAACGAAATTTTTTGGAATAAATAAAGGAGTAAGGCAGGGATGCCCACTATCGCCCCTACTTTTTATCTTAACGTTGGAAAATTTGTTAATTAGAATTAGGGCAAATAAAGAAATACAAGGATTAAAGATTAAGAGAGAAGATTACAAGGTCCAAGCCTTTGCTGACGATCTTGTTTTCTTCATAGAAGATCCAATAGAAACAACACCCATATTAATAAAAGAAATTGAAACTTTTGGAAAAGTAGCAGTCCTAAAAATTAATAAAGAAAAAACGAATATGATAATAAAAAATATGATAACAAAACAAGTAGAGAAATTAGTAAAAGATTCAGGATTACAGGTAGTCAAAAAAGTCAAATACTTAGGGATAAATCTGACAGCTAGAACAGTAACAATAAAACAGGATAATTATGAACCTTTAGTCCAGAAAATAAAAGAGGATTTGGATAAATGGGGGAAATTAAGACTATCCTTACTGGGGAGGATAGCAGTGATAAAATCAAATATACTTCCAAGACTCCTTTATTTATTCCAAACGATACCAATAAAATTAGACAAAAAATTCTTTGATAATTTGGATAAAATAACGACAAATTTTGTGTGGGAAGGGAAAAAATCAAGAATAAAATTGAACATATTACAAGATGACAGAATTAGAGGCGGATTTGGTTTCCCAGCATGGCAAAAATATTATAAGGCAGCAAGCTTATTATGGATTAAGGAATGGATAACCCTGGAGAACCAAAGACTGTTAAATCTGGAAGGACATGATCTAATGAAGGGATGGCATGCTTTTATTTGGAATTCTGGAAATAAAATATATAAACATTTCAACAACCATACTATCAGAAAATCCTTAATTAATACATGGCAACAAATTCAACATAAACATTACATAAAAATTCCTGGTTGGTTATCAACAATAGAAGCAATTACTCACCCCAATATACTATCAAAACAAAAAATACTAAGATATAGAGAAGTATTGGATATGCAGGGGAAATTAAAAACTAGGGAAGAACTAAAAGAACAAGGAATAGCAATAGACTGGTGGCCCTACTCACAAATAAAAACAAGATATAGGAAGGATCAGGAGGAGGGAGGAATAGACTTAAAACAAAATCGATTAGACAAATTATTAGAATCTAAAGAAGGGAAATTAATTTCGAAAATATATAAATATCTACTCGAATATGATCTGGCAGAAGAATTGGTTAAAGGGCAGATGATAGCGTGGGCGAGGAATATTGGCCACAGTATACAGCTGGAAGAATGGGAAAGAGCATGGGAAAACAACTACAGCATGACAAAATCGGTGGCCTACAAAGAAAATCATTATAAGATGTGGTATCGATGGCTTCTGGCCCACGCAAGATTAGCGAAAATGTACCCAAACATAAACCCGACATGTTGGAAATGTAAAGAAGCACAAGGAACTTATTATCACACTTGGTGGCTCTGCCCAGAAATTAAGAAATATTGGAACAAGATAAAAACATGGATAATCGAAATAACAGGTTATGAAATTGAATTAGAACCCGAAATTTTTTTATTAGGCATGATTAAAAAGAATATTAGAAATGATATACAATACTTAATACTCCATATAATTACGGCGGCAAGATTAGTATTAGCACAATTTTGGAAAATAGATCGAATGCCAACTGATCAGGAGTTAATACAAAAAATTTACACATGCGCAGAAATGGACAAACTAACTTTAGAGTTACAGGATAAGGAGGACTCAAAATATTATACAATATGGAATAGATGGTATCAATGGATAAATCAGAGAAAGGGAAATGGGTAGAGACGGAATTTAGAAGAAATCAATATAATTAAAAACAGCACTGTCAGAGGAATTCAAATTGTCAAAAAAGCAAAGTATCTGGGCATTTGGTTCACGGCAAGAACATCTTCAATAAAGGAAGACAACTACTCAAAATTATTGCAACAAATTGAAAAAGATTTAGAAAATTGGGCAAAACTACAAATTTCTTTGATTGGGAGAATTGCCACGATAAAGATGAATATTATATTTGTTCCAAACAGTACCTATAAAATTGGGGAAAACCTTTTTTGATAAATTGAATAAAATTATTAGTAAATTTATATGGCTAGGGAAAAAGTCAAGAATCAAAATTAAAATATTACAAGATGCCAGAAGTAAGGGTGGCTTTGGCCTTTAAGACTGGTACCATCAGGCAGCAGTAATGTCATGGCTCAGGGAATGGATAAATATAAAGAATGGAAGAATTTTAACAATTGAGGGACTTGCAGAAAGGTTGGCATGCCTTCATTTGGGATGGAAAAGACAAAGCCCACAAGTATTTCCAGAGGTATCAAGTAAGGGAAGTACTATTGGAAACTTGGATGAAAATTAAAAGGAACTTTTATCCAAAAATCCCAAGATGGGTGTCAACAATGGAAGCCTTGGTCTACCCTAATTTAATTGATTTTAACAAAATAGTAACATATAAGGAATTATTAGATGGTTTAGGGAATTTGAAATCTAAACAAAAATTATTGGATGAAGGAATTAAAATTGATTGATGGCCCTATTTACAAATACAAACAAAATACAAAAAAGATTTAGAAGTATATGGATTTCAAACTGACCAACAAGAAATGGACAAAATACTAATTGGGACCGATGAGAAAATAATTACTGAAATATATAAATGCCTCCTTCAATTCAAAATGGAGGAGGAAACGGTAAAGGAAACGATGATAATTTGGGCAAAAAACTTTGGGTATAATATTGAATTAGAGTATTGGGAAAAATTATGGGGAACAAATTATAAGATGTTGTTGGCCACCTATAAAGAAAATATTTACAAAATGTTTTATAGGTGGCATTTACCCCCGACGAGATTGGCCAAGATATGCCCAAAAAATGCACCAAATTGTTGGAAATGCAATCATCAACATGGGACATATTTCCACATGTGGTGGAAATGACTCAAAACAAAGGCATATTGGTTAAAAATCCAAAAATGGTTAGAGGAAATGACAGGGGAAAAAATTTCTATGAAACCCAAATTATTTTTATTGGGAATTATAAAAGAGAAGATTAGGAAAGAAATTTATTATCTCATACTTCACATAATCACAGCCGCCAGAATTTCATTTGCACAAAATTGGAAACACAGATTTGCTACATCAAATATGATGATCATAAAAAAAGGTGCTAGAATGTGCAAAAGCAGATAAATTAACAATAGACTGAGAGGAAATGATTTATTATGAGACATGGAATAGATGGTATAATTGATTGAAGAAACAATCCAAAATTAATGTATAAATGTATAAACATTTATACATAAGAGAAGATATTATAGAGGAACAAAATAGTTATTGTGTAATAGATACAGTAGGTATAAATTGTAGTGAATATAGAAATTAGTAAGTAATATATAAAATGTATGTGTATATAGTTGGTTATAGATAGTATCAATGATGCCGGTATCAGAAAGCTGTAAAAATGTAACAAGGTTGTTAAAGATGTAACTGTTGAATAAAAATTACTTTTTTTAAAAAGGAGAGGTGGAGACTGTGGGTCACATGCTCCTTAGATGCTCCTTTTATATGGAGATTAGGAAAAAAACATATTCTGCCAATAATAGCTAGGTAACCTGGCCATTCCGACACTACCTATCTTCAGTGGCTGCTTAAGGATGAACTGTAGTCCATAACTACAGTGCAGGTGGCTAGACTCTGTGCAGCCACCTGCACTGTATTCGTCACAAACACATATCTTCTCCACCATAGCAATGTTATATAACAATTGTGGCAAACCCTTTGCACTGCTTAGTCATTTCCCTTTTAGTGTTAAATCTACAACGAGCCACACAGTTTAGGGATTGCAACTATCATATAGTCAGACCATGTATAATTGACACTGGATATAGATTTTAGTTGTTATTTATTATTTTATACTAGAATTTTAAGTGTATATATACTGAGTTCTTTTATTTGTTCTGATCTTTGGTCTAAGACTGTAATAATAAATTGTTGTTGTTGTTGTATGAAATGGCAATATACATGAAATGGCCAAAATTGTGGAAACCTTTTGGCAAAAGTGTATTTTTGAGATTTGATGGCTAATAACACCATTTTTTTGGGAGTAGTACCATAAAATTATATATCAATGGAAAGATAATTTAATCAAGAATGTAATGCAACAAAGGTTGTTCGACTATCTGTATTCCATGAAAAGTTATAGCCAAATAACCAGAAAAAGGAAGCACAACTTGCTTAGGTGGATATCAGGTAGCTTTCCTTCATCTGATTGTAGCCAATGAGCATGAGTATTGAGAGAGCCAATCAGGTGTCATCTTGTTTTGGCAATGAGCTAATCAGATCACAGTAGGATTCAGACTTCCAGCTGTGCTTTCAGTGGTGTCGGAGACAAGAACCGTGAACTCCATGGTTCTGCTCCAAGCTCTCCCCATTGGAGAGCTCTGAAAGGAGCCATAGCCATCCTTTAGGGGTGGTGAAGTAAAAGGAGGTGCCTTGCAGGTCGAGGAGAGCCACATCTCTCCTCCCTGACTTGGAAAATCCCTTTCATCCGAAGATGAGGAGCAGTGGCAGTCAACATGTCTGCCATAAAGCTGGGGACAGCCAGAACACCTAAAGAAGTGCAGGAGCGAAGAGAACAGTGAACAGAGATTGTTTCTGGGTGAGATGATTTTTTGTTTCTTTAAAAATTACGCTAAGGAAAACAAAAAAATCCTAGAGAAGAGGTTCTCAAAAATATAACCATTTAAGTGGCGAAAGAAAATATTTTTGATAGAGAGATCTATGCTGAAAAGGAAGTTGAGAGCACCATCTACTGACAAAGGGAAAAGTGAATCCTAGACTCCTGGAAAATTAGAAAAAGAGAACTCTGGAAGCTAGAATAAAAGACTAAAAACACAGAGAAGACTTAAAGAACTTGGAAAATACTTTTATTAGTAAATAGTACTAATATCAGAGTATTGAGTAAATGCTGGGACTAGCTCATTTAAATAGTTGACTTTGTTTTGAAAGAAATTGATTTTGAGTGAAATAAATACCTGCTGGAAAAAAGGCAGCATGGAAATTTGAGAGGAGAGCCCCATTTACTAATGATTGGAAATTTGGACTCTTTCTGAACTAGATTGTGGCTTTATTGTTTATTTCACCTTTATTGCTACTATGACTGGAGTTGAAGGAACAGCTGGGGAAATGAGAGGATTTTTTTAATGGGATGACTTCGTTGCTCCAAAATATTATGGATTTTATTGATGGTATGGATGAGAAAATGGAAAACATTTTGCAAAGAACAATGAACAAAGATCAAACTGCCCATGAACTGGTGGAAGCAACAGAAAGTCTAGATGAAATGGATTACTTAAGCCAGCAAACTGAATACAAACAGGGAAAAAATATGGATCAGAAAAGCCAGCAAATGAAGCAACAGCTCAATGAAGAGGAAGACAAGATAAATGGCAAGCAAAAGGAGCTGAGAGAACAGATGGATTGGCCATATCAACAAATAAATCAAGGACTGGAGCAAAATATAGGACTGACATACCAGCTGATAAAGGGAGAAAGACCGAAGAAAATAAAACAGACAAATTGACAACTGGAGAGACAGGAAGATACCTTTGATAAGGAGATTGGGACATGGGCAGATATCTGGGACAATTGGCAGTATAAGATTGTACAGGAAGAAAGGTTTAGATTGGACAAGAAAGATATAGATGAAGATAGAGACAAAGATGAGGAGTGTGGGAGGCGAATTTAAAAATGGATAAGAATTGAAATACTAAAGAGGAGAAGAGATGATGGATATAAAGAATTGCCCTTTAAATATTAAAGTAGCCTGATTGTAAGCTGAAAGAGGCAGAAATTAGATAGGGGAAATATAAGAAAATAAATTCTTATAGAATGAATAAAAATAATAGATAGAAAGATTAGAAGGTTACAGATGTTAGGCATTTTTTTCATGTACAGTATGTTTAAATAATATAATGAGTATTATGTAAATTTGATAAATATGATAGAGATTACTAACATTGTTAATGTGAATTGGATTAATATGAATGATACCCAGAATCAACTTTGCCTATGCATAATAGAGAAATGTTTAGATTGAACAAGAAAGATAGAGATGAAGATAGAGATGAGGAGTTAGGCATTTTTTGTTTTATGTATGTTTAAATAATATAATGAGGATTACTTAAATTTGATAAATGTGATAGAGATTATTAACACTGTTACTGTGAATTGGATTAATATTTATGATACCCAGAACCAACTCTGTCCACACACAATATGGATGCATATTTTTTAAAAAATGATCACAGTAGGATTTAGTTATTGATGTCATGTATTGAAGGTGAGAGGAGGACATTTGTCAGTGTGTTATGTGATCACTATCAAGTTGTTGGGGTTTTTTGTGTTCTTTTATTTAGTGAGCTGTAAAACGTAAAAAATTAAAGTAATGGTGCAAAGAGTTGACTGGTCGCCCAGAAAGCAATGTAAAATATTATTATTATGTGAACAAGGCTACAGTTATAAAGAAATTAGAAGAAAAATTGGTGGAAACTTAACCAAAGGTGGCATTTCTAAGTTTTTGAAGAGGTATGAGGAGACTCAGTCACTACAAAACCACACTGGTAAAGGCAGAAAAAGGTGCACAACAGCAAGTAATGATAGAAGAATTAAGAGACTGTGCCTATGTGACAGAAGAAAATCATCTGGGTGTATTCAAGATGAAATGGCGCGATGCAATGTGAAGATGACTGCAAGGACTGTTCGGCACAGACTGCAGAATTTGGCCTAAAATCTAGAATTCCACAAAAAAATTGGTGTTATTAGCCATCAAACCTCAAATATATACTTTCCCAAAAAGGTTTCCACAATTTTGGCCACTACTGTAGCTTTTCAAACTTGATATGCCTGGTTTTCTCCACATCTCTAAGTATTTTGGAAATCTCATTAATAAGGATTCCACAGTACAAGGATATCTGTGTATGGACTGTTCTCATGCAAATCATTTTCAACCTATTGTTGAACCTTCATTGTATGTAGATTTTTTCATTTGTTAATATATCAACATGTCTGAAGAGTTTCTTATTCTAATTTTTCTTATGCTTGACTGAGAGATTAAGTCAAACAAGCAAGGAGTTCTGAATAAAATTTTAGAATTGTTGATGAGACATTTTTTTAAAAATTTCCTCAGTTGACTTTAAGAGAGCTGATATATATAT
>WNWU01013506.1:515333-593795 GCA_012654045.1 Ptyas mucosa
AGGGCGGCTTACAATGCGTTAAGCAATAGCCTTCATACTTTTGTATATTTATACAAAGTCAGCTTATTGCCCCCACAAACCGGGTCCTCATTTTACCCACCTTAGAAAGGATGGAAGGCTGAGTCAACCTTGAGCCTGGTGAGATTAGAACTCGCAGTAATTGCAGGCAGCTGGATGTTAAATGCTGCCTTAATAGGAGGCATTAGCCTGCTACACCACTCAGGCTCCTGATTTCACCTCCTCGTGCCTAACCCTCATTCCTCTTATTTCCGTATTCCTCCTAATCTCCCTAAGCAATGGTTCTAGTGTTAGCACAAATAATAGCGGAGAAAGTGGACAACCCTGCCGTGTACCCCTACCAATCCAAATCTTCTCTGTTTCCTCCCCATTGATTAATATTTTTGCTGTCTGTTCACAGTAGATTGCTTGCACTGCTCCCATGAACTTCTCACCAAAATCCATACATTTCATTTGGGAAATCATGGTCCCAGCTCACTCTATCAAACGCCTTTTGGCCATCAACAAAAATCAAGGATAACTGTTTATCCGGACAATTTTCATAATACTCTAAAATGTTCATCATCATTCTCATATGATCACATAGCTGTCGGTTGGGCAGGAATCCATTCTGATCTGGGTGAATAAATAGGTTAAGAAAACATCCAAGTCTCACGCCTAGAAATGCCGTAAATATTTTATAGTCCAAATTAAGCAATGAAATTGGTCTGTAGTTTTTAATAAGTGTCAAATCAGTGCCTTCCTTCGGTAGAATAGATATATAGGCCTCTGACCAAGATGCCGGTATTTGGGAATCTTTCAACACCCCGTTAAATAGTTTCACCATGTGCTTACTTAGCACCTCAAAACCCATCTTGTATACTTCTACAGGTAATCCATCCATCCCTGGTGTCTTCCCATTCACTTGTTTTCCCATAATCAATTCTACCTCACCCTCAGTAATTTCTGCGTTAAGCAATTGTTTCATTCTCCCAGTGATTTTTGGCAAGTCTGTGCTCTCCAAATATGTCCAAATGTCTTGCTCCCCTTCTTCACCCCTTTTATACAGCTGAGTAAAAAATTCTTGCACCACCCTTCTCTTACCTTCCATATTAACATGCAACCTTCCACCCTGATCTTTTAACTCCTCTATTCTTCTATTTTCTCTCTCCTTTCTTAAATGATAGGCTAACCACCTCCCTGGCTTGTTGGCATTCTCAAAGTGATTTTGCTTTGCCCATTTTATTTTATTGGCTAGTTCTTCCTGATCCAACAGTCTAATTTGATGTTGCCAGAAATTCCTCTCTTCTATCCAATTTCCAGTTTCCTGATCCCTTTGCGTTGCCTCTTCAGCTTTTTGTAAGCTGCTCAGGAAGGCTTCCTTCTGTTTTCTTTGAGCCTTTGAGTTTTCCAGCCAAATATTTAATCGCCAATCCCCTCATCACTGCTTTGGCTGTATCCCAAGTATTATATATTGAGGTATCTTCCTTTTTAGTTTCATTTTAAAAAAGCCACATCTCTCTTTTAAACATATTTATAAATTCTTCCTCTTTCAAAATCCCTACATTCATTCTCCATCTATTCCTTCTTTGGCACAATATTTTCCAAATCAACATTAAAGGGTTATGGTCAGCCCATTCGTTAACGCCAATTTCTACCTCTGAGGTTATCTCATTCGAACCAGGTGACATCCAGATCATATCAATGCATGACCATAAATGATGCCTGGGGGAGAAATAAGTATATTGTTTCCTTCCAGGGTTCTGTAGCCTCCAGACATCATATATACCAAATTCCTTTCTTATATTCTCACATATCCTTGATAGTACCCTCTTCACATCTCTCCCTCCTCCTTTCCTTTTCCCCGGGACATAATCTTTGGCCTTATCTATAACAGCATTGAAATTACCCAGCAGGCAAATATATTCATATTCCGTTTCTGTGAATTTGTTATATAAATTTTCATAAAAGGTCCTTTGGTTACAATTGGGGGCATAAATACAAACTAATCTGCTGAGCAATATCCAATTCCAGCATTAATACTCTGGCTTCCTGATCTGCAAATACTTTCTTAGCCACCAAATGATGCTGCACATAAATCACCACTCCTCTTTTTTTTTAATCAGCTAATGAAGTAAATTTTTTACCTAATCTAGAATTTTCTAATAAGCTATCTTGAGATTTTTTTTTATATGTGTCTCTTGTAAACAAATAATGTCATATTTACATTGTCTTAATTTATTCATTATCCTTTTTCTTTTTATAGGAGCGTTTAAACCATTAATATTTACCGATAGTAAGCGTACGTTTTCTACCATCCCTTTCCTCCTAGTCCACCCTTACTTTCCCGCTGTTTGAACTTTTTTCATCTGTCTTGTCTCTCTTTGTGTCATCACTGTTCCTCCTCTTCCTCGGTCCTTCTTTCCGTTCTTTCTGTCGCTTTTGCCTTCACCCATTCTCATATTATCCTCTTCCTGAGACTCCTCCAAACTTCTACTTTCTACCTCCCCCTCCATATCCAAATCCGCCATATAAATTGTTGTTCAAAAAACTCTTTCGCGGGACTTCCGGTGGGACTGCGACATTGCCGGACACTTCTTTTTGAAGTGCCAGCCCAGGGCTTCGTAGAACTGCAAGAACAGCGACTATCGGCTGTCTTGCGGTTTGAAAACTTTCCCCCTGGTATGAGGGGGGAAAGTGAGTAGACGGGTGGGGTAGAGCTCCCTGAGAGTGCCAGATTTTACCCATAATCTGGCGCTCGAAGATGAGAGCTCCCCGTTAAGCCTGTCAGTACTCCGGACCCTGGATGCCTCTGCTTTGCAGAGCTAGATGTCGTTACCATCCCAGCAACAAACTTTAAACAGATATTCTTTGAATCAAGCTGGCGGAGCACAAGCAGTATGAATGAAACAGCAAGTATTTTTTTTCTTTTAACTCCAAAGATTTACTTTCTTTAAAAGATTCTTCCTAAGCTGAAAGTGAAAGCAAGATGGCGTTTGAGTTTTAACGGGGCGTGAAGAAGTGAAAGCTAAAAGTACTTATTGACAAGCCCCTGTTTGAAATGTAAAACTCCTTTTTGAAAAGTGGATGAAACAAGAAAGGATTTAATAATAATAATTGAAGCAGCAATACAAATTACAAATTGTAAAGGATCCCTTTTTTTTTCTTCTTGAAACTCCTTTTTTTTCTTCCTTTTTTTCCTGTCCTTCTGGAAGGGAAGGAAGAAGGGGGGCAAGATGGCTGGTCTTTTTGAAAGCAAAGAAAGCAAAGGGGGGTTAATTAACCCTCAATGGTCTGATTTTGAGGAAGCTTTGAGTTCAATTACCTCTGCTTTATTGAAAAGAATTGATACTATATTTCAAGCTTCTCAAGCTGGAAACAATGAAATACATGGAAATACTGAGTTGCAATCTAGCAGTGGGGGATTGAATGAAGAGTTGGGAGATGTAAAAAAACAACAACAGATCATAGCAGTTTTTACTGAGGAGAGAAAGATGAATGCTGTGCAAAATAAGGAGCAAGAAATTTTGCAAGCTGATGAAATTTTGGTTCCACGAATTTTTTTTTATAAAACTCAATCTGCATTTAAAGAGTTGTTTCCAGAAGAAGCTACATTTCTGCAAAAATTTTATAATATGCAATCCCAAAAACCGCAAAATTTTACTGGAGTTAAAAAAGGCAGAGGGGTCAAAGTTAAGAAGAAAGTTCGTAAAAAGGAAAAGAAGAAAGACTGGAGAAATGGAAAATAACCCTGCTTGATGAGATGATGGTCCTTAAAAAGTATTGTTTAACTGTTTAAAGATTTTGAATTTTTTGGAAAAAAAAAACAGACAGCAGTTTAATGCCAGTTAACTAAGCGATTAGCGACGATGAGGAGGCAACCTACAGCTGTATTGGAATATTTGAGAAGAATAAACAGATCACAGCAATGCTAGTGTGTTGGGCTGTGAAATATGCCCTGACTTGAATGATTTGGATTATTTTATTAAGGACTGTAACAAATTTGGACTTAATTGCAATCGCAGAAGTTTTATTGAATATAGCAAATTGAAGTCTCCTGCTTGATGGTAATGAATATAAGGCAAAAGGACTATGGACCTAGGGCAATTGCAGTTGATCTGGTGGTTTCCCTAATACGTCTGATGAATTTATTAATCTAATTTTTGACTGGATTTGATGGATACCATTTCAAATATAATTACAAAGTCACTCGGGGGCTTTTTTTATATATATAAAGAAGCAATTTTTATTTAGGTGGGTAGACGCAAATGAAGATATCTTATATGCTGTTGGAAGATGTGAAGACAAGAAGATTAGCAATTGGTTCAATCTAGTATGAAGAATTTAAATGATTGATAAAGTTCTTAAATGATGTTCTTAGTTGATTTGTTAATATGTGTTGATAAATTAATAAGAGGTTTGATTATTAATTAAAAATTATTATTATTATTATTATTTCTTATTAAGTGTTTTAATTATAATTGGACCTTGATGGTTTAAAAGTGGAGGACGGAAGAGTTTATATAGTTTTTTTTTTAAATCTGGGGATTTTTGAATGAGGGTTTCCTTTTGTTGTTGTTGTTGTTGTTGTTTTGTTTTAAATGAAAGAAGTTATAAAATATTTTGTTAAATTGTATAGACCTAATAATTTGTTAAGTAACAATTAGCTAAATTGAGTAATGATAGGTTTGATTAGGTAATACTTAATTGTTTTATTAATTGCTGCAATTATAAATGGATACTAATTTTGTTGAATTAGATGGAATAAGAAAGAAGACTTGCTTTCCTTTTATCTATTTGTTTAATGATCATGATTATAATGAGTGTGAAATGGAGTTTAATTTAGAGAATTTAAGCTGTATTTTATTTTGTACTCGCTCTGGGAAGTCGGGGGGGGTGGTTGGGGAGGGGGGAGAAAATGTATGTAAAACTTTTAAAACTTTTTCAATTAAAAAAAAAAACTCTTTCGCATCCTGCAGGTTTCTTATTCTAATTCATCTATCTCGCCAAGTCATCAGCAGTCCTTCCGGTAGAAGCCAATGGTAGGGGATTGCATTCTTCCTCAGATGAAAAGTGAGAAATTGATACCTCCTTCTCTGCTCTCTGACCCGTCTCGGAATTTGCTTTAGGATTGTCACATGATGGCCCCTATAAGTAATAGTCTGGTCTCTCGTGCATCGGAAAACTTCCTCGCATAAGGCCTTCTTATTATAAGTTCAGGTATATGCGGATGATCTAGTTTTCATACTGGAGGACCCATCAGAATCAGAACCAAAGCTATTATAGGTACTTAGGGATTATGGGAGAGTAGCAGGATTATTAATTAATGAGGGGAAAAGAAAATATTAGTTAAGAACATGACGCAGAGGCAGAGATGCCAGTTGGAGGGACACCTGGGGATGCAGATAACTAATAAAATAAAATACTTGGGAATTTGGTTCTTCGGTAAAGAAGGATAATTATGTTCCCCTTTATAATCAGACAGTCAGAGATTTGTAGAGGTGGAAAAATTTACAACTATCACTTATGGGAAGGATAGCTGCCATCAAAATGTATGTCCTCCCCAAATGGTTGTTTTTGTTCCAAACTGCCCCCATAAGTCTGGATAGGGAATTCTTCAACACCTTGAACAGAGTTATTTCTAAATTTATTTGGCAAAGTAAAAAATCAAGGATTAAGTTTAGGATGATGCAGGAACCTAGACATAGAGGGGGATTTGGACTCCTAAATTGGGAGCTTTACCATAAGGCAGCCATTCTGATATGGGTGAAGGACTGGATCGCCCTGAAAAGGAGGCGGCTATTGGCAGCAGAAGGCCACGGCCTTCAACACGGTTGGCATCAGTTTTTATGGCCAGGACAGTCAACCCGACCGAGGTATTTTCGGAATCATGATTTACATAAGATCCTAGGGGATACCTGGGAAAGACTTAGGAGAAAATTATATATGAAGATACCATGTTGGATTTTGACCCAGGAGCCCTGGTATACCCGACGTTATATAAAGGAGAGAAGGTCTTGGCCTATGAAGACATTTTGGATACTCAGGGCAGACTGAAGACACGGGAACAACTGAGGTCAGAGGGGTGTAATATAGACTGGTGGGCCTACACCCAAATACACTTAAGGTGGAAGAAAGATCAGGAGAGTGAAGGGATATATCATGGGAAACAAGAATTGGATAAAATATTATTAGGTAATGACAGGAAAGTTTTATCGAGATGCTATTCTTACCTATTATCATTGAAAGCGGGGGAGGAAGTTGTTAAAGACTCCATGATTGCCTGGGGGCAAAATATGGGTTATTCATTGGATTTTCAAAAATGGGAGGAGATTTGGCTTAAAAATTTAAAATTAACTATGGCATCCTCTTATAAAGAGAATATTTATAAGATGGGTTATAGATGGCACCTACCTCCAGCAAGATTAGCTAAAATGTTCCCCAGGATATCTCCACAGTGCTGGAAATGTGGGCATAGCAATGGAACCTACTTCCACCAATGGTGGACATGTCCACTGGCAGCTAAATATTGGATGAAAATACGATGATGGTTGCTTGAAATTACACACTGTAGAGTGGAACTGAAACCTGAAACCTTTCTGTTGGGGGTTAGACCCGCAAATATTGGATTGACTAAATGGTATCTGATGCTGCACATAATCACTGCAGGGAGACTGGCATTCGCATAAGAATGGAAGAATGAGGACTTACCAATGGACTCAAAAATAATTTATAAAATCATGGAATGTGTGGAATCCGACAGACTTACAAAACTGATCAAGGGTAAAAGAGACTCAGATTTTTATAGTAGTTGGAACATGTGGTATGATTGGATCCAGAAACGATGGGAGAGAGATAAAGGATAATGTTGGATTATAATTATAGATGATGGTATAATTATGGTAATCAATAAGTATTGGAAATGTAAATTTGTATATAAGAATATGTAAATAGTTTCTATTTTTACTTTCTGATTATTGGTGTATATATACATGGATATTTTGGTGATGTTACACCGTGATAGAAAAACTATTATACATTTGTTTTTGTTTTTGTTTTTTTGAACTATAATAAAAATTTATTTAAAAAAAGAGAGAGAGCTGATTTCAATAAACTTAGAGCTTGTGAGAGATTCCATGTATGAGAATCCTCAAGGGGAAAACAACCCAAGAAACTTGGGAAATTTTGAAAAGTGAGATTATAAAAACCCAGGCTAGCACAATTTCAATGAAAAAGAAAAATAAGAAATCTCAAAAGAAATCAGCATGTTTGCAAAGAAATCTCTGATAAATTGAAAGACAAAAAAGACAAATATAAAAAGTAGAAAGAGGCAGTGATGGAATTCAAATTTTTTTACTACTGGTTCAGCATGCTTGGTGGGCATGGCAGAAGAAGGATACTGCAAAATCTCCATTCTCACCCCACTCCCTGCATTATATGCTGCAGCTTATAAAACCTCAGGAGAATAATGCCTCAATTTTTAGATTTAACCTTCTTGAACATAAGAGTTCTGGGGGGCAGTCACTGCCATATCAAAAGCCCTGCTGTCTTCACTTGCCAATACAGGAAAGGAATTAAATACACAAATTGGATAGATAGAGTATATTTTAGGAAACAGATCCTGAAGAATGCAACCTCTTGCAGACAAATGTTGCATTCCTCACCCTTATGTAATTGTCTGATGGTAAACATATGTGTAAACTCCTGCATGTTCCCCAACTGCCCTCAGAGAGCAAGGCTAACTCAATCCTCAGGCCTCTCAGCCCTTTCAGTTGCTTCCATAAATAAATGTTTTCTGTGATACAAGAAAGAAACTTGTTTTCCTTCATAGAACTTGTAGGTGTTCCTGTTTACTGCTCAGTACAGATTTTAAAGACAATTATTAGATCATGCCCATATTTACTTTTAGTAAAGATTTTTTAGTGTACTTGCACAGATGGAATGAAAACTTTTATAGTCAGAATAAATTATTTGGATTTAACTTTATTGCAAAATTATTCTTATTATCTTTAGCAGGATATTTAATTTAATAAAAATGCAAAATATTATGTCTAAGGCAGTATATTATTGAGAAAAAGCTCTTTTGCCATGCCCATAAGCATCTACATGCAGCAATTGTTGCATAATTTTGAAATATTTGGCTATAACTATAATACTCTTATCACTATACCGAATTACTCAATTTTCTGGTTGCTTTTTCTGGTAAATAATGATTATGATGTAACGATCACATTAGATGCTAGCAGGGTTTTTAAAAGCTGCTTTTCAAAATACATTTACATGGTGTCTATCATCCCAGTTTTGGTATTAACAACTTAAATTACTATGCTAGAAGCTAGGTGAACAAAGTAAAAGTGTTACATGGTTTAGTTTTGAAAGTTTTCTAAAAAGAAATACTCCTGCATTTCAATTTATGTTTAAAGCTTAGTTTGAAAAGGATTGTCTATATCCCAGTATTAGTCTGGAACCATAGAATTATGCAAAATTACAAAATTTTGTTTGTAGTTTGTAAAAGAGAAAATAAAGATGAAAATAATCACAATAGTGTGGCACTTTTATTGAAAGTTAATATAGTTTTGGCAAAAAGTACATTTATTTGTTTCTTTGTTTGTTCTCAATCAGTATTCATGTTTTCCTCTAAGTCAGTGGTTCTCAACCTTCCTAATGCCGCGACCCTTTAATACAGTTCCTCATGTTGTGGTGACCCCCAACCATAACATTATTTTCGTTGCTATGTGTGTATGTCAGCGATGGTGAACCTTTTTGGCGTTGCGTGCTAAAAGTCCAAGCGTGCGAGTGCTCACGTGAGCTCATGTGCCAGCACCCATAATGCAATGCAAGGTCTTAGCCTGGCTGGCATTCAGAGTTTATTCTGAAACACAAAACTTTTGAAAGGCAGAAAAACGGAAGTGTCCAAAAAGAGATGTTTATGCCAATATTATGGATAAAAGACATTGATTTCATTTTCTTTTCTTTTTTAAAAAACCTATCATGCCAAGGAACTAGCATAGACCCCATCCACTCTTTCCCAATGAAACAGGATGCCCTGATTTTATAGCCACCTAACATCTTCTCTTTAAAATTCTACAATTTTATTTTATTTTTTTAACTTTTTAAACAATCCATCCAAAGCTGACAAGCAATCGCCTGGCTTTTCAGTTTTTTTTAAGGAAAAACTTTTTAGGAAACCTCAGTATTTTCTACGCCTAGGACCTGGGATACCACACAATGCCATTTTGCCTTTTTTTCCCTTTTTTTTCAATCTCTCATTATCGTAGGATCTAAAACTCTCAACTTTTCCCTACTTCCTACTCCTAACTGGTCCCTTCCTCTTCTAAAGCAAGCAAGAACCCAGAAATTTGGCCTCTACATTGCCCTCCATTTCAAGCAAACCAGAGGAACCCAAGAGAAGATCCCAGCCCCAGTTCTTCCCTTTGACATTTGGGGATCCTCAGCCTGTGCTCTATCACCCCCAAACTCACTCTCCCACCGACGGTCCCAAGTGGAAGGGAAACGATGGCCAATTGCAACGGCGACAGCAGAAGCAGCAGCCCACCTCCCAAAAGCCCGGACAGAAACAAGGGGTGGAGAATGGACTCTACCACTCAGCGATGTGGGGGGGGGGGAGGGCTAAAAATGTATCCCAGGAAAACTCCCTCTCCCGAAGGGTGAGTTTTTAAATATATCTTGCACCCAGATCCAAGCCAGCAATTCCATCTGCATCCGTTCCTGGGAAGACGAATCTTCCCACTGCCTTTCAGTAGCCTCCCCACACCTGTGAAGAATGGTATGGCCTTCCCGGCTTCAAGCTGAATGGAAGACGCATATGTTAAAGGTCCAAGGCAGGGTTGGGTTACATCAGCGTTGCTCAACCTTTAGACTCTATTGGTGTTTTCCAATGGTCTTAGGCGACCCCTGTGAAAGGGTTGTTCAACCCCCAAAGGGGTCGCGACCCACAGGTTGAGAACCACTGCTCTAAGTGAAGTACATAGGATTACTTTTTCTTTTCTGACATGGCACAGTATATGCAGCTTATAATGGGAGATATAAAATGAAATCTTTCTGTTTTCTCCGGGATAAGTCAAGGAACACTGTTTTAGCATTTTTGTTATTTAAAACATTTGTTTTTATTTTTTGAGAAACAAGCTAGTAAATCTTTTTCTTTTACCACCTAAGCTGGTTTGAAAATTAGTCCTTGTAGTCCTAGTTTTGGGTTGATGGTGACCACCTCAAGTTGATTTTCAGTCTAGCATGATTTCAGCAGTTTAAGTGTGTGACTAATGGCAAGTGAAGTTCTTACAAAAAGTTATTAATTCTTCTGTGCATAGAAGGAGGTAAAGCATATTATTACGTATATAGGTATGCAAACATCTATAAATAATTTGGCTTCTGTTTTATGTGAAGACAAATTGTTGCTTTTTCCGTTTATTATTGTGATTTCATAGGTATTTGAATTTAAGTGTATTGTTTATTTAAATAATTACTCTGTTTTATGCTGTATTTATTTTTAACAGATGAACCAAACAAATCTTGATATATGAGTATTATAGCATTTTGATCAAAGGAATGTTTAAAATTACCAATGCCAGTACATTTATTTATCCATAGTAATGTAAATATATCTTGTATTTACTTGGAAGGAGAAAAAGAAGAGGCAAATGAACGGTGGCAGTTATTGCTGGCTCCTTGAGCAGCTGGAGACTCCCAGGGATTCTGCTGCCACTCAGCCATTGGCTGTTCTACTGGTAGCGTAAAATTGAACTTATCTGTCTCATTAATAAATTCCTCTAGGCCAAGGGTCTTCAAACTTTTTAAACAGGGGGCCAATTCACAATCCCTCAGACTGTTGGGGGGCTGGACCAGCTGAGTGGGCATGGCTAGGCCATGTGACTGGGTGGGCATGGCCAATTTAGCAGTCCATTTTGCCTTTGTCCTTCCTAAGATATACTTGCTGAACCCAAGGCATCTATTTATTTAATAAGATCACACCCAAGGGAAAAAGAGCACACAGTTTCTTGCCATTTGCCTAATTTCAGGCTTCTTAAAATGGACCATTAAAAAAAGAATAAAACAAACAGGATTTCCTTCAAAATAACTCCTGATTATATGTTTCAGAAGACCACACAATAAACCAGTCTGAGAAATGCACCAATTAAGACTGCAACTAAACCCCCAAGATTTGGGAAAGAGAATCACTCTAAAATTCATTAGCATTACATTTCTCTGAATGCACCATATATCTTTATCTTATGTATTGCAAATTGATTTCTGATGCATTTAACTTATGGAATTATCTTTTGTTACTATTTCTAGCAATATTAATCTGCATTTCTTACTTTATTTAAAATGAACAGATTTCAAATTATATAAATCCCATTGTCTGTAGCCAAACACAACCCCCACCGATTTTCTGTCACACACACACACACCAATCTGCTTTAAAAGGTAAATATTATATATAAAGTAAATGTTACAGGCAATACCTTAATGCTGGTTAAATCTAAAAGAGGCCAAATTAACTGATCAGAAAGTGACTCCCTGATAACTAAGGACAGGTCCACCTCAAGTTTCATTTAGAATTGGAGGGGTGATGGAGAAAGAAAAGAAAAGCTTTTAAGTTACTCTGGTAAATTACACAGTTAATCAATTTAGGCCCCGGAACACAGGCAATGAAACAACAACAACAACAACAAAACCCTCCCCCATGTTGCTGCTTCTGAACTAAAGCAATTGAGCAGGGAAGCCAGAATGGGAAAAATCCTTAGCAAAATGTTCACCTTAGCAACCTTAGTAAACACACACAAACACACTTGTGGTCCCACAGGGGCCAGATTAATGGCTTCAGTGGGCTGTATCTGGCCCATGGGCCGTAGTTTGAGGACCCATGCTCTTGGCAGTCTAATTCTATATTTGGTATTCAGTTAAATATAAGTCAGCAGTGTGCAGTGGCAGCCAAAAAAGCCAATGCAATTCTAAATTGCATTAACAGAGGGATACAATCAAGATCAAGTAAGATACTAATACCACTGTAAAACCATACTAAGAATACTGCATCCAGTTTTGGTCACCAGACTATAAAAATGGTGTTGAGACTCTAGAAAAAGTGCAAAGAAGAGCAACCAAGATTATTAGGAGACTGGAGACTAAAACATCTGAAGAATGATTATAAGAACTGGGCATGGCTAGTCTAATGAAGAGAAAGACAAGGAGAAATATGGTAGCAGTATTCCAATATTTAAGGGGCTGCCACAGAGAGGAAGGGGTCAAGCTATTTTGCAAGGCACCCAAAGACCAGACAAGGAATAATGGATGGAAACTGATCAAGGAGAATTTGAATCTAGAAATAAGAAGAAATTTTCTGTCATTGAGGACAATTAATCAGTGGAACAGCTTGCTTTCAGAAGTTGTGGTGCTTCATCACTGAAGATTTTAAAGAAAAGACTGGACACATATTTGAGGGTCTCCTGCTTGAGCAGGAGGTTGGACTAGAAGACCTCCAAGGTCCCTTCCAGCTCTATTCTGATTGGTTGATTAAAGGAATGGGGACGGGAGAATCAATGCTTTTCTATAGACCTTGTGTGTGCTATTATACCTTCTTGCAGGCAGTTAACTGTGCTCTGCTGTCACCTGCTACCTCGTTTCAATTTCTAGAAAGTATGATGTTTGAAGTGTGGGGAAAAGATGAAGATATGAAAGAAATACAGGTAGTCCTTCACTTACAACAGTTCATTTAGTGACAGTTCAAAGTTACAACAGCACTGAAAAAAATGACTTATAACCAGTTTCACACTTAATGACCATTGTAGCACCCCCATGGTCACATGATTTACATTTGGATATTTGGCAACTGGTTCATATTTATGACAGTTGCAGTGTCCTGGGGACATGTGATCTCCTTTTGCGACCCTCTGACAAGCAAATTTAATGGGGAAGCCAGATTCACTATAACAGCCATGTTATTAATTTAACAACTGCAGTGATTCACATAACAAATGTGGCAAGAAAAGTTGTAAAATGGGGCAAAACTCACTTAATACATTTCTCAGCTAGCAACATAAATTCTGTGCTCAATTGTGGTTATAAATCAAGGATGACCTGTAATGGCATCTTTCCTATCTGCCTGTAGTCTGCAGCAATCCCTCAGTGCCTAAACAGACTGGGATTAATGTTGTCATAAAAGCTCTTCCCTTATTTTATCTATTGTTCCTCTTTGAATCCATTAATGAATCCTTTTTCATTCTAGGCCAAATCCTGAGCCAACAGCTGTTTTATAACAGCAAAAACTTGGCCACAGATTCCACTTGGTTATTTCTTAACTGGATCCTCAAAGTCACTTTCAAGCATCCCACAGAATTAGTACAATAGCCTAAATCTGGACTGGATAACCTCTATACCAGCGATTCTCAACCTAGGGGTCGCGACCCCTTTGGGGGTTGAATGGCCATTTCACAGGGGTCGCCAAACCCTCTCTTGCGCCCCCCCCCCCCATGCCTTCACTCACCCTCACCCTCTGCCTCTGTTGGATCGCCGGTCGCCGGTAGCTTACCCTGCCCACTCCCAATCTATTGCTGCCTCCCGAGTCCCTGCTGATGGCTAAAGGGAAAAAACCTGTTTAAATTATTGCCGCAGGCTTCAAAGGGCCGGCCTACAGCTGATCAGTATTAAGAGAAAACAAATGAGTAGACCCGTGCCTGCAAAAATAGAAAAAACAGCCCCTTTCAGTTCCAGCATAGGTTAATTACCATAAGTTGATTAGATCGGCCTCCCAACTCTCAGCTGATTTGCTCTCAGCTGTTTTGCTAGCTGCAAAGAGATGCAGTTTTTTTCCCCCCAAGCCATGCTGAAAACCGAAACTGAAAGTAAAGCAGGGTCTTTGCTGCAACGTGACAAAATGAGGCAGAAAGATTTCTTTTTCTTTTTCCTCACCAAAAAAGGTAGGTGGAAAACTGCAAACAATGGGAAATTTAGGGCAAACGAGGAGGTTCAAGATTTTAAAACACAAAAGAAAAAAAGCTCTATTTAACTAGGGAATTGTAATAATTGAGATACTATGAATGGTATATTGTGTTGAAAGCAGAAATGGTTAAGTTGTGGTTTGGAGGAATATATGGGGGAAATTATTTGGTTTATTATTATTGGTAAATATAATTAATTGATTTGTAAGAAATTGGATTGCATGGAAATAATTGGAATATTCATTTCATATTGATTAATAAACAAAAAAGATAGTTATATAACTAATTGATTTATACTAAAATGTTGAATTTGCATTAAACAACTGTATTACATAATTACATAATTAACCAATGTGAGGATGGATATAAAAATAGATGACAATGGGAAGGGGTATAATATTGAATAGAAGGGAAAAATCGAAATTGGTTAAGATTAGAGATGAGGATGAAGGGTAATATTGGTTTTTTAAAAAAATAGATGAGGAATAAATATGGCAAAAAGGAAATATAGAAATTGTAAATTTAATTGAAATGACTAAACACGGTTTAAATTTGTGAACCGGCCAAATACACTGTTCAAAGAAAATACATTGTATGTTTGTATGTGTGTTTCTAATTATTGCTATTTATTCATATTTGTTCTCTTTTATTCTTTAAAGTTTAACAATTCATTCTTTATCTTAATATCTTTATATTTAGTTTGGGGTTGGTTTTCTTCCCTTTCATCTTTTTTACTGTACAGCAATCTTTCTCCTCAAACCTACCACCTCTCTCTTTTCTTTCCTTCTTACTTTCTCTTTGGGGGGGAAGAGAAGAGGTAAGAGAGGGAGGAAGGTAGGAGAGGGAGGAAGAGAGGAGGAGAAGGAGAAAGGAAGATGAAGTAGGGAGGAGAAGAGGGGGGGTCTTCTCCTCCCTACTTCCTCTTCCTTTCTCCTTCTCCTCCTCTCTTCCTCCCTCTCCTACCTTCACTCCTACTCTAATTTCCCTTCCCTTCCTTCATCCCTCTCTATTGCTGCATCCTTTTATGCACATGGACTACTCAGAGGGCTGAAAAAGTTATTTTTGATTGGTCCTCACACCTTTGACCAGTTCTTGAACTTACGACTGTCCTCACAGTTTACGTTTTTGCCCTATCTTGTCACCATGGTGAAGAGAAGCAGTTGTGAAATGAGTGACACGGTTTTTAAGAATGCTACAATGGGCATAAATGATGACAAGTCATAAGTGCGAAGACCGGTCAAAAGTGTGAGGACCTGTCAGAAATCACATTTTTCAGCCCTCTGGGTAGTCCTTTTGTGCACCTGGACTACTCAGAGGGCTGAAAAAGTAATTTTTGACTGGTCCTCGCACTTTTGATGGGTCCTTGAACTTACGACTGTCCTCACATTTTACGTTTTTGCCCTATCTTATCACCATGGTGAAGAGAAGCAGTTGGAAATGAGTGACATGGTTGTTAAGAATGCTGCACCGGCATAAATGTGAGGATGGTCATAAGTGTGAGGACCAGTCAAAAGTTCAAGGACCTGTCAGAAATGACTTTTTTTCAGCCCTCTAAGTAGTCCCTATACACATAGCCATGGCCACCCAGTCACATGACCTCCAAGCCACGCCCACAAAATAAGCCATGCCCACAGAACTGGTAGTAAAAAATTACAGTTATGAAGTAGCAACGAAAATAATTTTATGGTTGGGGGTCACCACAACACAAGGAACTGTATTAAAGGGTCGCGGCATTAGGAAGGTTGAGAACCACTGCTCTATACAATTCTGTCAATCATGATGCTAATTGTAAATACTGTGTGAGTTTTGTCCATTGCCAAATCAAATGCCTCCTGATATGTATGATTCATTTTAAGCATAGATGGTAATATATTTGCTTGGATTCTATGTGTTAGGCAAGGAGGCAGGTTCCCTGCAAGAAAGACTTCTAACCAAAGTTTTGGGATGAAATTGGTATAGACACTACCTGTTGCACTGGATTCTGTCCCACCTGATGGCTAATTATTCTTTTTGGGTTGCCATAGTTTTGATACTGGATCAAGTCATTGGCAGTTAATAGAGTTGCCAAAGGAAGTTAATGGGTTGCCTTTGTGCTCATATGAATAAGTAATCAAGCTGTCAGATTTTTCTAAACACAGAAGTAAACCAACAATCTCCTGGAATGTTTTGGCTTAATTCACCTCATTTGACCTGGCAGAATATTAAAAGACATGAGGTAGAGTAGAATATTTATTGCAGGTTTAAAAAAGCCAAAAATTGTAGTTAATTAGTAATTGCATTGCCAAGATGGAAATGGTGTATATACTGTATATCCTCAGGTGTTTAAACTCTTCTTCCTCCCTGTGTTCAAAATTAACAGATATTTGGGTGATGCTTGGTAACTTTGAAGCTGACTGATTGCTGAATGTTTAAATAATATCCAATAGCAACATGGTAAGTGCTGAGAAAGCAACTCCAGCCAAGCTGAAAAAATAAATTTTCTGACAATAGTGTAACCAAAGAATTGGATTTTAGTAGCAATTTCTTCTCCCCTTCTCCCCACGGTTTTGCATTTTTCTAACCTAGCCTGGAAAAAGAAAAGTAGAATCATTGCTGACTCTGAAGCAACTGAGTGTGCTGTCTAGAATGCAGAGCTGAATTTCTGCAAGCTAGAGTCAATGGTGACATAAAAGGCCCACAAAATCATTGTCACCTCCTTGAGAAGAGCAATTTCATGCATTGATGGCTGACTGGCTGATAAATTCTCAGATTTAAAGTCTACACATCTTAAAGTTGCCATGGTTGAGAAACACTGCTGTAAAGATAGGAATTTGATCTTTTTGAAAATTGGTATAGGATGAAATTGTTTGTTTGTTTGTTTATTTAAATATTTAATATACCACCTTTATTAATTTTATAAATAAATCAAGACATTTACACCCACAATACGTTTTATCTTATACTGTTTTTGGTGTATTTGATTACCATATATATATATAAAATTGTAGCCTATTTTTTCCAATTCTATATCCAATAGTCCTAAAAGAAAAAATTCTGGTTTCCATTATTATATCTATTTTAAGAATCTTCTGGATTAAGATATAACTGTACACAACATTATTTCTTTGCTTTATCACAAGTACATCATATATGATTAAAAAGTATCTTCCTTACAATTTTCAACAAACATTTGAGACATATTTAACAAATTATCAGGTGTTAAATACTAGTGGTACATTATTTTATTAAAATTCTCTTTAAGGTTATAATTTAGCATAAATTTCAATCCTCTGGTCTACATATTTTTTTAAAATATTTTTTATTATTCAAATATACACAAAAATACAAAACAATACAAAAATACAAACATTCCCTCCACCAAAAACACCCACACTATACTTCATATACTGTATATGCTTTTGTCATCAACAGAATATATAGTATTATGTTTTCATTCTATTAAATAATCATTCATGAATTCCTAATTCCAGTATTTCTAATACTAAGATTATATTGTTTCTCTTCTACATTCTACCCCTCTTTCACCTCCGTTTCTGTTGTGTGTGTTATTGCTAGCTTGCTTTCGAGCCATTGATACCATTGGTGCCATACAAGGTAATATTCACTTTCTTCTTTGTCCTAGAGTTCCAGCGTCAATCTGTCCATTTTGGCACACCCATTTATCTTTGAGATAATTTTATCTCTATTTGGGATTTGGTCTAGTTTCCAACTTTATGCATACAGAAGTCGTGCTGCTGTCAAGATATGTAAAATAAGATGTTTTGTTTCCTTGTTGTATTTTGCTGTTGTCATGCCGAGTAGAAAAAATTCTGGGTTGCTTTCTGTCTGTAAGTTTGTTATTTCTTCTATGATACATTTTATTTCTTGCCAGTAATGTTGAGCTTTGCTGCATTTCCACCAAGCGTGGTAATATGTTCCTTTTTTGTCTTTACACTTCCAACACAATGCTGAGGTATTTGGATGTATTTTAGCTAGTCGGGCCAATGGTAAGTGCCATCTATAAAACATTTTAATGAGGTTTTCCTTGTATGATGTGGCTCTTGTCATTTTAATATTCTGTTTCCATAATTTCTCCCAGTCTGCCAATTGGATGTTATGCCCTATGTCCCTGGCCCACATTATCATGTTATGTTTGACTGTTTCTTCCATTAATTTATCTTTCAAAAGGTAGTTGCATATTTTAGTTATCTGGTCCACATATTATTCCATTCCTCCAGCATTATGTTGTAATCAGATTTTCTTGTTCATTGAATCATACTTTTTTTATAAACTTTTTTTATTGAGTTATAGACAGGGGTGGGTTCCAAATTCTGTCACTACCAGTTCGCTCGTGTGTACGCAGGGCATTTCTGTGCATGCGCAGAAGCATCTGGGCGGGTGGGCAGAGCCTCCCGCCACTGCCACTACCGGTTCACCTGATCCCGCCACTGGTTATAGAGTATTGTAAAATACAAAATACAAAAGTAAATAGAAGAGCAGTGAGGGTAAAGAGGAAAGGGGGTCTGTGAGGAAAGAAGTGAGGAAAGATGGGGGGAGGAGAAAAAGAAGCATTAAATTCCAACTCTCTTTGTTACAGTAAAATAAGGCATTAACATGAAATCACAACTTTTTGCTTTTCCGTAATAGTTTGCTCCGTAATGAACAAGACATTTCTATAAAGATCTGTCAGTCTAATCTGTAAAATGCAAAATCAAAGTTTCATTCTTTTCCACATCAAGCACGAAGTTCAAAAGCTTCCATGTGGAAACAATAGCGCTTATGTTCTTTTCCTTAATCAAAGTAGTCAGTTTTGCCATTTCAGCTAACTCCATGAACTTCTGCAACCATTCTTCCATGGTAGGAATCGAAGTGTCCTTCCATTTTTGTGCATACAATAGTCTTGCTGCTGTCAACATATATAGTAACAAAGTTCCAAATTTTTCCTCTAGTTCTTTTTCCATTAGGCCCAGAAGGAAAAGTTCTGGTTTCATTTCTATCTTCGTTTTCAATTTTTTTGGTATTAAAATATGAACCATACTCCAATTTTTTTTCTTTATCACATGTCCACCATAGATGATAAAAAATCCCTTCTTTGCTTTTACACTTCCAACATTCATTTGACATACCTTTATACATCTTAGATAACTTATCTGGTGTTAAATACCAACAATACATCATCTTATAGAAATTTTCTTTTAGATTATAATTTAATGTAAATTTTAAATCCTTCATCCACATATTTTCCCATTGTTCAAGCATCACATTATATCCAAAATTCCTTGCCCACTGAATCATACAATGGTTTACATGTTCATTTTCCAAATTCAATTTCAATAACATTTTATAAATCTTAGTGATAATATGTTCATCATTGCCACATAATAAAAGTTCCAATTCAAATAGTATCCATCAAATCCAGCCAAAAATTAGATTGATAAATTCATCAGACGTATTAGGGAAACCACCAGATCAACTGCAATTGCTCTAGGTCCATAGTCCTTTTGCCTTATATTTATTACCATCAAACAGAAAACTCGAATTTACTATATTCAATAAAACTTCTGCAATTACAATTAAGTCCAAATTTATTACAGTCCTTAATAAAATATTCCAAATCATTCAGGTCAAGGCATATTTCACAGCCCAACACACCAGCATTGCTGTGATCTGTTTATTCTTCTCAAAATATTCCAATACAGCTGTAGGTTACCTCCTCATCGTCGCTCATCGCTTAGTTAACTGGCATTAAGCTGCTGGATGTTTTCTTCCAAAAGTTCAAAATCTTTAAACACTTAAACAATACTTTTTAAGGACCATCATCTCATCAAACCGGGTTATTTTCCATGTCTCCAGTCTTTCTTCTTTTCCTTTTTACAAACTCTTTTCTTAACTTTGATCCCTCTGCCTTTTTTAACTCCAGTAGAATTTTGCATTTTTTGGGATTGCATATTATAAAATTTTTGCAGAAATATAACTTCTTCTGAAAACAGCTCTTTGAATGCAGATTGGATTTTATAAGAAAAAATTTGTGTAGCCAAAGTCTCGTCAGTTTCCAAAATTTCTTGCTCCTTATTCAGCACAGCATCCATCTTTCTCTCCGAAAAAAAAAATTACTATAAGCTGTTGTTGTTTTTTTGCATCTCCCAGCTCTTCATTCAATCCCCCACTGCTAGATTGCAACTCAGTATTTCCATGTATTTCATTGTTTCCAGCTTGAGAAGCTTGAAATATAGTATCAATTTTTTCCAATAAAGCAGAGGTAATTGAGCTCCAAGCTTCCTCAAAATCAGACCATATCTGAGGGTTAATTAACCCTTCTTTGCTTTCTTTGCTTTCAAAGAGACCAGCCATCTTGCCCCCCTTCTTCCTTCCCTTCCAAAAGGACAGGAAAAAAAAAAGGTATCAAAAAGAAAAAAGGACCCTTTACAATTTGTAATTTATATTACTGCTTCAATTATTACAATTACTTCCTTTCTTGTTTCATCCACTTTTCAAAAAAGAGTTTTACATTTCAAACAGGGGCTTATCAATAATTATTTTTAACTTTCACTTCTTCACGCCCCGTTGAAACTCAAACGCCATCTTGCTTTCACTTTCAGCTTAAGGAAAATCTTTTAAAGAAGGTAAATCTTTGGAGTTAAAAAAAAAGAAAAAAAATACTTGCTGTTTTATTCATGCTGCTTATGCTCCGCCAGCTTGATTCAAAATGTATTTGTTTAAAGTTGGTTGCTGGGATGGCCACGACATCTAGCTCTGCAAAGCAGAGACATCCAGGGTCCGGAGTACTGACAGGCTTAGCGGGGAGCTCTCATCTTCGAGCGCCAGACTATGGGTAAAATCTGGCACTCTCAGGGAGCTCTACCCCACCCGTCTACTCACTTTCCCCCCTCTTACCAGGAGGAAAGTTTCCAAACCGCAAGACAGCTGATAGTCGCTGTTCTTGCAGTTCTACGGAGCCCTGGCTTGAAAAAGAAGCGTCCGGCGATGTCGCGATCCCACTGGAAGTCCCAACTATTTGAAATACAATTACAAAGTCACTCGGGGGGGGGGGGTTGTACAAAGAAGCAATTTTTATTTAGGTGGATAGACGCAAATGAAGACATTCTATATGCTGTTGGAAGATGTGAAGATAAGAAGATTAGCAACTGGTTTAATCTAGTATGAAGAATTTAAATGTTTGATATAGCTATTAAATGATGTTTTTAGTTGATTTCTTAATATGTATTGATAAATTAATAAGAGGTTTGATTATTGTTTTTTAGTTAGAAATTTTTTTTTAATTAAGTGTTTTAATTATAATTGGACCTTGATGGTTTAAAAGTGGAGGACGGAAGAGTTTATATAGTATTTTATTTTAAATTTGGGGTTTTTGAATGAGGTTTTTTTTAAAATGAAAGTTATAAAATATCTTGTTAAACTGTATAGATCTAATAATCTGTTAAGTATCTATTAGCTAAATTGAGTAATGATAGGTTTGATTAGGTAATATTTAATTGTTTTGTTAACTGCTGTAATTATAAATGGATACTAATTTTGTTGAATTAGATGGCATAAGAAGAAAGAAGACTTGCTTTCCTTTTATCTATTTGTTTAATGATTATGATAAGTGAGAGATGGAGTTGAATTTAGGGGATTTAAGCTGTATTTTATATTTTGTATTTGCTCTGGGAAGTCGGGGGGGTGGTTGGGGAGGGGGGAGAAAATGTATGTAAAACTTTTAAAACTTTTTCAATTAAAAAAAAAAGTTCCAATTCAAATCCGTAACACTTTTTATCCAGTTTAAATCTTTCTTTTAATTGCCGATAAGTAAACCAATGGCAAACATAACCTTTTGATTCAAGTTCTTCCCTCAGCTTTAATATTGGGTCATCAGAATTAAAAGATAAATTTTTTACCATACATCAGTCGGTCTGGCTTTGTCACCATTTCTTTTCTTAAAAAAGCTTCCTGTGGTGACACCCAAAGTGGCAACTTCATAGAGAGCCTTGTTTTATATTTATTCCAAACTCTTAGAATGGCACATCTAACAAAATGGTTATTAAAATCCACATTAACTTTACTTTTATCATACCATAAGTAGCCGTGCCATCCAAATCTTAATTTATGGCCCTCTAATTCAAGTAACCTCTTATCCTGGAAACTCACCCACTCTTTTGCCAGGTCAAACAGCATGCATCAAAATACAATTTCATATCTGGTAGACCCAACCCCGCTCTTTCCTTGGCATCTTGCAATAGCTTATATCTAATTCTTGGGTTTTTTTCTCCATGCCATTTGAATTTAGAGATATCCTTCTGCCATTGTTTAAATGTATTGTCAGTTGTGAGTATTGGTAATGTCTGAAATAAAAAAAAGCATCTTTGGTGAAATATTCATCTTGATTACAGAGACTCTACCCAATAATGATAAATGTAATTTATCACATCCTGTTTAATTCTGTTTCATATTCCTCCAAAGAGGGACATAGCTATTTTGAAACAAAACAGTTTGTATTTGTCAATATAACCCCTAAGTATTTCACCTTTTTCTCAACCCTAAAACCTGACTTTTTATTCAATATATCACTATCCTGAGAAAACATATTCTTAATCAACATTGTTGTTTTCTGTTTATTTATTTTGAAACCTGCCAAAGTTCCAAACTCATTCAGTTCCCTCATCAAATATTCTATATTATTTTTTGGATCCTGTCCAAAAAATATCAATTTTTGCATTCTGTGACATGTAAGATCGCTTTAATTCCTTGGATAAAATTCACTCCAAAGTCCATTTCTTCCAGCAGCTTAAACATAAAGCCCCAATTCAGGTTGTCAGAGGCCTTCTCAGCATCTAAAAAAATTAAGGTAGCCTGTTTTTCATTATGATATTGTAAATATTCATTAATATTTAGGACAGTCCTCACATTATCTCTTAGCTGTCTTTTCGGCAGACTCCAGATCTTCTTTTGACTTGAGGATAGGTTCACCTTGAATATATTATATATAACTTACTGCATTAAAAATGCTATTTGTTTCTTTCCCCTTTCCTCACTCTTGTCCATTTCCCTTTACTCTTTTTCCCAATGTCTTTATTTTCATTTATATAAGTTGCTCTAAGTCTTTTTCTCATACTTCTCCAGTCTTCCCATCTTAGGTGTCTCCTGCATTGGTCCTTTTTCCTCCTCTGCTTTTAAATATTCCATTACAGGACATAGAACAAACTGTGGCAGAGGGAGAATTATTATTCTAATATTTTTATTAGATAATACTACTAATTTTCTGCACTGCTTTGTGTTCATTCCACTGCTCCTTCCTTTGCTGTAAGTTTGTTGGTGTCTGGATTTGTATAATACTGTTCGTTAATTTTTCCTATTTATTTCACATTGACCTTATGTAGATTTGCTCAGGATCACACAGATGCATAGTGAAGTGCAAATGTGAACCACATTTTTCATGCAAATGCTAAATACATCAATACTAGGTAGGGAGTGCTGAAGAGCAGGCATCATATTAAACCCACTCCATTGATAGAAGGGAAATATTTTGAGCCCAATAAAACAAATATAAAGAACTGCATCATGAATGTCTAGTACTGAAGTGTTTCGCAATGTTGGTAATTTTGTATGGACTGGGGAAGTCTGGGAGATGAAGTTGACACATCTTAAAATTGTGAAGGATGTGAAATGCCAGTCTACTGTGTGGCTATAGTTTACAACATAATATAAGCCAAAAATAAAAAAGCAAGGAATTTCTGGCCCTCAGTAGTATGCACTCCAAACAAATGAAACTTGTTTGAGAAACTGTTAAGAAATGTACAATTTTAAAATAATTGTAAAATAATACAATTAATGTATAAAAGATTACTTATTTCATTTATCACTTCATGATTTAATGTCCCTTCCAAAAGAATGATTTCCATCGAGTTTTGAAAAGAAAGATTTTTAAAAAACCCGCTGAGAGCCACCTTTCCTTACAATTTTTCTGACCGAGACATAGGGACTGAAAAAGTCATTTTCGGCTTCCCAGCCTTCCTGTGATTTATAATGGTGGAACATCCTTTTCAGAGGTGAAATTCAGCCAGTTCACACCAGTTCTGGCATCCAGGTAGGGAAAATTTTGACTGGTTTGGCTGTTTTAATAAAATAAGTTTGTTCAGGACTGAATTGTGTTTGATAATCACTACTTGGGCATCGGTCACAACAGGGACTGCTTCCAAATGATATTCAAAGCAATCACATATAAAGTGAATTATATAATCTAATTGAGAGATAACAAGTACAAGATTTCCTGGTCCCAATATACACTTGGTAGATCTTGCAATTTTGGCCAAATATTGTACTGACAATATCTTCCACCAACTATTATTCCAGCAAGAGCTGTGAATGCAGAATAATCCACAGATGCTCATGAAATTTTTCAGAACCAGTGCTATTCTATCTAGAACAATAAATGAAAGATTCATAGAAATGGGAGTTTCTGGAACAATAGTACCTCCATTTTGCTGGCATTCAGTCTGTTTTACCTTTTGCATTCTTCTTTGGATCATCAACTGCACTGCATCTCTTGCTTAGCATGAGATGAAGATGTAAAACTTGGTACCTCAGTAAATTTATAACCTAACAGCAAACTGATGAATGATCTCCATCATACAGATGTTGAACAGAAAAGACAAAGTAGACTACCATAAGCACTTACTTGTCTTTCCTCAGCAAAACTGATGAAATTATCAGCAGAACAGTGCTTCCAATCTCCATTTTGCTGAACTATTGCCTACTTCAAGTTCTGGATGGGGAGAAACAGACTCAGGCTCAACCCATCCAAGACCAAGTGGCTGTGGTTTCCGGCATCCCGATATAATCAGTTGGTGCCATCACTGACTATTGGGGGTGAGTTGTTGGCCCCTGCGGAGAGGGCTTGCAACTTGGGTGTCCTCCTGGATTTACGTCTGTCTTTGGAAGAGCATTTGATGGCTGTGGCTGGGAGGACTTTTTATCAGATCCGCGTGATCCTCCAGTTGCATCCCTTTCTAGATCGGGACTCCTTATGCATGGTCACTCATGCCCTCGTCACTTCCCGCCTGGACTACTGTAATGCTTTCTACATGGGGCTCCCCTTGAGGAGCACCCGGAGGCTCCAACTGGTGCAGAGTGCAGCCACGCAGGTGGTTATGGGAGCGACGTGGCGTTCCCATGTAACACCTCTCCTGCACGAGCTGCACTGGCTCCCGGTGGTCTTCCAGGTGCGTTTCAAGGTTCTGGTTACCACCTTTAGATCACTCCATGGCTTAGGACCTGGATACTGACAGGACCGCCTGCTGCCACCAGTAGCCTCTCAACGGACAGTACGGTCTCATAGAGAGGGGCTCCTCAGAGTGCCGTTGGCCAAACAGTGTCGACTGGAGGCCCCCAGGGGGAGAGCCTTCTCTGTGGGGGCACCTGCCATGTGGAATGAGCTCCCCCCGGAGATACAGAGGATCCCGGACCTATACACCTTCTGCCGCGCCCTTAAGACCTTTTTATTTCAACAGGCTGGCCTGGCCTAATTCTCCCTTTTAACTTTTTTTTAAATTGTAAATTTTAAATTTGTCTTAATTATTGGGGGTTTTAATTTGTCCCAGGCCAAATTATCTAATGTGGTTTTATATTGTTTTTTAAATTTTATAATCTATATGTCTTATTTTTGGCTGTTCACCACCCTGAATCCTTCGGGAGTAGGGCGGTATATAAATCTAATAAAATGAAAAAAATGAAAAGTGTAGCATCAAGTCAAGTATCATTCTCTCCATAAAAGATGCATTTATTACCTATGGAACAGATGTAATTTCTCTTCTGGCTACATCTATCATCTAGGGCTGAGGTTTAAATTACAGTTGATGGTTCATTTTACAGAAGAGTTCCTCAGGTGTCACAGAATGAACAGAATTCCAGTCTCACTAATTTACCCTTGAAATGCTTGGCACACTTCATGTAAATACCAGGATTACTTTTTGTTGTTCTAGGATAAAACAGAGAACATTCTAAATAATGCTGCTGATAAGTAATCAGCAGAAGCAATATGTGCAAGACATAAAATAAAAGATCTAATTTGTGATTGATACCCTTCTCCTTGGGTTTTAGTCAACACTGTAGATAAAATGTGAATTAGAACATTTTTTTATGTAAATAGGTATGATATAAATTGCTATATTTGTCTCAATATTTGTAGGACTACAGAAGTATTGGACTATATCCATGATGCCAAACCTATGGCATGCGTGCCAGAGATGGCACACAGCGCCCTTTCTGTGGGCACGTGAGCCATTGCTCCAGCTCAGCTGTGCCATGCATGTGCGCACACCTCCCACCAGACAGCTGGTCTCCAAGTCTCTGCTGCAAATACGTGGGGAGGTGGGGTGCACATGGGGGGCAGGGCACATCTGGGGAGCCATGGGGGTGGGGACATGCGGGGGACACACACACATTTTATTATGAGGGTTTGGGCGTGTGCACACGCATTCATGCAGACATTCAGTCCGGAAAAGGTTAGCCATCACTGGTCTATATTATTTGATTGAAAAATTAAATTGAGCTTATTTAATGGGTTCAAAGGAACTAAAGCTTTGACATGGTGAGAAAACAAATTGTTGAAAGCAATGTTTGGCAATAGGCAATTAAAAATATATTTGCCATATATTTTTACCTTCTCAATTTTTAAAAACTGTCATTTTGACAACAAACACTCAAAACTTGCTTGAGGCAAAGCAAATGCAGGTTTTAGTAAAATCTCTAAAATAGGCCTAATATCAATTAAGAATAACCTCTTAACTTAAGGGGGAAAAACCCAAAACCATTGTTCTGCCAATGTGTAGAATGAATCCTTACTACTTTATATTATTTCTGCCCACACACAATCCTTATGGCCAATTTTTATTTAATATTTTATTTAATATTTAATATTGAACTGACTAAATCCTGTGAAATACAAAAAGTGGACAAGGTTGCCCACTTTCATCATTGTTTATTTTGGTTCTGGGAGTTTTTAATAATAGATATATGAGACAAGAGAATAACTGGAATCAAGAGGTACAAACAAGTGTATAAATAAGGGAATTTGAAGATGGTTTGGTTTTAATAGTTGAAAATCCGTTGGAAGGAATAGGTACAAGATAAATATTGGTGCAATAGTTGGATTTAAAATTAATAGAAAATGAAAATGTTACAAAAAAATGAGAAGATCAAAAAGAATTAACTGAAAAAAAGGATTTTAGATTTAGAAAACAAGTATAGCTAGTCCTTACTTAATGTTCCTAATTGGAGCTGGCAATTCTACCATTAAGTGGAATGATTGCTGAATAGAAAATCACGTAATCACAATTTTGCTTTCCACTTGGAAAGAGACAAATCTATTCGGTTTTATATCTTTGGCTTTTAACCAAATCTATTCGGTTTTATATTTTATTTGCCTCCTGACCACTTCTGCACTTTGCAATGGTCAAGTACCTGCTTACTGTCTTGTGCACATTGAAAGCAATGCAACTGCTGACATCATTCACGTGATCCAAAATAATATGTAACTGTATCATATGCAGCTGTTTTTGATAAAAGCATTCTGTATCTTGAACTATGTCCATATCAAGGATATATAGTATTATTTACACTGCTGATTGAAAAATATACATAAGTATCATAGAAACAATTTTAATATATACTATATATAACGTGCACATTTTAGCAACTTTCTTTTTCTCTTTCTCTCTCTAAATCTATTGCCTGCTGCATAAACTTCAGGTATTTCAGATTAATAATGTTCCAGGGGTGCTATTTATAGTGAGTTTTGTTAGATTTTCTATGATGAGTGGCAGGCATTATTCACTCACTAGATAACTAGATAGCAAAGTAATGGGACTAGTAAATCTGTCTTAAATGAATCAATGAGGTAGTTTACCCATCAGGGTAACACAAAGTCACAACCTGCCTTATTTGACTTATTTGACTTTTTTTAGGTTGTCTCCAGTACAAGAGTTGATGATGTGTCCACTTGAAGACTGAGAGTTAACAAGGGTTGCTTTGCTCTAAGAACGAACAGTAAGTACAGTCTATTGTTCCAATTTTGTGCCTCATTATCTTTTTCTCCTTCGAGAAAATGCAGATAAACTATGTTGTGTTGTGCAATTTTTGTCTTAAATGATATAATCTAGAAGATTTTTTTGACTTTGGCTCTCCATTCCATGTACTTTTTCTGGGCATCTCTTTAGAAAGATAAAGACACTCCTGAGTGGAGCTCAACTCCTGGTGACTTCATATATACAATACAATACAATACATACTTTATTGCGGTCATAGACCAAAAGAACCAAAACATCCAAGACGTATAGCTGGCACATGACCAGACTGAAGTGCAAAACGGCAACTAGATCAGTGGTGGAAACCACTCCATCAAACTCACAGTTCATATATTTTAAATTTTTAGCTCCAATCTATATGGACTATAGTCAATTAAAATTCTACATAGGTAGAAAATACTATATTGCAATTTACATAAAATCCACACATCGACACTTTATACAGCCACCAGCTAACTCGACCGCTGGTGATCAATAAAGTTGACCTCAGTCAGTGGGTCCAGCCCTTCCCTTCCCCCGGCTCTTACAACCCAAGACTGCAGCAAAATTTTTTGCTGCCTTTAGTGTAATCTTAGAATCAGTATCTTGGAGTAAGAGGCGAAGACTAAGATTTTCAGATAATCCAGGAAATCTTTGGCAAATGGGAGATATAAGTTCTGACCTTACCTCCCGATAATGGGGGCATGTAAATACGATGTGAGCCAACGATTCCGGAGATCGGCCATCACATGAACAGTGGGTGGATTTCACAACCCCTGAGCACCTGCTATCTAGGACATTCAAGGGGATCACGTTAAAACGTGCCTTTAGAAAGGCCAACCTATATTTAACAAAGGATAGCATAGAGAGATATTGGGGGGGGGGGACATTCGGGGAGTAATACCGAGAGAAAATGGAAAACATACTTCCGCACCAAGTGCCAAATTCTGCTATCTTTCAATATCATCCAATTGCTGAAATATCAGCGATTTGGCTACATCTGGGCCAAGCATAAGGGCTTCAATAGGGGGAATACCTATCTTCATAAGTTTGGTGTGAATATTGCGGGCCCAAGGACTGTGGAAGTCGTCCCACCATAAGCACTGGCCTGAATAGTAGTCTGGAAGTCTGACCCACAGGGTCAGGCAGTAGCCAATAGCACACTTCCACAGAACAGTAGCGAGAGCTGGTGTGCCCAGTTCCAAGCGGATTGCAGCATTACTCACAGGGGGGAACTCCCATTAGGCAGCGTAAGAACTGGTTTTGAGCTGACTCGAGGAGGGAAATATTAGTTTGAACCCAAAGGGGGGCGCCATATGTAATGGCAGCTATCACCTTTGCCCTATATACTTTCAATACTGAGGGAATGTGTTGGGCTCCCTCCATGTAAAAGAATTGCAGAAGGGCATGTGTAGTGGCCTTGGCCTTGATGCGGAGGGACTTGATCTGTGCAAGCCACATGGCATTAGATTGGAAAAGAATGCCTAAATATTGGAATCTATGGACCTGTTCCACTGGTATGCCGTCGAGCTTTCATTGCTAGTTTTTCCTGCTTCTTGAGAAAATCATAATCTTAGATTTAGAATGGTTGATAGACAGTTGGTTGGCGCAACAATAGTTGGAAAGGATTCTAAGGGCTCTAAGCAGACCCACCCGAGAAAATGAAAGAATCGCAGCATCGTCCGCATAGAGCAGGAGCAGGCACCTGTAGTCAGCTAATCTGGGGGCATGGATATAATCCAGTTGGACCATTAACGCCCTTCTTCAATCGCTAATATATAAGTTAAAAAGAAGGGGTGCCAATATACGTCCCTGTCTGACCCCCTTACTAACAGGGATGGTGTTGGAAAGGTCACCTAGGGGGGTAAGTTCCCTCGTGCAGTTGGGAGATGAGCCAGATATAAGGATCGCCTCTCCTTCCAACTTAAGAAAGTATGAACTCTTGAAACGTAGTTGTTCAAAAAGATTCTTTTATTAAGCAGTAGTGAAAGCCATCCAGCTAAAGCACAATCTGAATACCCTTAGGCAAAGCAGTAGGATTAAAGTGGTAGAGACCCCTCCCTTTAAGTCAGAATGCGGATTTTAGTCAATACACAAGTGTGAAGATGTTTTCTTTACTATTTCCTCTGAGAACCCGAACAAACATGCATTCCCACCATTACCCTTTAAAGTGAGACAACCCACATGGCTATCATATAAATTCCTGCAGGTAAAGGGAATCTCAGGCCTCCTTGGCACCAGAATATAGGTTGTAAAATATCTGATGACACAGGCCATGCTAGTAAATCGAATCTGAATCTACCCCTTCCTCCACTTGAATGGCAGTATCACTTTTAGAGATCTGACATGCAGAGAAGTCTTTTATCGATGCCCCAGGAAAGAAGTTTGCCCCACAGTTTATATCTGGGAATACTGTCAAAGGCAGCCTTTAAGTCTATAAAGGCAACACAGAGACGATCTTTCCTAAGGGTAGAGTATTTTAAGGCTAGATGATATAGGATCAGAGCATGGTCAATAGTAGAATGATCTGCTCTGAACCCCGTCTGCTCATGACCAAGCAGACTGGTCTCCTCAACCCAGCACTCCAGCTTGGACAGGAGGAACTGGGCATAGAGTTTCCCCAATACTGACAATAAACTGATATTTTGAAAATTGCCTGGATTAGAGGGGGAACCTTTCATGAATTGGCATGATGATGGCATCCTTCCAGACCTTAGGGATAACGCCTGTTTGATTAATTGCATTAAATACTTCTGTAAGGACAGTAATCCACCAGTCCTTATGGGCTTGAATGGCCTCAGCGATGATAAGGTCAGGGCCGGGGGCTTTTCCCAATTTGAGTTGTCAAATTAGCTTCACGATGGTGGAGGGGTTCACAGGGGACCATCTAGGGAGTTGTTCGGGGGGGGGGGCGAATCTAACGCCGTAAAGGATGGAGTCTGCGTCGTAAAAGACTTGGCATAGGAACTCTTCCGATGAGTAAGTAAACATACTAGTTGGCCTTCTATTCATCAAACTCCCCAAAACATGAGGATTACGGGATTGTGCAGCACCTTAGTCGTTGCCAATTTTGTTTGGCTCTTAAAAGAGCAGACTTATATCCCTTCTTAGCCATAAAGTAAGCGGGAGGGGCTCTCGATGAATCAGAATTTTTACAAAGGATATATATGGATCTCAATCGGTTCCTGGCTTGTTTGCACTGTATATTAAACCAGGGAGCCCCCTTCCTCCGAGAAGCTCTACCAAGGATAATAGTGGGGGGCTTAAAGGAGGCTATTAAGTCACTCGAGCAATCAGTAAAGGCGGTCAAGAGCACACTGGGAGTGGCCTTAGAACTAGTTAAAGGTAGCAGGTTTTTAGCTGACTCTTGGTCATAGAAGCTCACGTGGGATAGGGCCAAGATATTCAACCATTTTGATACCATCAGAGATCCTCTGGTATTGGCAGCTATTGGGGCAGCATGGGTAAGATGGTTTTGTGGTCTATTCAGGAGTGCGTCCAAGGTAAGGGGAAGATGGCCACTAAATATCATGTTATCCACTTTAAAGGAGATGATATAGGGCAAAAAAGCTCTTGAGACCAGGTCATAGTCTATAGTGCTATTGCCTTTTTTGGCCAGATGGGTAAATTCCCCGGGAACGTCCGGGACACATCTGCCGTTAAGGGGGGGAAGATCCAACCTGACAGTGAGAAGGGCCAAGTTGATCCCCGCTCAAATTTCAGGTCTTTGGAAACTCTCCCTTTTATGGTCTCCAAGGGGTGATCGTCCCTATTCGGTCCTGCCTACCAATGGGAAACTACCAAGGTTTCCCAGCTTCCTGCTGTGCGGGCATTTAAATCCCTCGCCAAGAGAACCAAGGGGTAAGGAAATCTAAATATGATAGTTGTAAGATATTCTTCCAATCCCTCCCACCGCGCGTCCAGATCCTTATAGGAACCCCCAGGAGGAAGGTAGACATTAAACATCAGGAGGGAGACCTTCCTGACAGAGATCACACTTGCAAGTACATAAGGCTGATGGAAATCCACATAAACAACTTCCGCATGCAGGTCCAGGGAGATACCAATTGCAAGGCCACCACTAGGACGGCCGCCAAAAGATGAAGAAGGGCGGGCAGGGATGTAACCTCATAACCACATAAGAGAATTTCATTTACCTCCCACGTTTCCTGGAATAAAAGGATCTGGAATTTTTTAAGATAGTTCAAAGTCTGGGTCGGCTCTTTTTGGCGCCCAGCGTGCAATGTTCCAGCTCAAGATAGACCAGGGAATATTAGGGGAGTTAGTCTTTGACTGTAATTTGGAAATTGCAGAGGGTTGATGGGAAGGCATGGTAAAGTTTTGGCCAAAAAAGTCTGTAATCTTGCCTTGTTCATCCGTTCTACTTGAGTCTTGATTGATTTTAGTGCTATTATTAGATCTTGGTGGATTCGAGTACCTGGGCACATTTAGATTGGAACAGTTGTCCTGACATTGATGATGATTTGGATGTTGTACAGGTAAATCTGTCAGGGAAAGCACCTGTATGATGTCGTTGTCATCAGTGGAGATACAGCCATTGCGCGGTTTAATAATAGTGACTGACAGAGAGAGAGGGAGAGTCCAAGAGTCCTGAGTTAGCAAACTAGCCGTTTGAATGGGAAGAGATAGTGGCACATCATTGGGAATGTTCCTCGAAGGAAGGGAAGGACAAATGCTCAAGGAGGTGGAAGCAAGCCCTGAAGCACCCTCAGGAGCGGGGATGTCAGGAGTTTGTTCTCTGGAGGGAGAACCTCTTGTCCCAAGGTTATCTTCCCATTAGTGCTGGGTCACCGGGGTGTGGTTGGGTAGTAGCTCCAGTAATTGTAGCTGGTGCAGGGCTTTCAGCTTTCGTGTAGTAGACCTCACACTTCGGCCCTATCCAGGGTCGGGTGGCCCCGATAGCTGAGTTCATCCTAAGTGGTGTTAGTTGCGTATTTGTAAAACATCTTTGAGGAAAAATTCTGAGGTAGTTTAAGTGGTTGTGGAGACCACAAAGGTGTGAGGGGATCTTAGATGAGCCAAACTTGAGCATCAGGCATTTATATTTGGATGTACTGGGAAGCCATTCCATGGAAAGCAGTTCTTTACTCGAAATGTTAAGATTGGACAGGGACCTCACTGTAAATAAGATGGATTTGCAGGTATTCCAGTCATACTTGTTAAAATGGGAGTGAGCCAGGTTCAAGCATAAATTGTCCGAAAGCAATTGAAGACTAACTGGATGCATCCATCATGGTGGAGTGTGGCCATCCCCTGGTGGCCGATCCAATATGTGACCAAGGTTTCTGATAGACTGTGACACGAAAACTGCCTTTTCAAGGGAGCTCACCTTGCCCTCCAATACTCCAATAGAGGTTGTCAAGAGCATGATGGATTCAGCCAGGCGGAGACAGAACTGCTGCAAAAGGTGGACGTCAGACAGCCGGATGGTATCAACAAAAGGCGACCGTCCCCGTAGAAAGAACAAGGAAGGAAGAGAATGGGGCAAAGTGGAGTCTGCATCAGTTGGCATCGTGCAGTCCGATGGAGAAAGCACATTGCAAGGGTGGGCAATCACACACTCCGGCTCCTCCAGCAGGGCACATGGCGCAAACTCTGAAGATGTGTTGTGGCTCCGACCCCCGAGCCCATCGTATCGGAGGAAGAAGGCTCCGAACATGAAGGAGAGGAGCCGGCCAGGCCTCCCTCCCCCGGCCCCTCCTCTCTGACAATTCCTCAGGTGTCGGCCGAAGGAGAGGAGATTGGCCAGGAGCCAGGTGTCTCCGATCGGTCGGAGAGTGATGAGGGAGACAAGTTGTGGCCGGACCCACGTCAGCGTCGGCTTGTGAAACGATCACAGCAGAAGAGGAGGTGTGCCAGCTGAGTCACTGGACCACACCCTACAGGCTATATAAAGCAGGGGTGTGGCCGTTTAGATTCTGTGACGGACAAAATTATTCCAAAAAGTGCTGCTTTTGATGCTTCAACAAGACTGACACTGTGCGGGTGAGATTTTGGATTCAGTAAATTATTTAACCCTCAAATGACTGTGTGGGTTTGTGCGTGTGGGGGACGGGGACAGAACAAGATGATAAGTTGCGGAAGAATTCCTCCAAGGAAGTGATTGAGGAATTCAAATCCTTATCCGACAATTTCGGAACCTCTGTCTTTTTAACCTTGGGCAGAGGGCCAACTGCATGGTCGGAAATAACCTCCAAACTGGAGGCCACAGGAGACAAGGAACAGCAGCTCATATCAGAAACACTCAGGTACTCCCTCGTAAAGGAATTGTAACTATACAGTGAGGTCCTTAAAGGCAACTAAACAGTCAGTTAGTGAATTAAAATTGGGCGTTTGAGGTCAGAACAAAAGGGCACCCCAAATATAGGCAAGACCTTGAATAATGCTTCAAGTCAGCTCAAAGCAGATCAGGTTGCTGGATTATTTGCCGGAGGAGTAAGGCAGTCGACTTCATATATATATATACTTTCAAGTTCTAAATTTTTAAACCTTAAAACTTTTAAATTTTGAAAACTTTAAATGAACTATTACATTTTTAAACTATTAAATTTTTCTTTTGGAAAACTGGCAAAATCTTCCACATCCTTTTTTTAAAATATTTTTTTTATTTTTTCCAATATAAACATACATACATATTTTTTGGACATTGCATTGATTGGGTCAAGTCATTAGTTATACAGTTAGTTATAGTTATACAACGTTAACTATAATAATACAAATAACATGTAGAGTTCTAATCTTCCAACTTCGAACAATACTAGTCTCATTTCACATTCCTTTTACACTTTCCTATTGATTCGTTTAAGCATAAATATTTTTTGCACCCTGTGTTTGTTATCCCTTAGTAAATATTATCCCTCCATATTTTAAAAATCACTCATTATTCCACCATAGCATCAATATTCCAAATATATAGGATTACTAATAACACCAATTATTAACAATATTCAATTCATCATGGGAGTATATCTCAAAATCCTCACCATTTCTAATCCTTAATATTTTAAAATCACGATATATTTTAACACACTGTTGACATTAATACTATAGTTAAATTGCCTACTCTTAATTTACCATCTACTAACCTAAACCTATTGCGCTTATTGTATTTTCCCATTTTATTAATATATTTTCACATTATCCATCATCTCTTGGTCTTTCTAAAATTCCATCATTTATTGGTTTTTTGGTCAGCCTTTTATCTCTCTCTCTTAGAATCTTGTATCTCTTTTTAATTTTTTTGTATCTACTAATCTTTCCCTTCTGGGTGCCTTTTGTCTCTTCCTGTTGCGTTGTTTGAACACCCATCCACAAAACTTCCTTTTGTTTGTTTTTTTAAAGAGGTTTTTCTCTTTTCAGTCTATACCAATGTAAATTGAGAGGTTATGTAATTGTCTTCTACTTATTAATCTTTTCTCCTCTTTGTTCTTAACTTCCTGCTTCTCATTTTTATTTTCCTCTTCCCCTGTTTTTTCTAATTTCTCATCTGTTTCTTGAGTATCGTGTCCCCCCCCCCCCGGTTGTTGAGTAGCTTCTACATTCATTTCTGTATCTTTAAACAATCCTTTTGTCTCTTTGTCATCTCTTAAAGTTTCATGCAAATTTTTTAAAATAAACAATATTTCTTCATATAACTCTAAATCCATTTTATAGTAATTTAATACAAGTTATATAAAGTATCTTTCTATTATTCCAATATCTCAATATTTAAGAAATTCCTGCTTAATCAAATTGCATCAATTCCCTAATTATACTGTACCTCCAAAACCCCACATTTTATTTCATAATAGTTTAGAGCCTTATCACTCCCCAATTATATATCTCCCAATTGTCCAAATTTTAGTCTTATTTCCTTCTCTCTTTTCTTCTGGCTTTTTCTTCTTTTGCCTTATAGAATATTATATTAAATAGCATTAATAGTCCAAGTCCAAATTAGTCCAAATCAATCCACTAAATTTCTCCAATCCTTCCAATCCATAATCCAATTGACAATTTTAATAAAGTTTAGTTTTGCAAATTAGTTCCTTTTATAACTCTTCAAAAGGGCGGGGGAAAACACTTTTGAATGTTCTCAGATTTTCCAGTTGTCTTCTAATAACAGAGTCAACAGAGTCAAGGTCAGGTCATTCATCAAATGTTGTATTAGACTTTGTGTGTATTAGATTAGTTTTTCTTGAATATACTGCAGCTATAGCATTGCAATACTACTCTTTCTCCAGTAGATGGCTCTCTTATTCTCAAATCTAACATTAAGCAATCTGTCAAAAACAGCTGATACCAATAAAGCAGAGCCCGCTATTTTCCAGCCGTTCTCACTACGGCTGCAACCGGAAATCCAATCTTCTCCATCATTAAATGAACAACCAAAATGAAACATTTTAAAACTATTTTAATCTCTTTCTTCAAACATATATTGAGATAAAATCTCCTACATTTACATAGTTTTTACCCTAAAAAGAACCACAAGAAAAATCCAACCTCATGGAACAATGACTGATACTATTATGGTATACAATACTTGTTCCATGTATGTGCTTATGCCCAAAGAACATCCAAATTATATATGTATTAAATGTAAGCTGTGTGAACTACTAGACGAAAAAGTAAGGGATCTAGAGGCAGCTCTAGATAAACTCCAACCTATGCAAGAAAGTTATGCCCAAATTGAACCAAATAATGAACAAATAACTCCCAGAGGATTTGACCCTGCTGATAAAACCTTGGAGGAAGATAGAGGTATGTCACACATAGAATCAAGGAATAAGCAGCACACATCTAACAAACCCCTGCTGCTTAATCTAACCCAATCAGAAGTAGCCCCAGTAAAACTGAGCAACCAATTTCACCCCCTGAAAATTTTCTCCTGAAAATACTCAGACCCACAGCCTTCCCCTCAAAGAAAACATGCAAATACTTAGAAAAGAGACATCATCAAATATCTCTAAAAAAGTCACATCAACAAATTCATCTGATGGAAACAGAAAAGCACCTCAGACTGCAACCTCCAAAAAGGAAGGCCAGTGTTGGTGATAGGAGATTCAATTCTCAAAGGAACAGAACCAGTCATCTGCAGACCAGACATACAATCTAGGGAGGTATGTTGTCTCCCTGGAGCAAAAATCAAAGATGTGCCTGAGAACTTAACCAAAATAATAAAACCCACAGATTACTACCCTTTTCTACTACTACATGTAGGGACGAATGACACAAAAAAGGACTTGAAAACAATATTGAGTGATTACGAGCAGCTAGGCAAGAAAGTCAAGGACTTAGGTGCACAAGTAATTTTCTCATCTGTAGTGCTGATGAAAGGACAACATCCATTTTTTCATAGAACAAAGAATTCTAGAAGTGAATCCCTGGCTAAAGGATTGGTGTCACCAAAAAAACTTTGGTGTCAGGTATGCTTCCTTCAAAATCCAGGAAAGAAATAACCAGACTCCGTTGTTATGAAGAACTGTACTTTTACTGGTAAAGAAATGAACGCAACCAAAGCAAAGCTGAAACTAAAGACTGTACGCGTGCAAACTGTATATACAAAGCATTCCCTCCCACTGTCCATCGTAAATCATCCAATCTACAGGTCTCCTAGGGGTCAGGTGGAAGCACGTCTGGCCGTGTCATCAATCAGGAATGTCACGGCCGTTGCCCGATAACAGCAGTTTCGTTTTCCCCATCTAAGCAAAGCATCATCTAGGCAAAGTTTCACTTCTGCCCCCCCCATAGCCCTTCTCCTCCCCCTTCTATGGCAGCCAAGCAGTAAGGCGGAGGCTGACATTCGGCCCCTCTGCAGCAGAGACATTAGTCCTAGATAGAGAAAGAGAAAACAAGATAACACATATATCAGGGTTTATCAGGATATCTGGTGTGAAACAATTGTACTTTCTTCGGTGCCCGGACATCACGTTTATTCACCCACTCAGCTTGCGATAACGGGAAATGCTTCCAGGCCACCAGATATTGCACCTTACCGTGGTGCTTTCTAGAGTCCAGAATCTCTTTAACTTCAAAATGTTGCTCCCCTTCTATTAAAATGGGGACGGGGGGAGAGTCCTGATCTGGACGTAAAGGAGACAAATGTTCTGGTTTTAGCAAACCAACATGAAACACAGGGTGAATTCGTCTCAAAGTTTTAGGTAGCTCCAATTCAACTGTGACTGCATTAATAAGTCTAGTGATGGGAAAAGGGCCCACATACTTAGGCCCAAGCTTTTTCGATTTCTGAGAGGTCTGCAAATATTTGGTGGAAAGGTAAACCCTATCACCTACTTTATACACATGTGCCAAACACCTTTTTTTTTATTAAAAAGTTTTACAAATTACAAAAATGATTTCCCCCCCATCCCCCATCCCCCCCATCCCTCCCTTCCCAACCCTCCCCCTCCCCCCCGACTTCCCAGGATTAACTCAGGGTATTACAAGTACAAACACCAAACTAGAATTAACTAACTATATAATAACACATTATTAACCTTGATCTTTAACTCCTGATAATAAAACAACAATATTCTAATTATTATAACAATTTCTACAAAATATTTCATTCGTAAGCTAATTGAAATTTCTTATTACAATATTTGTTCTGAATATAATCTATCCAACTTTTCCACTCCTTTATATATCTTTCATTTGAATAGTCTTTGAGATATGCGGAAATCTTCGCCATTTCTGCCAAATGCACTACTTTTAATGTCCATTCTTGAATTGTAGGTACATCTTGTTTCTTCCAATATTGTGCCACCAGTAGTCTTGCCGCTGTTATTAAATTTAAAATCAACTTTATTTCAATTCCTGTACAATCTGTTATAATACCTAACAAAAAAAAACTGTGGCGTAAATTTAATCTTTTTCTTTAATATATTTTGAATTACCCACCAAATTTTTATCCAGAATGCCTTAATTTTATTACAGGTCCACCATATATGATAGTAAGTGGCATCCTGACTTCCACATCTCCAACATTTGGGCTGAATGTTCGGATACATACAAGCTAATTTTTGGGGATCTAAATGCCACCTATAAAACATTTTATAAAAATTTTTTCTCAAATTTTGAGCCTGTGTAAATTTTACATTTCTAACTCATATAATTTCCCATGTGTCCAACGTTATTGTTTCCCCTATATTTTGTGCCCACTTTATCATACAATCCTTAACTAATTCTGTCTCAGAATCTATTTCCAATAATACATTATATAACCTTTTTATATGCATTTGGCTCTGATCTCTTATCTGCTTAATCAAATTCTCTTCATGTTGCAAAATACCCTTCTTTTGGTCCTCTTTCCATCTGGCCTGTAGCTGGCCATATTGAAACCAGGTTTTAATTATTCCTTGTTCTTTTAATTGTTGAATAGTTTTTAATTGATACCCATATCCTTCCTTGTCCAAAAGTTGCTCATAAGAAGTCCCATCTTGCTTTTGTTCTATATTTATATTTTCAGTTGTGTGTCTAGGTATCGCCCAAATCGGAATTTTATCATTTAATTTACAACTATACTTTTTCCATACACGTAACAAAGAACTTCTCAATATATGACTTTTAAATGTATTATCTACCTTTTTATCATACAATAAATATGCATGCCAGCCAAAAACCAGACCATACCCTTCCACATTCAATATCCTGTCCTCTGTTAAATTAATCCAATCACTAACTAATGATAGTACAGCTGCCTCATAGTATAGCCCTAAATTGGGCATTTTAAGTCCTCCTCTTTCTCGAGAATCTTGCATTATTCTCTGTTTAACTCGAGGTTTTTTCCCTGCCCAGACAAACGTATTTAAACCTTTTTGCCATTCTTTAATTAATTTATCAGTTTTAAGTATTGGTATTGTTTGAAAAAGGAACAAAAACCTCGGTAAAAGATTCATTTTTATGGCAGCTATCCTTCCTAGCAGTGACAACTGTAACTTTCGCCAATTCTGAATCTCCAATTGCATCTTTTGCCACAATAAATCATAATTGTGATGATATAATTTAGAATTACTTGTCAGGATATTTATACCTAAATACTTGACCTTTTTAACTATTTCAAATCCTGTTTGATTTTCCGAACACCTTTTTTTGTCAGCTTGAGACTTATGTGCTTGGCGGGCCTCATCTAACGCTTTTCTAGTTACTGCCCAAGTACTTCTAAGTTGTTCGATCCACTCAATCAAGGAAGGATTTTGTGGGTCATCCTGAGGCAGCTCGGGGATTGGAACAAAGTCTTGGCCCGATGCTACCTCAGTAAACCTGGTGCTGCTATGAATGGAGTTATTATATGCCACCTCTGCAAATGGCAGTAAGTCCACCCAGTCGTCTTGTTGATAATTTATGTAACATCTCAGGTACTGTTCTAGCACGCCATTGGTTCTCTCACAAGCCCCATTTGTCTGGGGGGTGGGTGGGCGGAGCTTAAACCCTGGGCGGAGTCTAACAACTTTAAAAACTCCTTCCAAAATTTGGAGGTAAATTGTACACCTTGGTCTGAAATTATACGTTTTGGAGCTCCATGCAAATGGTAAACATGTCGAATGAACAATTTTGCAAGGGTTTTAGCTGAAGGGATTTTTGAACAAGGGATGAAGTGCACTTGTTTGGAAAATAGGTCCATCACTACCCAAATGACTGTGCACCCCTCACTCTCTGGTAAGTCAACAATAAAATCCATGGATATTTCCTTCCAAGGGGCATTTGGTCTTGCCACACTTTCAAGCAAGCCAGGTGGCTTCCCCGGAGGTCTTTTAGTGGAGGCACACGCTGGGCAACTTGCTACGTATGCCTCTATGTCCTTTTTGAGTGCAGGCCACCAGAATTGCCTCTTGACGAGTTGCAGAGTTTTAACAAAACCAAAATGTCCTGCCGCTTTGGCGTCATGGGCGTACTGCAACACTGTTGTCCTTAAGCTGGCAGGAATATATAATTTAGCCCCCTCCAGAAAGTGTCTCCATGTTAACAATTTAGCCCCAATCCAGGGTAGTCCATCACGGAGTGTGCATTCATTTGAGTGATTCTGGAACCATTCGTCCATTTTCAGGGCTTCATGCAGTTTTTGAAGCAAATCACCCAAGAGGGCCAGATCGGTCCTTGTCTGTGCCTTGGTGGTCACTGGCGCGGCTAGTTGTGTCGAAGGGATAATAGGTCGCACCACCTCCTTCTTAGTACTGTTGTATTGAGGCAGTCTGGAGAGCGCTTCTGCCATGAAATTCTTCCCCCCAGGAAGATATTGCAGGGTGAAATTAAACCGGTTGAAGTGCTGGGCCCAATGAACTTGTTTTGGTGAAAGTTTACGCGGTGTCTTCAACGCTTCTAAGTTTTTATGGTCAGTCCAAACCTTGAACGGATGCTTGGCCCCTTCCAGAAATTGTCTCCATGTTAACAAAGCCCATCGCACTGCAAAAGCTTCTTTCTCCCATATGGCCCATCTCCTTTCGGTTTCTGACAATTTCCGGGATGTGTAGGCACAGGGTTGCAAATTCCCTTCAGCGTTCTTTTGCAGAAGTACTGCTCCCACAGCCACGTCACTAGCATCTGCCTGTACTACGAAAGATTCTTCCATGTTCGGGTGTTTGAGAACTGGTTCAGCAGCAAACAGCCATTTCAACTTTTCAAATGCTGCTTGACACTCCATAGTCCATTCAAGAGGCTGAGAGGGCTTTGGTTTCAATTTGTCCTTTGTTTTTAGAAGGTTGGCTATAGGTAGTGCGATTTTGGCAAAAGAGGGAATAAATTGCCTATAAAAGTTAGCAAATTCCAGGAAACTCTGTAGTTGCTTGCGGGTGCATGGCGCGGCCCATTCCATCATGGCCTTGACTTTTCCAGGATCCATCTCTATTCCCTCATGCGATATGCGATACCCAAGATAGTCAATTTTACTTTGGTGGAACTCACACTTAGAAAGTTTGGCATATAATTCAGCAGCCCTGCGTTTTTTCAGGACAGTTCGCACCAATTTCACATGGTCATTCATGTTCTCAAAGTAGATAAGAATGTCACCCAAGTAGACCAGTATCCCCTTGTACAGATGCTCATGCAGTACTTCATTGATCAATTGCATGAACACGGCAGGGGCTCCCTGCAGTCCAAAAGGGAGCACCCTAAATTGGAAACATCCCAGGGGGCAATTGAATGTCCTTTTCCATTCATCCCCCTCTTTGATTCTCACTCGATAGTATGCCTCTCGTAAGTCAAGTTTGGTGAAGTCTTTTCCCTTCCCTAAATGGGCTAACATGTCTTTCATGAGTGGCAAGGGGTAAATGTTTTCCACACAAATCGCGTTCAGGTTCCTATAGTCGACTACAAGACGAAAGGAGCCATCTTTCTTTTCCCGGAACAATACTGGCGCTGCCACCCTGGGTCTGGCTGGTTGGATAAAACCCCGCTCTAAATTCTTATCGATGAAGTTTCGCAGTTCCCCCAGTTCTCGCGGGGTCATGGGATATATTTTTGGTTTAGGGAGCTTCACCCCGGGCAGAATTCCAATGGTACAGCCTGTGGCTCTATGAGGGGGTAAAACATCTGAAGCCTTTTCGCTAAAAACTTCACAGAGATCCCAGTACTCTTTTGGAATCTTTTCCTCCCTTTCAATGTGACCTATGCCCACTTCTGCCTTTGCGGGTTTTGACCCATCCTCTAGGGGGGTTTCTCCCTTTTCTAGTCCCGGATTTTTGGTGCAAATGCGCAAAACCCCATCTTCCAATTAACCCGTGGGCTCCATCTACGGAGCCAGGGTAGTCCAAGTATAACTTCCGCTGTCCTCTGCGGTGGTTGGAGTTCCCAGCTCACCCTAGTTACGGGGAGCGAACTCAATGACTCCTCCTTCCAGAGCAGTTGTGCGAGCTTTTATGGGTGCTTTGTCAGCCTTCTTAGGACCCGGGGTGGTAGATTTTGGCATTGGTTTGGAAAAGCACTCAGAAACTCGATGGCCTTCTTTTCCACATTTGAAACATGTGAAGGTCTTCGATTTTGGTTTGAATTCTGCCCTCCCCGCGACCATCTTTGGTGCTCCTTTGCGATAGGCAGAGGATGATGGATCTTTCGCACTGCTTCCTTGGAGTCGGCTTTGGGCCAGCTCGATTTCCACATCCTCAGCAACTATATACCAATACTGCAAGTCTTCGGGGACCCCCCAGGCTCTGCAGTCTTTGTATATTTCTTCATTTAGCCCATCCTTGAAACTCTCTAATAGGGCCGCTTCTGACCATCCTGTCATGTAAGGTGCTAACTCACAAAACTCTTGGGTATATTCTGCCACTGATCTCCGACCCTGCTGGATACCCTTCATTCTGAGTCTCGCCTTCCGCTCAGCTAGGTGGTCTTCAAACCATCTCCTAAGGGCCGTCATAAACTGATTGTAATTTCTCAGCAGGGGGGAGTTGTTATTGTGGAGGACCACCATCCAGTCAGCTGCTACTCCCTCCAGAACGTTCATGACGCATCTTACTCGGGCTGCATCTGATAAATAATCTTCTCCCCAATCTTGCATGTAGTTCCAGACTTGGGTCAGGAAAAGCCCCAGGCTCTTTGGATTTCCATCATATTTTCCAGTCTAGGGGGGATTTTTGGTTTTTTCCATTGGCGGGGAAGGGGAACCGGCAAGGCTGGGGCCCCCTGGGCTGCTGCATCTCTCACTTGACCCCCAGAGGTTGGAGATGTTCCTTCCCCAATTTCCTCTTCTCCACCCCCACATGCTGTTTCTCCTGGCTATTCCCTGGGGTAATCTCCCTTCCCCACAGGGAACCCATAAGACTCAGGGCTTTTCCGGCTTTCTTCAACATCACGAATGAGTTGTAATGCCTGTGCCAGCATGAGGCTTTCCTTTTGCTCTTCCATCCACATTGCTTCCCCCCTGTGGGGTCTGGAGCTGGTCACTCCCCAGGGGGTCCTCCCCTGTTCCAGCAACCTTCCCACTCCTACCGACCATCTGGCTTCCTCAGGTTCCTCCCTCAGCCGCATTTCTTCCATTCTTTCGGCTGTCTCTCTTTCTGCTTGAAGTGAGGTCATTACAGAGCCATATGCTCCCATCTGTTCTTCCTCAACCTCCTGATCAGACATAATTTTGGTTTCAGCCCCCTCGGTGTTTGTCCGGAATGGCTGGAAAGTGAGTTTCAGCTTAATGTCAGGTATGCTTCCTTCAAAATCCAGGAAAGAAATAACCAGACTCCATTGTTATGAAGAACTGTACCTTTACTGGTAAAGAAATGAACGCAACCAACGCAAAGCTGAAACTAAAGACTATACGCATGCAAACTGTATACACAAATCATCCCCTCCCACTGTCCATCGTAAATCATCCAATCTACAGGTCTCCTAGGGGTCAGGTGGAAGCACATCTGGCTGTGTCCTCAATCAGGAACATCACGGCCATTGGCCCGATAACAGCAATTTCGTTTTCCCCGTCTAAGCAAAGCATCATCTAGGCAAAGTTTCACTTCTGCCCCCCCCATAGCCCTTCTCCTCCCCCTTCTATGGCAGCCAAGCAGTAAGGCGGAGGCTGATATTTGGATTCCTGGGCCATGGTCTGTACTATCTTCATGATGGGCTTTTAGCAAGGGACGGGCTGCACCTCACAAAGACTGAGAAGAATGTATTTGGAAAACGACTGGCTCAACTTAACAGGAGGGCTTTAAACTAAAATTGAGGGGGCAGGGTGACCAATCTCCAGGAGCTAATTCCTAGAAAAAACCTCTAGAAAACAAGTCAAATAATGAGGTAAGGAGGGATGGCAAGGAAGGCAAACTCAAATACCAAATAGGAGACATAGGAAGCATACTTCAGACGTAAAGACTTCCAATGCCTATATACAAATGTACAAAGTTTGGGGAACAAACAGGATGAACTTGAACTATTAATACATGAAAGTAGACATGACATAGTTGGAATTACAGAAACTTGGTGGGGTGAAAATCATGACTGGAACATAGAAGTAAACAAACTGTTCAAAAAACCCAGACCCCATAAAAGAGGAGGTGGAGTTGCACTGTATGTAAAGGACCACTACATTGCTACAGAAATGCACAAAACCAAAGATGAAAACTTTCTAGAATGCATATGGCCAGTGTTGGGATTCAAAATGTTTTACTACCAGTTCTGTGGGTGTGGTTTGGTGGGCGTGACTTGGTGGTCATGTGACTGGTGGATGTGGCCAACTCGATGTCACTCATGTCGAGGGGCGCTTCACCTCACCTGGCCTCTCATGACCATGGGAATGCTGCAATGGTCGTAAGTGTGAAAAACAGTCATAAGTCACTTTTTCAGTGCCATTGTAACTTTGAATGGTCACTAAATGAACTGTTGTAAGTCAAAGTTTACCTGAACAAAAATACAAAAAGCTTCTTTGTTTGCAAAAAGCTGCCCTAAATATCAATCATTAGATTAGAAATACCTGCAAGCCGGAGTTACAAATCAGGCAGGGTGTCAAAGCACCTTGAGGAATTAAAATAGTTAAAATGCAATGATAACTATCAACAGCCAATTCTTGCTCATAAAATGAAACCCTTTAGCAGAGGGTCATTTAAGCTCTCCAGAAAGAGCACACCCAGAAGAAGCAATCCTTAGATCCATTTGAACCACTTAAAGATACCAGCTCGTCTCACTCACCTCATAAGATATCCTAAGGAAATCTTCCAGATTTAAGGAAAGATCACATGCCCCCCCCCCCCCCCGAAAGGCAGAAAAAAAATCAGTGCCAAGTTTGCATCCTGCCTCTTGGAAGTATATCCCAAAAGGACAATGCCAAGAACCACTAAAGCAGTGAAGGAAGACCCCCTCCCCAGATAGAAAAAACACTTGAGATAAGCTTAACTACAAAGAAAGCAATTAACACTAGAATGAAGCAAAGGAGCAAACACAGTAGCTGTTGTTTGTTAAACCAATTACCAGAACAAATAGACACAGGAACTAGCCAGATTTCTGAAGCTGCTTCTTCTCAGGAACAGAGATTAACATTTTTCCTTCCAAACAAAGCTGAATAGAGAAAATTATCTCATCACTAAACACAGGATTAAACATCACCAAGCACAGAATTAAACTTCACCAAAAACCAGTTTTAGACCAAAAGTCAGAAAGGGTATGTAAACTCATGTTTGGATGTCAGTCTTTGGCTAGCCAAGAAGCCTTGCTGAATGTCACTCATCTTGGTTCCTTGTCATTAAAAGCTTCTGCTTCATTATTCAATTATTTCTTCAAAGTGCTGATCATTGCATCCTAGCTGGAAGAACTCCAACAGGGGAGTATTTCCTCCCAACAGCAGTGTAAAAAGCTTAAAACAACCCTTCCCCTTTAAGAAAGTTAAGCAGAGTACCAGGAAAGAAAAAAAGAAGTACCAGGGGAAAAAAAACCTCTGGAGAAGCTCAGGTGACAGGAAGTCTATGTGTACTGCCAAGAATGTAATAAGGGTTAAGGAAGAGGCAGTTTCTGTAAGCAGGGCAATAAAGATTAGGCTAGAAAGGGGAGTTCTGGTTTGGCATCGTGGCAAGACAGTCGGGGAAATAGCGGGCTCTGATGAGCGCCACGAAAACCCCAGCTGCCGAACCACTGCCGATGGGTCTTTGGACCAGAAATGTCCTGCAAGGATGGGGGAAAAATAGGGGTACCTCAGATGACCAAGAGGAACAGGCAAGTTCCTCGGAGGTCAGAGGGAACCGTCTGTGAGTCGGCAGCGGGGGGGGGGGGGGGGGGGCCATGGCGGCGGCCATGAAGCTGGGACAACTGGACTAAGAGATGTGCAGGAGGAAAGTGGAGTGAAACAGAGCTTTTTGAAGCCGGGTGAGTGACAACCAACCCAGGCTGGCAACAACGCCTAGAGCAATATTTTTAACTATAAGACCCCTAGCCTTAAAACAGCAGCTGAACAACAAAGGAGCCTGGTGGCGCAGTGGACTAAGTGCTGTTAAAAGTAGCACTTAAGTTGCCAGCTGCCTGCAATTACTGCAAGTTCAAATCCCACCAGGCTCAAGGTTGACTCAGCCTTCCATCCTTTCTAAGGTGGGTAAAATGAGGACCCAGATTGTGGGGGGCAATAAGCTGACTTTGTATAAATATACAAAAGTATGAAGGCTATTGCTTAACGCATTGTAAGCCGCCCTGAGTCTCTGGAGAAGGGCAGCATATAAATCAAATTAAAAAGGGGGGGGGCTATAGAAAGTTTAAAATGAAACTTTAAAGAGACAAAGACCCAACAAACAACTAACTTTTGAACAGAACTAATGGGATTAAATGTCGGGACATGGTGAAAAGACTGGATATTTTAAAATTTGAACTGGATCTTTAAAAAGAATAAGATTTGATATTTTTAAAACCAAAGGAAGAAGAGTAATTAAATTGGACTGTTATATAATTGCAACAAAATGGATACTTGCATGACTAATGGAAAATGTGGGTTGTAGAGGGACACCTTCTGGCTTAAAAAGGAACATTGTAATTCGTCTTTGTTATAGAAAATTTTGGACTTTACAGATAACAGCCCTGGGATCTTGTGGAGGAGGCTTTTCTTCTTGTCTGCAGAAGAAAAGAAAAGGAAATTACAGTGGAACTCCTATAATTGGAACAATAATAATTTTAAAAACTGGTGCAGGAATAAAAGAAGGATCTAGCGCAGGCTCAAGAGAAGGGAACTTGATGCATTATATCCCGAATAAAAATAAGAAAAAGATTTAATATGACATATGGAGGACAAAATTAGAAGACTTTGGAAAAGGAAGGAAATATATGCTAGTAGGCGAGAAAATGAAGAAATAAGGAATACATGGCTGGAAGATTAAAACAAAATGTTTAAAAATGAAACATAGGTGGATAGTAATAATAAAAAGGAGGTTTTTATAGACAAATATGGATGAATAAGAATATGAGAAGACTATGACATAGATATAAAAAATTGAAATATTGATGGAAATTAGAATATAAGAGAAATTAAGCATGTGAAAAGAGAATATTTATAAATATATACAAAGATATGTTTTAAGTAAGAACCATGTCTCAATGTTAAACTGTCAAAAAAAAAGATAATAACAAATTTGATTAACTGAAATAAACAATGTATAGATGGATGGAATCAATCAAAGGAGGATCATGCTGGGATTAATAGTAAAATTAACTATGATTATGCTGTGTTTAATAGCCAAAAAAAAAAATGACTATGCTGTGTTTAACAGCCAAAAAACAAAAATGACTATGCTGCGTTTAACAGTCAAAAAACAAAAATGATTATGTTGGCTAGGACAGCAAAACAAAGAGGATTTTGCTGGGAGTAACAGTAAAAATGAAATGATTATGATGGGTTTATTAACAAAAACAAAGATAATGATGCTGGGTTTAACAGTAAAAATAAAATGACTATGCTGGGATTAACAGCCAAAAAATAAAAATTATCATGCTGGGTAGGACAGCCAAAATAAGGAGAAGTATGTTCAGATTAACAGTAAAAATGAAATGAATAAATTGGGTTTAATAACAGAAACTAAGATGATAATGTTGGATTCAACAGTAAAAATAAAAGGATTATGTTGGAAATTATGTTTATGTTGGGAATAGTAAAAATGAAATGATTGTGTTAGGATTAATAGTAAAGTAATGAAGATGATTATATTGGGAGCAATAATTAAAATATTTTTTAAATGCTTATAATGATTTATATTGTTTATAAATCATTAAATGCTTACAATTTATATTGTTTATATTATTAAATGCTTACAATGATGTAATGATTTATATTGTTAAAATATATCCATCTAAGCAAAAGAAAGAGAAAAATGGAATGATATTTGGTTAGGATTTAAGAGTTAAGTAACGGTTTTTTGGGATAATGGCATAGTTAAATTGATAGAATTTTGGGAAATAACTGAGTAAAATATTAAGTTGTGTTAATTGAAAAATAAGATTTGTTAATGATTTGTATTAATGTGTGATTGGATCAATGCTTTGTTTTGGGAAAGATGTGTTTTATGTTTATGTTTTTAAAAAACAAAAAAAACTTTTTAAAAAAAGATTATGCTAGAAACAACACCAGAATGTTGTAATTCCTTACAGGATTAACCCTGTAAAGTAGAAAAAAACAAAAGGAGATTTCTTCCAACAACCGGTTCTCCGAACTGCTTAGAAAATTAACTACTGGTTCTAGCAAATAGAATCCCACTTCTGCATATGGCTCAATATAAAAGAAAAAAAGAATGACATTGCCATAGGCGTATACTACAGGCCACCCACCAAGCACAAAAAATAGATATACTTTTTGTCAACCAATTAACAAGTATATGTAGGAAACACACTACAATAGTAATGGGTAACTTCAATTATCCTGACATCAATTGGAAGACTAATTCCATACCAAGTGAGAAATCAAATAGGTTCCTGAACAACCTAGCTGACAACTTTTTTGTCAAAAAGGTAGAGGAGAGAACTAGAGGGACAGTCATACTGGACTTAATTCTTACAAACAGAGAAGTGATAGTGGGAATTGAAACCACAGGAACCTTGGGTGAGAGTACACCATGTCATACTAGAATTCAACATAAATGCAAACACAAGCAATAGAACATAATAGTACCAGAGTCCTAGGTTTTAAAACAGCTGATTTTAACAAGCTCAGAGAGAACTTGAGAAAGATTCCTTGGATGAAAATCCTTAAGGGTAAACAACTGAAGATGCTTGGGAAACTCTGAAAAATATGATCACAAAAGCCCAGATCAACACACAATACCAACTGAGAAAGAAAAACAAGAAATTCAAGAAGAAACCAGCACAGCTGCACAAAGATCTCTCTGACAAACTGAAAGACAAAAAAGACAAGCACTAAAACTAGAAAGAGGGACACATAACTAAGGCTGATTATCAACAGATAGCCAGAACATGCAAAGATGAAGTCAGGAAAGCAAAGGCTCAGAATAAACAAAGTCTTGCTATAAAATCAAAGATAATTTTTTTAAAAAGTTTTTAGTTAGCATATAAATAACAAGAAAAAAGTCTCTTTTTTCTACCTCTAACAGGTAGTAAGGAGAAAGCAGAGCTGCTTGATTCATTCAGTCTTCACGCAAAAAGAAATTATAGCCCAACATACCAAAAAAGCTACTGTAAAAGACAAACCAGAAATAAAAATTAAAATAAGGGAGAAAATGGCAAAAGAACACCTATCTGACCTTGATGAATATAAATCACTGGGACCTAACAGATTACATCCCAGAGTTCTGAAGGAGCTGGCAGATGTTATCTTAGAACCATTGTACCAAATATTTCAAAAATCCTGGAGTGCAGGGGAAGTACCTGAGGATTGGAAAGGGGCTGATTTAGTTCCCATCTTCAAGAAAGGAGAAAAAATAGTCCCAGGAAACTACAGACCAATCAGTGTAACCTAGGAAGATTCTGGAAAAGAAAACAGATTTGCAAACAACTAGAAGCAAATAAAGTTATAACTAGTAGCCAGCACGGGTTTGTTAAAAACAGATTTATTTATTTATTTGTCGAGTATGTATTAGATAATATATATATATAAGTATAAGCATGAATTGAATACATAAAATGTATTTATAAAATGTATTTAAGGGAACTTTAGGACAGGGATGGTTGCTAAGTGAAACATTTGTTATGTGAATTTTGCCCCATTTTACGACTTTTCTTGCTGCAATTGATAAGTGAATTATTGCAGTTGGTAAGTTAGTAACATAGTTGTTAAATGAATCTAGCTTCCTCATTGACTTTGCTTGTCAGAAGGTCTCAGATATGTCACAGGACCCTGGGACACTACAACTGTTATAAATATGAGTCAATTGCCAAGCATCTAAATTTTGATTATGTGACTATGGAGAAAAATAGTCATTAGTCACTTTTTTCAGGGCTGTTGTAACTTTGACTGGTCACTAAATTAACTGTTGTAAATTGAGGACTACCTATAGTTTACATTTGTTATGGTTGCTCATTTCTCTTCATCTAAGGCAGGGGTGTCAAACTCTAGGCCTGCAGGCTGCATCCAGCCCATGGGCCCAGCCTGGAAATATCAAAGGAGCAGCTTATGGTGCCTCAGCCAGCCAAAATGGCCCATGGGGGGGCATGTGCAGCCCCTGCATGGCCCATTTTCGGCCTCCCTGGCCTCCTGTGCAGGGTCTCTGCACAGCCTGTTTTTGGCCAGCAGAGTGCTGCTGGAGGCTGGGGAGGCTGAAATGGGCCATGCAGAGCATTTTCAGCCAACAGAGTGCTACAGGAGGACTGGATTGGACTTGATTACAGTTATGTGGCCTCAAGTGCCTGATCTGGATAGAAAACAAGCAAAATCCTATGTTAATACTACAGTTTAATGCCAGATTTTACATACTTTATGTTCATTTAATCTACAATCAACAATCTATAATTTTATTTATTTATTTATTTAAATTTATATACCACCCTTCTCCTGCTGGACTCAGGGCGGTGCACAGCCAGAAATAAAAAACATTCCAATACAAAATTTAAAAATTTAAAAAATAGTTATAAACTTTGGCCGAAAATTTAAAAGCCTCTCAACTAAAACCCATTAGACAATTAAAAATCTAATATTTCAAAATGGGGGGGTTTACGCCACCCCTGTTTGATGGAAAAGAAAGGTTTTTAGGGCACGGCGAAAAACCCGGAGATCTGGTATCCTCCATATCTCCGGGGGCAAATCGTTCCAGAGGGCAGATGCTGCCACAGAGAAGGCTCTCCCCCAGGGGGTCGCCAGCCGACATTGGCTGATGGCACCCTGAGGAGTCCCTTTGTGTGGGAGCGTACTGGCTGGTGGGAGGCTATTGGCAGCAGAAGGCGGTCCCGCAAATACCCAGGTCCGATGCCATGGAGTGCTTTAAAGGTGGTAACCAACACCTTGAAGAGCACCCAGAAGTCCACCGGGAGCCAATGCAGCTCACGCAGGAGAGGTGTCACATGGGAGTGCCCCCTCGCTCCCATAATCCCCCATGCGGCCACATTCTGCACCAGCTGGAGCCTCCTGGTGCACCTCAAAGGGAGCCCCATGTAGAGAGCATTGCAGTAGTCCAGGCGGGAAGTGATGAGTGCCTGAGTGACTGTGCATAAGGAGTAATTGACAGCCATTTCTATTTACTATCCTGGAAATTTACCTCTGCTGTTAGATCTTGTATTATCATGTTATTTATGCTATTGTATTTTTATTATTAGTTGAATAATAAAAATACAATCGTATAAATAGCTTTTCTGCCTGAAAGAGCAATTTACTATTAAACAATATGGTATAAATTTAGAAATAAAAAGTTTAGTGGAGTATGAAGAATAAGTAATAAATGTTTGCCAGTAATATCTGGTAGAAGAAATAGGAAAATGGTTATAGTAAAGAACTGTGAAAAGAAAGAAGAGAAGGGGAAAAATGCATCTTGATCCTGAGTCAAACACCCACCATGGCCACGCCCACTCTGGCCATGCCCACCATGACCATGCCCACACCCCCAGCCACACACACACACACACAGCTCTCCAATTTCAAACACAACCCTGATGCGGCCCTCAGTGAAATCAAATTTGACACCCCTGATCTAAGGAGAATGCTGGTAGGCAGTGGTGGATTGCTACCGGTTCGCACCGGTTTGGGAGGACCAGTAATGATAAATTGGCAAGGGTCACAGAACTGGTATTAATGGCTAGCTGGCCATGCCCTTGAACCGGTCCCCCGGTGGCTGCCCCACCCAGTCATTTCCTTTTCCTCCTCACCATCTGGGTGGCTTGCCTGCCTAAGCTGCCTTTCCACATGGTGCCTGTCCTGTGCCCCAACTGAGCTGCCTCCTCCTGCCTACAAGTAAGTCATGCTAGCCCCCTTCAGGGGTTACAGGGAGTCTTGCTAAGGTAAAAATGGGGCATGGGGGGTGCAGCGCCCATCCCCGCACCCTGTTTTGGCTTCCAGGGGATGCAGGGAGGCTTGCTAAGGCAAAAATGGGGCGTGGGGCTGCCTAGCAAGACTCCCTGCAGCTCCCTGGAAGCAAAAATGGGTTGCGGGGGGGGGGGGGGCTTCAAGGGAGAAAGAAACAAAGAAATCCTCACTGTTTAGGGAGATCTCCAGCTGCACTGAGCTTGAGCTGAGAGCTTATTTTAAGTCCTGCACTAACTATCTTTGCTCAGGCTAAGCTACAAAATGTTTTTCCTCAATGTTTAGGGATCCCCACATGCACTGACCTTGAGTTGAGAGCTTATTGTAAGTGGCTGCTAGCTATCCTTGCTCAGGCTAAGCTAATCAATAGTGCAGCTCTAAGAATGCCAGGTGATCAATGGGCATATTCTGAATTTCAAAACATCTGGCTTTTCTTCCTCCTACCAAAGACTTTCTGGGGTTCTTCACAGGAAGGCAGAAAGGAGAAAGGGAGGGAGGAAGAAAGAAAGAGAGAGGGGGGAGAGAGGGGGGAGGGGGAGGGAAGGGTAAACCCTTTTACTCACACTTCATCCTCACTGTTTGGGGATCCCCAGGTGCACTGAGCTTGAGTTGAGCACTTATTGTAAGTGCCTGCACTAGCTATCCTTGCTCAGGCTAAGCTACAAAACGTTTCAAAATGTCTGGCTTTTCTTCCTCCTACCAAAGACCTGGAGTTCTTCACAGGAAGGGAGAAAGGAGAAAGGGAGCGAGAAAGAAAGAAAGAGAAAGAGAGAGAGAAAGAGACAGGGAGGGAGGGAGGGAGGGAAGGGTAAACCCTTTTACTCACAGTTCATCCTCACTGTTTGGGGATCCCCACGTGCACTGAGCTTGAGTTGAGAGCTTATTGTAAGCGGCTGCTAGCTATCCTTGCTCAGGCTAAAATAATCAATAGTGGAGCTCTAAGAATGCCAGATAATCAATGGGCATGTTCTGAGTTTCAAAATGTTTGGCTTTTCTTCCTCCTACCAAAGACCTTCTGGGGTTCTTCACAGGAAGGGAGAAAGGAAAAGTAGAGGGAGAAAAAGAGAGAGAGAGAGAGAGGGAGGGAGGGAGAGAGAGAGAGAGAGAAGAAAGAAAGAGAGAAAGAGAGAAAGAGAAAGGAAGGGAGAGAGAAAGGGAACGCAGGTATCTCTTAACAGAGGTTTGAACTTGCCTGAAATTAGATCAAGCCCTACATCACTTAACCCAATGTATCAGATTAAATTGTTATTGAATTATTTTTGGTATATATACTACATTCTCTTGTGTAATTTAGTTACAGTGTAAAACTAGTCCATTATATCTCAAAATAAAAGGGAGATCAAAAATCCAATTAGTGCGGACTTCCGGTGGGACTGCGACATTGCCGGACGCTTCTTTTTGAAGCGCCAGCCCAGGGCTTCGTAGAACTGCAAGAACAGCGACTATCGGCTGTCTTGCAGTTTGAAAACTTTCCCCCTGGTATGAGGGGGGAAAGTGAGTAGACGGGTGGGGTAGAGCTCCCTGAAAGTGCCAGATTTCACCCATAATCTGGCGCTTGAAGATGAGAGCTCCCCGCTAAGCCTGTCAGTACTCCGGACCCTGGATGCCTCTGCTTTGCAGAGCTAGATGTCGTTACCATCCCAGCACCAACTTTAAATAGATACTCTTTGAATCAAGCTGGCGGAGCACAAGCAGTATGAATCAAACAGCAAGTATTTTTTTTTCTTTTAACTCCAAAGATTTACTTTCTTTAAAAGATTCTTCCTAAGCTGAAAGTGAAAGCAAGATGGCGTTTGAGTTTTAACGGGGCGTGAAGAAGTGAAAGCTAAAAGTAATTATTGACAAGCCCCTGTTTGAAACGTAAAACTCCTTTTTGAAAAGTGGATGTAACAAGAAAGGAATAATAATAATTGAAGCAGCAATACAAGTTACAAATTGTAAAGGATCCCTTTTTTTTCTTCTTGAAACTCTTTTTTTCTTTTTCTTCCCCTTTTTTTTTCTGTCCTTCTGGAAGGGAAGGAAGAAGGGGGGCAAGATGGCTGGGCTTTTTGAAAGCAAAGGAGGGTTATTTAACCCTCAATGGTCTGATTTTGAGGAAGCTTTGAGTTCAATTACCTCTGCTTTATTGAAAAGAATTGATACTATATTTCAAGCTTCTCAAGCTGGAAATAATGAAATACATGGAAATACTGAGTTGCAATCTAGCAGTGGGGGATTGAATGAAGAGTTGGGAGATGCAAAAAAACAACAACAGATTATAGCAGATTTTACTGAGGAGAGAAAGATGAATGCTGTGCAAAATAAGGAGCAAGAAGTGTTGGAAGCTGATGAAATTTTGGTTCCACGAATTTTTTTTTATAAAACTCAATCTGCACTTAAAGAGTTGTTTCCAGAAGAAGCTACATTTCTGCAAAAATTTTATAATATGCAATCCCAAAAACCGCAAAATTCTACTGGAGCTAAAAAAGGCAGAGGGATCAAAGTTAAGAAGAAAGTTCGTAAAAAGGAAAAGAAGAAAGACTGGAGAAATGGAAAATAACCCTGCTTGAAGGGATGATGGTCCTTAAAAAGTATTGTTTAACTGTTTAAAGATTTTGAATTTTTTGGAAAAAGAAAAAAAAGACAGACAGCAGTTTAATGCCAGTTAACTAAGCGATGAGCGACAATGAGGAGGCAACCTACAGCTGTATTGGAATATTTGAGAAGAATAAACAGATCACAGCAATGCTGGTGTATTGGGTTGTGAAATATGCCCTGACTTGAATGATTTGGATTATTTTATTAAGGACTGCAACAAATTTGGACTTAATTGCAATCGCAGAAGTTCTATTGAATATAGCAAATTGAAGTTTCCTGCTTGATGGTAATGAATATAAGGCAAAAGGACTATGGACCTAGGGCAATTGCAGTTGATCTGGTGGTTTCCCTAATATGTCTGACGAATTTATTAATCTAATTTTTGACTGGATTTGATGGATATCATTTCAAATATAATTACAATTACAAAGTCACTCGGGGGGCTTTTTTATATATATACAGAAGCAATTTTTATTTAGGTGGGTAGACGCAAATGAAGATATCTTATATGCTGTTGGAAGATGTGAAGACAAGAAGATTAGCAATTGGTTCAATCTAGTATGAAGAATTTAAATGATTGATAAAGTTCTTAAATGATGTTCTTAGTTGATTTGTTAATATGTATTGATATAAGAGGTTTGATTATTAATTAAAAAATTATTGTTAATATTATTTCTTATTAAGTGTTTTAATTATAATTGGACCTTGATGGTTTAAAAGTGAAAGACGGAAGAGTTTATATAGTAATTTTTTTAAAAATTGGGGGTTTTTTGAGTGAGGGTTTCCTTTTTGTTGTTGTTGTTGTTGTTGTTGTTGTTGTTGTTTTGTTTTAAATGAAAGAAGTTATAAAATATTTTGTTAAATTGTATAGATCTAATAATTTGTTAAGTAACAATTAGCCAAATTGAGTAATGATAGGTTTGATTAGATAATACTTAATTGTTTTAATTGCTGTAATTATAAATGGAGATAATTTTGTTGAATTAGATGGAATAAGGAGAAAAAAGACTTGCTTTCCTTTTATCTATTTGTTTAATGATCATGATTATAATAAGTGTGAAATGGAGTTTAATTTAGAGAATTTAAGCTGTATTTTATTTTGTACTTGCTCTGGGAAGTCGGGTGGGTGGTTGGGGAGGGGGGGAGAAAATGTATGTAAAACTTTTAAAACTTTTTCAATTAAAAAAAAAAAATCCAATTAGTACCATGTAAATTCTGGAATCCCCAAAGACCTTTCCCATTGTATTTATTAAACAAATGTATATGGCTACCCAACTCAAATACAGTGATTTTATCACATTCGTGTTCCTTTCATGTAGTTCTCAATGTGTCAATCTCCTTGCTACTATATTTCCTCCACCAAAATTCTATTATAAATAATATTACCACATGTTACAGCTCTAATTTTGTGTATTTGCACCAGTAATTTTCAGAAAAAGATTTATTCCTCTCTTACATAGTTATTTAGAAGTAGCTTCATATGTCAGTTTAGTTTTACTATTAAAAAATGTTTTGTTGCATTATATGACTGCAAAAGTCCTTTAGCACTTTCATGTAACAGGAAATATCCAGTAACAATTTTGAAAGTAATTGTCATAGCCACAAACACCCTTCCCCCAAAAAGACAGAGAAAGAGAGAGAAAGAGAGAAAGAAAGAGGAAGGAAGAGAGAGAGAGAGAGAAAACTCTGTGCTATTATTTTTAATTGTTCCATTATTTATCATGGTTAATATTTTACACTGTCCCTACATCTAGAGTGATTTTACTGCCTTTCTTTTGCCCAGGGCTACCACATATTTTTCAGGGATTTACATGCATTCAATGTCTATAGTCCAGAGCATAAATATGTGTGTGTTTATTTTGTACATCAGGTTGCATAAATCCATCTTAATATGCTATTCCTGGTATGTGATCTTTTGTATACATACAGAGAAAGAAGCACTCTTGTGATCTTTGACTTTTACACTTGCTGTCAAACATCAGCCATAATACTAATTACTGTTTGAACAATATGCATGAATGCATGGCTATTTTATATGTGAAATTATGACTGAAATATTTCTGCACCTATATTGGTTCTCACTGTCAGGAAGTTTCTCCTTAGTTTTAGGAGAAAAATTAACTTCTCTCTTTGTTCAGTTTCCATCCATTGCTTCTTGTTTTGCCTTCTGGTGCTTTGGAACATACATTGCCTATACATTCTTTCTTGCAGCCCCTTAAAAGCCTGTTGCCTACCACACTCTTGGGCAAAGCATGTGAGCCATTTCCTCCTTTCAGTGGTTCATGAAAGTCCACCTATAGTATGTAGATAATAAAGTTGAAAAAAGGTGAACAACATTTTTACAGAACTATAGATACATTGAGGCTGGGTATGACAAGGAATGGCTGGGAGGGGCCAGGCGAGGGACCCATTGACGTGAGTGACATTGAGTTGGCCATGCCCACCCAGTCACATGACCATGAAGCTACTCCCACCATCACATGACCAAGCCATGCCCACAGAACCGGTAGTAAAAAATTTTAGAACCCATCCCGGCTGGTAGGGTGAGCTGTGTCTAAAAGGTACTGTTCCTCTAGAACAGCTATAGAATAAAACAGCTTTAGGAGATCAAAGCAAAGGAGCAATGTTTTGTGTGTATTTTTGTAACAATGGAGACATTGAAATTATCTTTGTTTTAAGATGCATTTATTATTGTTGATTATAATGCAGTTATTAACTATACTGTTAATGTAAGACATTTTTTTAAAAAGTAAACTTGACCTCATTTGACTTTTCAGACATTCCATCAGATAAATGGTTTGTAAGATGCTTAATTACCAAATAGTGTAATCATTATTCATGTCATTTGATGTCATCAAATAAATAGCCTCCCTGGAATGCACTGTTTTTCAGAGATCAATAGATATAGTAAAAGTATAAAGGAGAGCTTTAAACATTCATACAAGGGAAAAGAAAATCCTGGTCAGTGGTTTATACAGATATGTGTTATCAGCTGGATAAAGTAATTTTGCTTACTTCTAAGCAACACACAATATTTTTATTGGTTTTAGGGTTTTTTTGCATAATTTTAAAATGATTTTGTTGTTCGTTTTCATCATAGTATTTTTATACTTTATTGTTTTGCATCCTAAAATATTATATGAGTTACACAAATAGATGTATATGTGTGTGTTTGTGTGTATTAGCTTTAATATTAAACTTATCACACAAACCATGTGGTATAAAATTGTTCCCACTGTTCTCCATCCATGAGTTCTTGGTCTATCTTATCCAGAATGAGGTCCAGATAGTCCTTGACTTATGACCACAATTGAGCCCAAAGTTTATGTTCCTAAGTGAGAAATTTGTTAAGTGAGTTTTGTCCCATTTTATGACTTTTCTTGCAACGTTTGTTAAGTGTAATCACTGCAGTTGTTAAGTCAGTAACACGTTTGTTAAGTGAATCTGGCTTCACCATTGACTTTGCTGTTAGAAGGTTGCAAAAGGTGATTACATGACCATGGGCCACTGCAACCTTCATAAATATGAACCAGTTGTCAAACATCTGAATGTAAATCGTGTGATTATGGGGATGTTGCAATGGTCATAAGTGTGAAAAATGGCCATAACTCACTTTTTTCAGTACCATTGCAACTTCAAACGGTCATTAAATGAAATGTTGTAAGTAGAGGACTACCTGTATATTGATATCAAACTGTGGAATGACCTTCAAAAAAGACCATTGTGCTAATAAAAAAGTCTATTTGCAGATCAAGAAGCCACAATATTGACAGAAATGTGGCAAAACATGGCTCCAAGTTGAAAAAGGAGTAAAACAAGGATGTTTACTCTTCCCTTATTTATTCAATATATATGTTGAATCTATATTGAGGGAAACAGGACTGGAAGAAGATGAGCATGGCTTTAAAACTGAAGGCACATCAATATTCTGTGCTGTGCTAATGACACTATTTTCCTAACTGAAAATGCAAATGATCTGTAAATTCTAGTAATAAAAATCAAGGAGTACAGTGGAAGAAAGGGACTAAGATTGAATATAAAGAAGAGCAAGCTAATGACAACAGGTGGAAACAACCAGCCTCAGAAATGAAAATGAAGACATTAAAGTGATGGTAGTTTCTTCTTTTTAGGAAAACTAGCAATAGTGAAGAAGTATGCTGTATATGTACAGTAGCAATGAAGGCTTTGGACAACATTTGGATACTTTGATATGTCAACATATACTAAGATCAGAGTCATGCTGGTAATAGTTTTGTCTATAGAAAGAATATGAATAGTTTTGAACTTTGGCCTTTGGAAGGACTCCAAAGAATACCATTGATAGCCAAGAAAACGAACATGTGGATGATCAAATTAACCAGAGTTCTTATTCAAGGCAGAAATGATGTGGCTGAAACTATCATACTTTGAAAATAGTACGTGAAGATCTGGAGAAGTCTATAATGCTGGTACAAATAGAAGGAAAAAGAAGAGGGTAACCAGCAGTAAGGTGGATGGACTCAATTTATAACAGTTTGGAAGGACCTGAATTCTGAAGAAAAGCTATGTGATCTCCCGATCTGTTCTCTTCAATCTGTTTATATTTACAGATATGTTCAAATACAGGTAGTCCTTGGCTTATGATCACAACCAGTCCCAAAATTTCTTTTTTTAAGCAAGACAGTTATTAAATGACTGTTGCCCCATTTTCCGATCTCTTGGCATATTATTCACTGCAGTTGTTAAATTAGTAACATGTTGTTAAGTGAATCTGGCTTCCTCATTAACTTTGCTTGTCAGAAAGTTCCAAAAAGTGATGATATGACCTTGCAACCATCATAAATATCAGTCAGTTGCCAAGCATCTGAATTTTTTTTTATTGAAAAAGTTTTACCAATACAAATTTTTCCCCCTTTCCCCCCCTCCCTAACCCAACATTATAAGATACATATAAAAACAATATATAATTCCATCCCATCCCCACCCTAACCCTCCCCCTCCTCCCTCTTCCCTCCCCCCCTTGACTTCCATTATATGCAATATTAATATTCCCAAACAATATATATGTTATTCAATCTTCCATATCTTTTTTCTATATTTACTAACATACTAACATAATCATCTCAGCTAAAAGCGATATAATATTTTCTAGTCTGATACTTATTCTGTACATACTCAATCCATAATTTCCATTCCTGTATATACTTCTCATGCATCTGGTCTTTTAAAAAAGCTGAAACCTTTGCCATTTCTGCAAATCCAGCCATCTTCTGGGTCCATTGGTCAACAGTCGGTAAAACATCACTCTTCCAATGTTGGGCAATCAACAACCTAGCTGCTGTCACCATATACAAAATCAGTTTAGTTTCACCCAGTGTAAAGTCTTTAACTATACCCAATAGAAAAAATTGCGGAGAAAATTGTATTTTTTTCTTTAAAACATTTTGCATAACCCACCAGATTTTTATCCAAAAAGCCCTCACTTTCCTGCAAGTCCACCAGATGTGATAATATGTAGCATCAAAACAATCACATCTCCAACATTTTGGCTGCACATTAGGGTACATGCAAGACAATTTCTTGGGGTCTAAATGCCATCTATAAAACATTTTATAAAAATTTTCTCGTAAATTTTGTGACTGTGTAAATTTAACGTTCTGAACCCATATTTTTTCCCATGTTTCCATCATAACTGGTTGAGAGAAATTTTGTGCCCATTTAATCATACAATCTTTAACTAGCTCATTTTCTGAGTCTCTTTCTAACAGAACATTATAAACTCTCTTAATATGCATTGGACCTGTCCGCTTTATCTGTTCAACCAATTCTACTTCATATTCCATTAAACCAGTTTGTTGATCTTCTTTCCATCTCATCTGTAATTGATTGTACTGCAGCCAAGTCAACGATTTCCCTTCTTCCAGCAGCATATCCAAAGTCTTCAATCGCCACCTGCCCTCTTCAAAGTAAAGTAACTCTTTATATAAGAAACCCCCGAGTGACTTAATATTTGTATTCCACATGGTATCAGCAAGATCCAGCCAAAACGGAATCTTGTAATCCCAATTAATTCGGTGCCATCTCCAAACTCTCAACAAGGCATTTCTGAGTAGATGACTATTGAACACTTTGTCCACTTTGTTATCATAAAATAGGTATGCATGCCAACCCCAAACCAGGTCATGACTTTCTATATTCAACAAATCAGTCTTAGTTTTCCCAAACCAATCACTTAATTGTATCAATGCAGTTGCTTCATAATATAGTCGAAGGTTTGGGAGTTTAAGACCACCTCTCTCACGAGTATCTTGCATTATTTTCAGTTTAACTCTTGGTTTTTTATCATTCCAAATGAATTTATTCAGTCCTTTTTGCCATTCTAGCAATGGTTTGTCTGATTTAAGCACCGGTATCATTTGAAATAAAAAGATAAGTCTAGGTAAACATTCATCTTTACTGCTGATATTCTTCCAAGCAGTGATAACTGCAGTTTCTTCCAGTTTTGCATATCTTTTTGTATCTTTTGCCACAGAACCTCATAGTTATTTTGAAACAGTTTAGCATTGGAGTCTGTGATTTGTACTCCTAAATATTTGACCTTTGAAACAATCTCAAAACCTGCCATTCTTTCCAGTTCCTTTTTTTTTGCTCTCTGTCAGATTTTTGACAATCATTTTAGTTTTCTTCTGATTCAGCCTAAAACCAGATACCATGCCATAATCTTCTATGATATTTTTCATCTGGATTATTGAATTCATAGGTTGTGATAGGGTAACAACCAGGTCATCTGCAAATGCCTTAGTTCTGTAGTCCTCTTGCCTTATAGCTATTCCAGTCAAGGAGTTCGAATCCCGTATTGCGTTAAGTAAGACTTCTAAAGTTAGAATAAATAATAGCGGGGATAATGGACAACCTTGTCTGGTGCCTTTTTGTATGTTGAAATTCGATGTTAAACATCCATTAATAATAAGTTGTGCATATTGTTCTTGATAAATTGCACCAATCGCTTGTATAAACCGCTCCCCCAAATCCATTTTTTCCAAAGTCTTAATTATAAAGTTCCAATTCACTTGATCAAAGGCTTTTTCCGCATCCAAAAAAACCAGCACTGCAGAGATCTGTTTATTCTTATCTAGATAGTCCATTAAGTCTATAACTTGCCTAACATTCTCCTTCATATATCTGCCTTCAATAAATCCTGCTTGGTCATGATGAATTATCTTTTGAATAACTGGCATCAATCTGTTGGCTAGTACTTTTGCAAAGATTTTATAGTCCGTGTTTAATAAAGATATTGGTCTATAATTTTCTGGTTTCTTAGGACCTGATTCTTCTTTCGGAATCAATGAAACAAAAGCTGTTTTCCATGAGGAAGGTATCTTACCTCCTAGTTGTATATTACAAAATAAATCTTTAAGATGCTGAATCATTTCTTCCTGTAAAGTTTTATAATAAATTGCAGTTAAGCCGTCCGTCCCTGGAGCTTTAGCTGTTTTTAATTGTTTTATAGCAAAACTGATCTCCTCCACTGTTATCAATTATTCCAAACTTTTCTTTTGAGTCGTTGAAATTTTTGAAATTCTCTTGTTTTCTAAATATTCATCTATGGTAATATTCTGTATGTCATCTTTAGCATATAACTTAGTATAATATTCCAAAAAGGCTTTTTTAATTAGATCTTGTTGATAAACTTCTTTATCAGCATATTCAGTACTATCAATAATTCGTGTCGATGCTTGTTTCCTCAAAGTATACGCCAACCACCCGCCCAGTTTGTTAGCATTGGAAAAGGTATTATGCTTTGCAAATTGTAAGTTAGTTGCCGTTTGGTCTGCTATAAGCATTTGAAATTGATCCTTCAGAAGTTTTATAGCCATTTGCAATTTTCCATCTGTTGGTTTTTGTATCAGTTGTTGTTCTTTCTTTTTTATCTCAGATTCCAGTTGTAGTCTTTTCTTCTGCTGATTCTGCCTGTGTTTAGAGTTCATTTGAATTAGTACTCCCCGCATATATGCTTTACCTGCGTCCCAAACTGTTTCAATAGGGCTACCTTTATTCAGGTTAAATTTAAAAAACTCCTTTAAATGCTTTTTAAGTTCAATTATATTTTTTTCATATCTAAATAGATTCTCATTTACTCTCCAGGATCTTCTTTCTCTTTTGCCCATCTCGATTTCCATCCAGACCGGACTGTGGTCAGTCAAAGTCCTAGGAAATATCTTTATTTTCTTTACTTTAGAAAGTAAGTTAGAAGTTAAAAGAAAAAAGTCTATTCTGGAAAAGGATTTGTGCCTGTCTGAGTAGAAAGTAAAGTCCAATTCATTTGGGTTTCGAATTCTCCAAATATCTTTCAATTCCAAATCCTCTTTCAGTTCAAAAAAAGCTTGTGGTAGTTTATTCCCTATTTTGGCCGTAGTTTTTTTATCCAATCTAGGTTGGATTACTCCATTCCAGTCGCCCATTATTATAATGTTTGAATAATCCCAATCCAGAATTTTTAAATGAAGCAACTTGTAAAAATTTTCCTGCTGTTGATTTGGAGCATATATTCCGACCAACAAGATTGGTCCACCATCTGTAATAACTTCAATTGCAATATATCTTCCGTCTTTATCTACTTCTATAGTTTTAGCTACAAATCTCTTGTTTATATATATCACCACTCCATTCTTCTTTTCCAAATTTGAAGCAACAAATTGCATTCCCAATTTTGAATTTATCAAGTATTTCTGATCTTGCAATTTTACATGAGTCTCCTGTAAGCAAATAACATCATTATGAAATTGTCTCAAATAATGAAATATCTTCCTTCTTTTTTGCGGAGAATTCAGTCCGTTAACATTCCAAGACAAAAATTTAAGTGCCATTTGACCCTGTCTGAAGTTTTGAGAGCAATTGTTGAAGATTCTCTCCTACGGTAGCAATCTTCGGTTTAGCTCCTCCCATGACTTCAGCTTGCTGCTTATCTTTGGGTCTTTTTTCACGCTGTGGCTTAATATATTCTTGCTGCTGTTGCTTCATTTGTTTAGACATTGCTCTGGTTATACGTTGCTCTTCCATTTTGGATGTTGTTACTTCCAAAGCCATCGCCTCCTCTGTGATGGTTTTAGACATTTCTTCCAAAGGAGAAGCTTCAAATGGTGCAAAAGGGTCAACCACAACACCACCTACTGCTCCCATTAACTCTCTTGCCTCCCTTTGCGACTGCCTTATTTGTACTTCTGTTTCCTAATCAATCTCAGCTTGTAGTTGAACTTCCTTGTCTATTGGTGAAGATGTGCGTGGAGGAGGAGAGCCCGCTTTCAAAACGTTATAATAAAATTCTTCTGCTTTTTCAATAGTGTTAAGGCGGTATCTCACTCCTCGCAGCCTCAATATTACACCTATTGGCGCATCCCACCTGAATTGTATGTTCTGTCTTTTCAATTCTGCCACCAAAAATCCAAAATCCTTTCTATCTCTTAACATTTTGGGTGGTAATTCTTTAAAAACTCCAATCTCACTTCCATCAACTTGAACTGTTGTAACAAAGGAATTTTGCAAGATTTCATTTCTCATTCTTCTGTCTGTAAAGTATATAACCACATCTCTAGGCAGTTGTCTTTGTACTGCCACACGAGAGTTAACTCTGTAGACCTTGTCCATCTTGCACAAAACCACGTCTGGTTCCACTTTCAACATAACTGCCAAAGCCTCTGCACAAATTTTCCTGAGATCTTCCCTGGTGTTCTCTTTTACACCTCTCAGTCTGATAGCATATTCCATTGATCGAAATTGCATCATAGTAATCTCATTTTGCATTTTTTGTGTAACTTCTTCAATTTCTATGATTCTTGAATCAGAAGCTCTAAATTTGGTCTCCATCTCTGAGGCAAGATTCTCCACTTTTTTATCAATCTGCAACACTACCTCAGACAGGCCTTTAACCACTGTTTGAATATCTTGTTTAACTGCATCATATTTCTCTTGAACCATTCCTTTAACCTCCTTCTCTGATCTTTGAATTTCTTTAATAATAAGGTCATATTGACTTTCTTCCTTTGTCTGAGATTGCAACTGCGCTGTTTGAGGCTGTTTCTGTTTATGTGTGGGGGAGCCCCCCCCCCCCGGTTGCTTTGTTGCCATTTTGCCTCTTAAAGACCTTCCTTTTCCACAAACTCTAGCAACTTTTCCCAAAAAGTTCTCCAGATTCAATCAGGTCTATAAAAGTCAATTAGTATTTTTATTTTATTTTATTTTATTTTTGGTTACTTTTCTGGCTCTTCCAGCCGGATTTGTTACTTTAAAATGTAGCCGAATACACTGATCAAATTACTTTCGCTTTCAGCTGTTCTCCACTGAAAGCAAGCGCCATTTTTTTCCCCATTCTCAGACCCAGATAACTTTCACTTTAAGAACTCTTTAAAATAGTTCAGAAAACTTCCAATACTTGCTGTTTAATAAGAAGTTTCAAATCTTCCTTATTTTTCGTTGTTATTGGTAATGCTGCCGCGCTGTCTTGCTCTGCTTTAAAGCAGAGTTTCCCAGTCGTCCGGAGCTTCAGCGGGTTGGATAGGGAGTCCCACCCTGTTAACTCCCCAGAAGCAAAAAAAACTTTCTGGGGGTCTCACAGGGGACTCTACCTGCAGCCGCCGGCTCTCCTCACAAGCCCCTCGCGTCTTGGAGTTTTTCGAGCCGTTTCAGTTGCCGAAACGGCTCTTTTACGGGCGATCGGGCTGCCGGTCTTCAAAAGACCGTCAGCGACGGCTCACGGCAACAGCGGAAGTCGCCAAGCATCTGAATTTTAATCACATGGACCATGGACTACTGCAACAGTCTTAGGTGTGAAAAATGGTCATAAGTCTTTTTTTCAGCCCAGTTGTAACGTTGAAACAAACTGTTGCAAGTCAAGGGCTACCTGTACTGGGGTGAACCCATATTCCATGTTCAAAATTTTAATCACTTGTTTAAACTTCATAAACATATTCAGTTAAATGAAATCAATGTGAATACACATTAGACTGCTTAATACTTGAGCTCTGTTATGAAGTACTAAGATGAAATGTTAGGCCATATTAACATTCCTTAAAATAATTGGGTTAACGGCAGTTTTTTCAGGACCGTACCTAAGTTATAGACACATAAGGTGTAGATTGGCTTGTTCCTAAGATGATCTATGAATTCTGCCCCTTTGTTCAGGATTTAAGATTCTGCAAAGAGCAACCCTTTCTTCTGAATTCTGAACTTCATAAACTCATGCTTTAATGTATGAGGGATGGAATTCAGTAGTGTGGATGTTTTCTCAATCTCTTTTCCTAAACCTAGTCCAGCAGGTGCCAAGTAAAATGTCCATTCTATATTGGTGTCAAAATGTGCTATGTTGAATGTTGATATTTTACAGCAGGGGTGTCAAACTCAAGGCCTGGGGGCCAGATCCGGCCCGTGGGGTGCTTAGATCTGGCCTGTGGGGCCACCCTGGAAATAGCAAAGGACCAGCCCGCAGTGCCTTTGCCAGCAAAAATGGAGCTTGTGAAGGCCCCAGGCAGCTCTCCTGAGCTCTGTTTTCACTGTCAGAAGGTTTCAGGAGGCTGTTGCAGACGAAAACTGAGCTCGGGAGCTCGTTTTTGCTGGGAGAGTGCTCAGGCCACCACAGATGCCTCCCACACAAATGATGTCAAGCTGGCCATGCCCATCATGGCCATGCCCAACCCAGGCTCCTCAGGGCAAACACAACCCTGATGTGGCCCTCAATGAAATTGATTTTGACACCTCTGCTTTACAGCTTCTCCACTATTAAGGAAAATAACTTACTGTATTTTTTTCTCCCAACCTTCTTTTAAATACAAGATCACTACCAATTATACAGATTTATAAAATAAAACATAGTTCATCAACTTTTCACATAGATGTATTTCAGGAAATTGGTTCTAAAAATGCTAGTGTAAGATTTATTGTACTATATACTTTTATTATTTCCTTATTGTAATTATTTATTTTTAATAAATATACTATTATTTAATTTTACTAATTAAAAATCCTCTTCACTGACATAATTGTGAAATATGTTACCACAGTATTGTAACAAAAATATTTAAATTGTCAACTTTTAGATGCTGCCTGATAGAAGTATTAGGTAACCGTATATTAATAATTTTAAAAAGCAAGGTATTGGGGAAGAAAATTATGAAATTTATAAAATTCAAGTACCGTGTTTCCCCGAAAATAAGATCCTGTCTTATATTTTTTTTGAACCCTGAAATAAGCGCTTGACTTTATTGCCATGTGCTCAAAAGCCCAATTGAACTTATTATCAGGGGATATCTTATTTGGGGGAAATGGGTTAGTTCTGGGAAAACTTCATTGACCATTAAAAGAAATTAGTTGTAGTGTCTTGAAAGTATGTTTACTGAAATTATATATGATAAAATATTTTTATGCCATATAAAATTAATCTAAAACTGAACTGTTTCTGATTAATATAGGGAACAAAGCTTTTATTCTATGTCAAGCAATCTGTTCAAATATATTATCACAAGAAAAAGTGAAACTTTTAACATAAAACTGGTGCTTCTCTTGGCTTCAAAATGCATATTTACAGTAATTTTATATCCTTAGTTTATATATTTAGGATTGGAACATATCTATACTCTGTGGATTTGTCTATAAATTTAAAAGATGTTTCCTCTTTTCTCTATCTTTGGTAGGAATCAAGCTACGTAAGAAATTTTATTTATATTTTATCATGTTCTATAAATCTTTTATTTAAACATGAGCCATTGATTCTATCCTTGAAAATAAAACTGAAGTACCCTGAAAAGTATCACATGATGGCACTGTTTCCATTTCCACCTTTAATATTATGAAATATAGCTATAGAAACCTGGTATTTTAAAGAAGTGTGTAATGCCAATGTATGTTTTATAATTTATGTAAAAGAAAAATATCATTCTGTACTTATTATAATCATCTCCAATAAGTATTTTATAAGATTCCATAGTTTTAATATTTTACTTTGATTATATTTAGATTGCATCCAAAATCATATTAATTCAGTTAATGGGAAAATTGGCAGATTGTTTAAAAAATTAAACACTTTTTTTTAAATTACGTATTATTTGCCTATAACAAGAGCAGCTTAAAGTATGCATTCTTATATCTAACTGCAGGACTCCTGTGAAAATTTTTATCATTAATCCAGAGGTATAAACAGTCATTTTTTTTTATTCTAGCAAATAAGATGTTGCCATATTATGAGGTCAGAAGCCATTCACAGACACCTTTCATGGGATTGGCAGCATAAAAAATTAATGAATAAAAATAAATGATAAAATAATTTAAAATGAGTAAATTTTATGTAAGTTATTATAGCATTAGTGATCTAGAACAGAATTACCCAATGTTTCTGGCATTGCGGACTGGTGGGTAAGGAGGGGATGGTTTGCACAAGTGGCTGGCAAGTGCATATGCATGTGCAGCTCCATTTGCGCAAGCGGCGGGCATGCACACCTGCTGCTCACACAAATGGTGCGCACTCGTTCTCCCACTGCTTGTGCAAGTGAGGCTGCACATGACTGCTTGGCATGGCCCAGTTACAAACCCCTCATGGCCCACTAGTGGGCCACAGCCCACAGATTGGAGACCCCTGATCTAGAATATTGGCTCTAATAATCATGTGAACATTCTCATCATAGTTAATCTAAGATAGACAACAGTTTACTTGTACGCAACAATATCTGGGTTTCAGTGGTACAAAAGTTTATATGTAGCCAGGTAGAAATACTGGCTAGTCATTTGTTTTCAAGTAAGGAAGTGTGTTTTAGGAATAATTGTTCCTTTTAATTGTGAAATGGAATTGAAATGGAGTGCCACATTTCCAATAAAACAAAGATGTGTATACAAAATGGAATGGGAGAGAGAGTGATAGCATAGCAATTTAGCATTGGGTTGAGGAATGCCATACTTAGGCTTTACATTTTGGAATATTTTGGGATAGCAAACAATTATAAACAACATCCTTGTTTGCTATGTATCCATGTTCTTCAAAGGAAGAAAAACAAAGAGTGGGAGAAGTTCATTGTAGTGGATGCTAAAGAGTCTGAAGTTATTACTAACCATGCTCTAGTATTTAATTTCTTAAAGTTTATTCCTAAACAGACTTTATGTATTGATAGCAGTTTAATTGCTGTAAAACAAACAAAAAAAACCCACTCATTTTCTAACCACCACATTTAAACTTTTACTCTGTATTATGTAGTAAATGAAACTAGTAACATTAATTAGCAGTGTTTAGAATAATGAAAAATAATGTTAAAATGTATGAAAAACATTCCCTGTATTTCTACAAAATAACTTGACAGAGCCTTATATATTCTGGCAGTAGATAGTATAATAATCTGTATAATAAAAGATCTGAGATTACTAATATTTAGAAGATTAGTGAGAGTTTGTTTAAAGGCTTTGTGGCATAGACCAGCTTCAATGACAAAATTAGAATATAAAAGGAAAAATAGCATTCATTATTCACAGCTGCCTATTGATTTGTATGTCCAATTGTTCATTTATAAAGTAAGAAATTTCAGATTATAAATATGGTAGATTTTTTCTTTACTGTATTTTACTATACAAATTACTTGCAATTTCCACAGGCCACTGTTACTTTTAAGGACAAATTTCAGACAAAAGAAATTCAGTGATTATTCATCCCATTTAATTAATTCAATTAACTAAGTCTGATTCTGTCAGGTATTCTTTTAATAATCGAATCAACATGCAATACACAGTAAGCATAAAAGCGTTTCTAGCTGCAGTTAATTTAGATCCAAAATAATTTACTATTCCACTACATTTGATATAGATTATTCTATAATATTTCAGTAATGGGTTGCACAAAGGCTGCCTTTTAATTCTTTGCTTTCTCAAATGTCTTTATGTATAATGGTTTAAAACAGAAGGTGTTCAAGAGAGGGTGACCTTTTTCCATTACCATGTTTTTTGTCATTAATGCATTATAATTTTCTTTAGAAGTCTGGAAAAAATGTGCGTATGCAGTCTGTAGCAAGTATGAATAAAAGCATGTTCAGGAAAGTTTAGAATTGCCTGTTATTGCTCAAAAATTGAATGGGGGGAAGGGAAGGAAGTAATTTTATTGTTACTTTTGCTGTAAAGGTTTAAACAAACCTTAAGACTTTTTAAACAAAGCAGCCAAAGTCCTAAAATTTTGGCATGTGTGGCTTGAGCAGCTCTTAATTTACTTAACTGCTAAAAAAAAGTGATCCTGTAGTAAATCTGAATTGAGGAAGACTGTCTTAAGATAGAAGAGTGCATCAAAGCCACCAGGATTGCTTAATGTACTACAAAACATTGTTTTGTTATAGCAGTAGTATAATGAGATAGGCGTTTACTAAAGATAAAACAGTAAATAATTTGTGTTGAATGCTCTTAGGAGTGCTTGATGTCATAATTACTGTAAATATTAATTGCTGTGCTGAAAATGTAAGCATGATGACTTTATATTAGATGAAAATAGTTTGTGTACTGGTAAATAGATAATCATACAAAAGTAATTGGGGTTTTAAAACCCCAATCTATTCTGCCAGCATGAGCTCGTTTGCATGTTAATCACAAGAGTGATTTCCTACTTCATAAGCAAGTTCACAGTCTTTCATAACCACTTTTAATTGCATTTAAAATGTTGCAGGGTTAGGATATTAGAAATGGAGGCGTATCTGTGTCAAATTAATAAAAATATTGCTGAAAATCCTTATATATTAAGGCTATAATATTTAAGGCCTTGTATTTTTAATTAGCATACATAGATGTGTATTATAGCATATATTCTATCTAGGTGATGTATATTGGTTCTTATAATGGATTAATTTACAAATGTAGTTTTCATACCTAGAAAGCTGAGAAACAAAAACACAATTACAGGCTAGATCTAATCACTATTTTTATGGGATAACTCAGGAATATATTATTACGTTAATTATACACATTAATATAACAGCAATTGTTAAACAATATTGATGAGAGTATAGACCAGTTTATTATTAATAATTTTCTTGTATGAATATCTTTGGTTAAATAAGATACTTTTATCAGTGTAATTGTGAGTGTTTATTTCAACTTGATAGTGAAATTATGATTCTGTGATGTAACTTTATAGAATGGTTATCCAAATAAAACTGGATAATTCATAGCTAAGAATCTATTTTTGTTTGTTTGTTTGTTTGTTTGCACCTTTATTATTTTTGCAAATAACCCAAGGTGGTGAACATATCCAACATACCTTCCCAATGTTTTCCCCACAATAACAACCCTGTGTGGTGGGTTGGGCCGAGAGAGAGTGATTGGCCCAAAGTCACACAATTGGCTTTGTGGCTAAGGCAGGACTTGAACTCACAGACTCCTGCTTTCTAGCCTACTACTAGACAAAAGTAGTAACTACTAGACAAAACTGGTTCTATAATGTGACAGTATTTTTGAATTTTTGAAGTTTGGTTATGATATCAATAATACTTAATTTTAAGCGATTTTATGATATATGCAACACAGCTTTTTTATAATCTGGGAAGTTTAATGTTAAAATTAGACAAAATTGCTCACTCTTTGAAGTGACTGGGGAGAATTGTAGCTTTCCTCCAAAATAGTGTAAATTCACAATGGTTATATTGTGATCAACTGAATGACACAAAGCTATTTTTTAGTCTAGCTGTTGAAAATTATATTTAAGAAGATGAAGAGATTGATGATTAGAGACAAAAAAATATTTCAGTTTTGAAAATAATATATTTGCTTTTATCACCAGGTGTTCTTTCTAATATAAATTACCAAGATGATGTTTCCATAATATAGCTTGCAGCACCCTAGAGATTAAAACTACCAAAACAGACCTAGTAAATTTTTCATGGAGAGGTTCCACTAGGGATAATATTCCTTTTCCTGGTTTCCAGATATTTTATATAATTCTGTCTCTTTCTAAACCCAAATCATTGCTTTTCCAGAAAAAAAAAAGCACTATGGAGACCAAGATGAAAGGCAAGAACTGTTGAAATGTTAATTTTACTATCTGCTGAAGAGTTCTGATACCTTTTGGTATTTTTCTTCTTCTCCTAGTAGTTCAGTTCTATATTATGAATGTTATACTATTTCAGTGGTTTGAAGTTCAAATTTGCAGTACAAGCAAAGTTGAATATAATGGTATATGGTATATTGTCCAGTGAAGGATTGTCTAATTCTTCTGATATATACCTTCATTTTAACTTGAGCACCGGATATAATTATACAAATATAAACAATCTCATGCCATCACTATTATAATAAAATAAGTGTTGTTCAGGAGATTCTTAATAGTTTGAATCCAAACACAAAATTGAATTATGCATTTAATGTATATATTTTTAACTCTGGCCTGATTCCTACTATAGAACAATCCAAAAATATGTAACTAAACAGAGTTAGTGAAAAGGTTGGCATGATGTACCAGGACACAAAAAGGCTGCTCTTATTCAGGAAACTGACAGCTTTCAGGGTTAATTTAAAGTTCCGTCTATGGCTTTGCAAGAAACATTTAAAAGAATTCTAGTATTAATTCACACTATCTCTCAAAGTCTGATTCAATAACTTTAAAAGAGGATTAGACAATTTCCTAGAGGACAGGTTGATCCAGGGCTGTTGGTGTTGAATACTTAGTGCTATTCTAAATAGTCTTTTAAGTAGCATTTGTAGAGAAAACAGTGATAGTAAAGGTTATATTTCCATCTCTTGTTTGCAAGTACCTCAGAGATGTATGACTGTCACTGTAAGAAACAAAATATTGGACTAATATAAATATTGTTCTGATGCAGATAGATTATTATTACATTCTATGTTCTGGGTCTATAGAAATAATTTAAATTTGTGTTCATGCATAAAAACTAAAAGCTCATCCAGTGCCCTTAATAAGAGATATAAGTAGGAGCAGCAGTTGCATAGAATAGCTATTCACCAGTTAAGTGAATGGCTGAAATTGGAGAACGGAGGCTGAATGCCATCTATCCATGTGCTATACCTTCCCCATACTGTACAATCCAAACCTTTTATATGCTCCCTTGCCAGAATTGTTAGCAGTTGTATATCTCTTTCTCCTCCTATCTTCACTAAAGCAATATTTATTAGGGATGTGACAAAGTCACTAATTCCAGAATGGAACAATTTGTCAGTTTCTAAAATGTTTGAGGCATCCACACATGGCTCATATCAATTAATTTGCATTGATCCTTAATTTGTACATTAATTTTCTTAGCTAGATGCACTATCAATTTGGGCATAGGAGGAGTAGGAGTAACTATTATGGCAGGGAAAGCATGAGTTTATTTATTACAGAATTTTACTGTAACTATTAAACTATGATTTAATAATATTTTTAACTATTTCCATAATTATCAGAATCATAACTTTTCTTATGTGGTTCTTTCAGTAATATTGGTAGTGTAATGTGAGTCAAATATTCCTAGAATTTCCAGATATCCAGATATTGGAAGCTTTTATATAAAAGATATGAGTTGTTAATTGTAATTATTTCACTTCAAGTCAGCAGCTGGCAATCAGAGGAACCTGCTCACCTGGACTATTTCATTTGATTCTCCAGCCCAGACGATTACATTCAAATACCTTATAGCCGTGATGGCGAACCTATGGCACGGGTGCCACAGGTGGCACATGTAGCCATATCAGTGGGCACACGAGCATTGCCATAGGTCAGCTGCAGCACGCATGAGTGCGCTGGCCAGCTGATTTTTGGGCCTTCCGGTCCCACCAGAAGTTGGGAAATGGGCTGTTTCCAGCCTCTGGAGGGCCTCCAGGAGGGTGGGGAAGGCTGTTTTCGCCCTCCCTAGGCTTCTAGAAAGCCTCTGGAGCCTGGAGAGGGTGAAAAACGGGCCTCCCGGGCCCACTGTGCCATCACATGCCCAAAGCGGGGGGGAGGTGTGGGGGTGGGACGCATTAAACTATGGTTTGGGCACGCACGTGGGCGACCTCCCCGCCCTCCCCCCGCTTTTGGCATGCAACGGCAAAAGGATTAACCATCACTGCCTTATAGGAAAGAACATAGTAAAAAGTGAGGAGAGAGGTAGACAACTCTTTTTCTCTCTCTGTCCGCAGGACCATTGCTACCTATGGTGAACAGGATTGTAGACTTGCAAATATTTTAAATATTTGTAATGGTATTTTTATTAAGAATTGTTTATATGACTGGGAAAATTTAAATCTTGAAAAGCAAGGTAAAAATACTAGAGTTGAGCAATACTTAGAAATAATTCTGAAAAGGTCTGTAGAGCAGAGGTTCCCAATCTTGGCAACTTTAAGACGTGTGGACTTAATCTCAAAATTTCCCAGCCAGGAAGTTGAAGTCCATGCGTCTTAAAGTTGCCAAAATTGGGAACCCTCGCTTTAGAATATGCTGGAGTGAAAATGCAGCCCCTGCATGAATTTCCCAAAAGCATCTGTATCTTTTCCCAAGATTATACAATTCACCTCTACAACTGCTAAATGATCCTACAAAAACTCAAGGCTACTTTAATTTATTTATTTTATTTTTATTATTTTATTTATTATATTTATATACCGCTCTACTCCCGGGGGACTCAGGGCGGTGTACAGTCAAATGATAAAATACATATAATACAAATATTTTAAAGATTGTTTAAAATGCAGTTAAATAATTTGGTGTTGAACCTAAAATTAAAACTCTAAATTTATGAGATTAAGAGACTTTAAAGACTGACAGTACTATGTCTGCATTTCCACATGCTCCGAAGAACCATTTTATAATAGAATCTGAAGCATTGAAAAATGCTAATGAATAATTGCAATACATAAAATAACAGCCCTGGTTAGCTTTTCAAATATTTACTTGATACCCTCTGAGTACTGAATTGTTTGAACTTAAATTTCCCTATACTGGCTTGCTATTTTGGATTTATCAGCATCTGTGCTGATGCAGTGGTTAGAATGCAATATTGCAGGCTAACTCATTGCTCACTGCAGGAATTCGAATCTGAGCAACTCAAGGTTGATTTACCCTTCATCCTTCCGAGGTCATTAAAATGAGGATTCAGATTATTGGGTGCAATATGCTAATTCTGCAAACCGTAAAGCACTGTGAAGTGATATATAAGTCTAAGTGCTATTGCTATTTCAGATGTGTGATAAGAATGTAGTATAGTTGAACTAGCATTTTTGTACTGTAATATCATACTGCAATATTAAGTTTTTCATTGTTTTGATTCAGTGTTTTGATTCTTTCTCCCAGGTCTGCACCGCAAACTTGAAAGCAACTTTCTGTTATTAAGAGTTCATTAGAAACTTTTCTAATTTAATACATGTGTGAATTTTGTTAATATAAAGCTTCCTTTTCTGTGTAACCAATGATGTTAAATAAAGCTTTGTTAATACTGTACTTTTTTAGAATTAAATATGTCAACTTTTGTCAAATCTGAAGTGTTCCCAGTTATGTTTATACATTACTTACCCTTTTCCAAATACGTCAAAAATTTTATTTTTAAAAGTGTGATGATGAAGTGGTCTTATTGTGCATAATATATTACAGGTTTCATGTACTGTTACTTGCTTTAACTGTGCATGTACATGGATGCCAAAATAGCTGGTTTCTAAGCAGCTGCAAAAGTCTTGTAAAAGACACATTAGATGTCATGATTTGAAGAAAAGGCTTCATTCATGCTCCAGTGTCTTGCAAAGCACTTCTTTTGAATGCTTTACATAATCCTCTTTTGAAAGTCTTATTCTGATTTATCTTCAGATTGTATAATAGAATCTACTATATACTTCATGAAGATACTAAAATGAAACATGTTTGCAGTGCAAGTCTTGGATTTCATATTTGTTTCCTGACCTAAGTAAATAAGTCTTATGATATCATGATGCATCTGTGGATCCCAATAGAGCAGAGGTGTCAAACTCAAGGCCCAGGGCCCAGATCTGGCCTGCGGGGCCGCCCTGGAAACAGCAAAGGACTGGCCCATGGTGCCTCTGCCAGTGAAAACAGAGCTCAGGAGGGCCACACGCGTTTGACCTTGGGGGCTGGGTTGGGCATGGTCAGGGTGGGTGTGGCCAGCTTGACATCACCTGTGTCGGAGGCTCCTGTGGGGGCCTGAGCACTCTGCCAGCAAAAATGGGCTCCCAAACTCCTTTATCGCTGGCAGAGGGTTGCAGGAGGCCGCTGCAGTCGAAAATGGAACTTTGGAGACTGTTTTCACTGGCAGAGTCCTTGGGCCCCCACAGGCGCCTCCAATACGAGTGATGTTGAGCTGGCCACACCCACCCTGGCCCCCCAAAGTCAAACACAACCCTGATGTGGCCCTCAATGAAATCGAATTTGACAACCTGCAATAGAGTGTGTGATGATATAGTAATAAACTTCTTTGCATCCTAAATTTCTGTTTGTTATGATTGACTGTAGATTTCCACATATACAGATGTATGTGCACAGGTAGTCCTCAGCTTACAACAATTCATTTAGTGATAGTTCAAAGCTACAGTGGCACTGAAAAAGTGACATGACCATTTTTCACATTTACTACCGTTGCAGCATCCCCAAGGTCATGTGACCAAAATTTGGATGCAACTTGTTCATATTTATGACAGTTGCAGTGTGCTAGGGTCATGTGATCCCCTTTTGCTACCTTCTAACAAGCAAAGTCAACGGGAAAACCAAATTTATCTAACAAGTTACTAAGTTAACAACGGCAGTAATTCACCTAACAACTGAAGGAAGAAAGCTTGTAAAGTGGGGCAAAATTCACTTAACTGTCTTGCTTAGCAACAGAAATTTTGAGCTCAATTGTGGTCATAAATTCAGGACTATCAATATCACATATGCCATGTTTTGTAATAGAGCTGGTACTATATTTCACTAGTGCTCCATTGTTCTTTAGTAGTAGGTATACTTAGGGACATGGGCTGATATCCCCATCTTACTCAATCAATTATCATCTTAAACTTCTTAAATGCTGTTAATTGAAAATGCTGGGTTTTAATCACAGTATTTTCATTAAATAGCTATACTTGAGATGGTGACACCTATTAATACAAGATACAATTAATACAATAATAAAATTAGGTATCAACCTGCCCTCCATTATGGCCTCCAACTGCTCTATATGCATACCATGCACCAGCTGCAAAAACCACAGTTTTGAGACTGTGAAAAGTTCAGTTGCTAAGAAGTAGGCATCTCTGTACATTACATCATACATTATGTTCCAATTTGTTGCAAAATGCCATGGACACTTAAACTCTACAAGATTAGTAATTTCTGTCTAACAGGCCAAATAGTTGCCTACTGTGGCTTTTGTTTCCATCTATATTTCTCCTGTGGTGAGCTACTTATCCACAAGGACTACAGTTCTACATTTGGAAGAAGGAGGGGTAGTTTGCCAAGGGCAAAGGAAGGAACAAGGTAGCTTAGTCACTGTTAGTGAGTATTACCTCTTCACTTTTAAAGAGGAAATACTTGTCTAGAGTGGAACTATTCAATGTAGCTATTCAATGTAGTTGATGATAACAATGCAGCTGAAAAAATAATTTGTTTTTTTATTCACAGTGTGAAATTGCACAAGCAAAAGGGAGCAGGAATAGGTAAATCACACTGAATGTATATATGCAAACGTTAACCTATTCTATTCCTTGAAAGGTTAGTGTTCTGTGGCCTAGATAGCTTGAAGTTTAAAATACTGTGGTAAAAATAGATTTAAAAATATAAGAATTAGAATAAAGTTATTTTTCCTTCAAAGTTTGGAAATTCTTTACTATAAAACAGTCATCTGAAATCTAACTTTCGCAGTACCTTAATTTCACAACCAAGTACTTCTTATTAAATAATAAGGCATCACAATTGTTTCCACTGTATAGACTCCAGTATGGAGTATAGAAAATTAACTTTCTTTTATTTCTTTATTTATTTTTTTTAAAAAATATATTTTTATTATAACACAATATGACAAACACCAAAGTTACACACACACACACACACACACACTCTCTCTCTCTCTCTCTCTCTCTCTCTCTCTCTCTCTCTCTCTCTCTCTCTCTCTCTCTCTCT
>WNWU01013506.1:593805-616458 GCA_012654045.1 Ptyas mucosa
TCTCTCTCTCTCTCTCTCTCTCTCTCTCTCTCTCTCTCTCTCTCTCTTTTACAGCTATTTTGTGATGGTCATCTTCTAATATTTACATTCTTCCCCGATTCCCTTTATACTATTTCATTTTCTTCTTGTCCCTTTCTCTTTTAATTACGTTATACTTCTTAACAATCATATTGATTTTATATATTCTATACATTATTATATTTGTTCTTTCCATTTTCAAATTCACCCCTATTTTTATTATGCATTATTTCTAGTCTCTAGCCACCTATACCATTTATTCTAGATTATATAATATTCCATATCTTCCTTTTCTTTGAGCTCTTTTTGTTAATTTGTCCATCTCGGCACATTCTAGGATATTTTTTATTAATTCTTCTTCTGTTGGTGTGTTTTCTCTTTTCCAATTTTGTGCGTATGATATGCGTGCAGCTATTATAATATGTAAAATCAAATATTTTATTTCTTTGGTGTATTTTTCTGTAAATATTCCTAATAAGAATGTCTCTGATTTTCCATCCATAAGTTGCTCTATTATTTTTTCTAACCATTTTTAATCTTAGCCCAGAATTTTTTTGGCAGCCAGACACGTCCACCAAAGATGGTAATATTCCGTAGCTCTTATTACATTTCCAACATACTGGAGATTAATTCGGAAACATCTTCGCAAGTCTAGCCGGAGGTAGATGCAATCTATAGAACATCTTCAACTGGGTTTCCTTGTATGGACATGGTTAATTTTGTATTTATTTACCACATTGTTTCCCATCTCTCCAATTCTATTGTATCATTAAAAAATTTTGCCCGTTGCTTTTGCCAAGAGTTCAATCATAATTTCTCCCAGGTCTTCATCTTTTTGTTCTTCAATATTTTGAAATCTTAAGAAGAATGAGGCCTTCTCCATCTCAAGAAATATTAATGCGTCTTCCGTGTCCCGGGTCTTTATAACTTGTTGGTTCTCCATCCTCTCCAGTTTTCTAACTGTAGCTTCTGATTTTTCTTCCACTATATGTATTCGCTGTTCATTTTCCATAATATTTTGTTGAATTTTAACTATCTTCTCGTTTATATTTTTAATATCATCTTTAATCTCCCCTACATCCAGTCGCATCTGTTCTTGGTTCCTTCTGGATTCATCATGATTAAGGGCCATCTTATCTTCCATTCTTTTCTGTCCCTCTTGTATCATTGCCAATGCGGCCTGTATGTTTTGCATCCCTATGATAGTGTTTGTCTTCTCTTTGTCACTCATTTCTCCTGTCTTTTGGTGGATTGCAGAGGCCACCAATAGTATTTCAGTTGAGGGTATCTTTTTAGTTGTTTTAGTAGTAGTGGATGTGCTTGATGTTGCCATGTGTAATATACGTATTATTTCTGCCCACAATTTCATACAATTTTGACTTACTTAATTTATGGTTATATGCTATATCTAAAATTACTATAGTAAATATTATTATTTAGTGTTACTCCTTGTTAACAATTCAATAATACATTTATAGCAGGGAAAAGAGATAATTGGGGAAGTTGGAGAGGGAGGAAACAACGGACAATAAACACATTCTAACAATTCATCTATTACCTTCTTCTACAATTAATTACAAAATAAAATATATCCACTAATAATTTCTATTAATTCTAAGATCAGATCTATATTCTATTTATATATTATAGCTATAACAAATTAATTAATTGGTTAAATTTTAACAGTCTATTTTTCTCTTATAATGTTAATCAGCCAAGTTAATCAGTTCTCTTCACTTCTGTTGCTTTCAAATATATTATCCTTAAATCACACCAGAACAAAATTAATTATAGTGTCTATATATCTTCCTTTTGGAGTCTCCCGCTCACCATCTTATTCCAAATAGATCCGTCTTTGAATAGTTCGATATTTAATCTAGAATCCGAATAGTCAAAGTCTTAACAAATCCGATAGTATGTAAATTTTGCCTCCGGAAACAATAAGAATTACAGTATTTCATAGCACGTCGCTCCAAACCACACTCTCCTTCAGTCACTCCACTTTCAGAGTCCGATCTGCTCAGTTTACTCAATGCCAATAACACCTAGTCTAATCGTCCCAGAAAACTTTCGCCAATCTCCAACAATCCACAACTCCCATCCTCCTGTTTAAAAAGATACAATCGAATCCACACTCTTCTGGTATGCTGCTTTCTGGTGCAATCAGTCCAATCAATGCCAGCCAGCTCCTATACGTTCCCGCAGAAGCAATTTGTCGGTTTCCAGCCATTTTCTTTCCTCCGATGTCTATTACACCACGCTCCGCAGTCCTCGCTCATGCTCACTCTCACTCTTCGTTGAGTCCCTTTTGCCCGTTCGGCTCTTTTCTTTCTTTATTCAATTTATTCCTCTAAATCCAATCCCCGACTCTAAAGATCACGGGTGTCAAAACTCAATCCTCTAACTCCTATCACCAAATTTATAAATACCGATTTTCTTTTCAAGCTCTCTCCATGAACACCAGCTGTCTGCAATTTATGCGCTGTCACTGTTATGTTCAAAATGGCCACGCTCTGCTCGATCCTCCTGCCGCCACTTCTCCTTCCACTTTCTCCAGTGTCCTTTCGCCAGTGTCTGCTCCTTACTATCCAACAATATTTGGGTTTTCCTCAGTTTTAGTCCTCTGTAGATGACTTATTTTCTTTTTTCCAATCTTTGCTTCCCACTCACGGTGTTTTCAGCGTTTCCAGCCAGCCTCGGGAGGTTGGTTTGTCCTCGAACTGGATCAAGGTATTTGTCTTGTACCTTCGGAGGAGTTGCAATCTCCTCCGAGGTCCTGAGACGTTCCCCTTTAAGCTGTCGATCCCTCTGAGATCAACAGCGCCTGTTTCGGCTCCAAGTGCGGGATTGTTAGGTACTCAGGAACAGAGCCCCGTCCCTTTCGTCCCTAACTCGCTGAAGTCGCCGCCGGAAGTCTCCTTGTATGGACATGGTTAATTTTGTATTTATTTACCACATTGTTTCCCATCTCTCCAATTCTATTGTATCATTAAAAAATTTTGCCCATTTGATCATTGTATCTTTAACTATTTCCTCTTCCATCTTATATCGCAGTAAAAATTTGTATATCCTACTAATTAATTTCTCCTCTGTCCCTTGTGTAATTTTATCCAATTTGTGTTGTTTGTTCTTTTTTTTTTAATTGAAAAAGTTTTTAAAATTTTACATTCATTTTCTCCCCCCTCCCCAACCACCCCCCGACTTCCCAGAGCAAATACAAATACAAGATAAAATACAGCTCAAATTCTCTAAGTTAAACTCCATTTCACACTTATCATAATCCTAATCATTAAACAAGTAGATAAAAGGAAAGCAAGTCTTCTTTCTTCTTATTCCATCTAATTCAACAGAATTAATCTCCATGTCTCCATTTATAGTTACAGCAGTTAATAAAACAATTAAGTATTACGTAATCACACCTATCATTACTCAATATAACTAATTAATACTTAGCAAATTATTAAGTCTATACGATCTAACAAGATATTTTATAACTTCTTTCATTTAAAACAGAGAAAAAAAACCCAACAACAAAGAAAAATAAAGAAACCCTCAATCAAAAAAACCCCCCCAAATTTAAAATAAAATACTATATAAAGTCTTCCGTCCTCCATTTTTAAACCATCAAGGTCCAGTTATAGTTAAAACACTTAATAAAAAAAACAATAATAATAATTTTTTTAGTCAAAAAAGGAATATAACAATCAAACCTCTTATAAATTTATCAATACAGATAAAACATCAGTTAATAACTATATCAAACATTTAAATTCTTCATACTAGATTAAACCAGTTGCTAATCTTCTTGTCTTCACATCTTCCAACAGCGTATAGAATATCTTCATCATTTACGTCTACCCACCTAAATAGAAAGTTGCTTCTTTATAAACCCCCCCCCGAGTGACTTTATAATTATATTTGTAATAATATCCATCAAATCCAGTCAAAACTTAGATTAGTAGATTCATCAGACGTATTAGGGAAACCACCAGATCAGCTGCAATTGCTCTAGATCCATAGTCCTTTTGCCTTATATTTATTACCATCAAACAGGAAGCTCCAGTTTAGTATATTCAATAAAACTTCTACGTTTACAGTTAGATCCAGATTTATCACAGTCCTTAATAAAATATTCCAAATCCTTCAAGTCAGGGCATATTTCACAGCCCAACACACCAGCATTGCTGTGATCTGTTTATTCTTCTCAAAATATTCCAATACAGCTATAGATTGCCTCCTCATCGTTCATCACTTGGTTAACTGGCATTAAACTGCTGTCTACTTTTTTTTTTCCCCCCAAAAATTCAAAATCTTTAAACATTTAAACAATACTTTTTAAGGACCATCATCTCGTCAAGCAGGGTTATTTTCCATTTCTCCAGGCTTTCTTCTTTTCCTTTTTATGAACTTTCTTCTTAACTTTGATCCCTCTGCCTTTTTTAACTCCAGTAAAATTTTGCGGTTTTTGGGATTGGATATTATAAACTTTTTGCAGGAATGTAGCTTCTTCTGGGAACAGCTCTTTAAGTACAGATTGAATTTTATAAAAAAAAATTCGTGTAGCCAAAATTTCATCAACTTCCAGAGTTTCTTGCTCCTGCTCAGCCTTCATCTTTCTCTCTTCTGTAAGATCTGCTATGGTCTGTTGTTGTTTTTTTTCCTCTCCCAGCTCTTCATTCAATCCCCCACTGCTAGATTGCAACTCAGTATTTCCATGTATTTCATTGTTTCCAGCTTGAGAAGCTTGAAATATAGTATCAATTCTTTTCAATAAAGCAGAGGTAATTGAGCTCAAAGCTTCCTCAAAATCAGACCATTGAGGGTTAAATAACCCTCCTTTACTTTCTTTGTTTTCAAAAAGCCCAGCCATCTTGCCCCCCTTCTTCCTTCCCTTCCAGAAGGACGGGGGGAAAAAAAGAAGAAAGAAAAAAAAAGAATTTCAAGAAGAAAAAAGGAAAAAAAAAGACTTTTTAATTTATATTGCTGCTTGAGTTATTATTATTACATTCTTTCTTATTTCATCCACTTTTCAAAAAGGAGTTTTACGTTTCAAACAGGGGCTTATCAATAATTGCTTTTAACTTTCACTTCTTCACACCCCGTTGAAACTCAAACGCCATCTTGCTTTCACTTTCCACTTAGGAGAAATCTTTTAAAGAAAGTAAATCCCTGAAGTTAAAAAAAAAGAAAAAAAATACTTGCTGTTTCCTTCGTGCAACTTGTGCTCCGCCAACTTGGTTCAAGAAGTATTTGTTTAAAGTTGTTTAATGGGGTGGCTGTGGCATCTAGTTCTGACAGGGAAAAACTTCCCCGTCAGAGGCATCCCAGGTCCGGAGCTTTGACAGGCTTCACGGGGAGCTCTCATCTTCGAGCACCAGATTATTAGCAAAATCTGGTGCTCTTAGGGAGCTCTACCCCACCCGTCTGCTCTCCTTCCCCCTTTCTTCCTGGGGGGAAGGATTCCAAACCGCAAGACAGCCGATTTTCGCTGTTCTTGCGATTCTACGGAGTCTGGGGCTGGCGCTTCGCAAAGAAGCGTCTGGCGATGCCGGCGGCTCAACCGGAAGTCCCCCGTGTTGTTTGTTCTATACTTCTTATAATTTTGTATCTTCTTTATATTTCAACTGAATTTGCATGTATATCCACCAATCAATTGCTCTATTTAGATCATGTTCCAATTCCTGTTTTGTTTTCAAATTTCCTTGTTCTTTTAGTATATATCTTATTATCTTATCCCATTCAGTTAAATTTGGCTGTTTTAATGCTTCTATAGGTGAGATCCAAATTGGTATTTTTGTGTAGTGCTGTTTTTTTTTAACCAAATTAGTAGCAATGCATTCCTTAGTATATGTCTTCTAAAATAGCTGTGTGTTTTATATTTTTCATCCCAAAGGAATGCATGCCATCCCGCTTGTAAATCTTGTCCCTCAATTGCTAACGTTCTTTTATCCCTTAACTCAATCCACTCTTTTAGCCAAGTTATGCAAGAGGCTTGATAATATATTTCCCATTCTGGGAGTGCTACTCCTCCTTTATCTTTTGTATCTTGTAGAAATTTAAGTCTAATTCTCAGTCTTTTCAAATTACCAAATAATTTGGTAATTATTTTATTTAAAGCTTCAAAAAAGCTTTTCTCTAATATCTAACTTGGAATAGGAATAGTATTTTGGGCAAAATATTCATTTTAATCGGGGCGATCCTCCCCATTAGTGAGATCTGTAAATTTTTCCAATTTTCTAAATATTAAATTTCTTTTAATAAGGAAAAAAGACTGCTCTTATGTTTTATAACATAATGTTTTATACCAAAAAGTGCATTTGCCTAACATTTGATGATTCCTAAGTCATGTGGAAAATCTGATATGTTGCAGACTTGCATGCGCTCAATTTTCTGTTGCATTCTGCATGATTCCTTCCAGCAATCTTGTGCTTTAACCTTTTTTACAAAAACATTAGATTAGACAGTTGTTCCAAATTTGAGCCTGTTTGTATCTAAATTCATATGAGTCAAATCAAATCTTGCTTCCTAGTCCTAGTACTTCCTTCCTGTACAATATTTACAGGATATTGTAAATATACTTCATATCTTATTGAGAATATTCAAGGTGCTACCTTTTCATTTCTTTGAGTTGCACAAGTTAGTTTTATAGAAAAATACAAGCTCTTGGTAAATTTGAGCAGTTTAAATAACTTACATTATAATTTCAAAAACAATGCAGTGTTAATGAAGACCCAAAATGTATTGAATAAGTTCAAGTACAATTTTTTCTTCAGTATTTCAGTTACATAAGAAAATAATAATTTCTTTATTAAATTCTGCTCTGAAATTAACTATTTTGGTCAGTGGCAAAGATTCCATTATTAGAATCCTCTAGGAAATTATTGTGTAGTTTAGTATTTTCCTGTTAGAGCAGTGGTTCTCAACCTTCCTAATGCCACGACCCTTTAATACAGTTCCTCATGTTGTGGTGACCCCAACCATAAAGTTATTCCTAAAACCATCAAAAATATGTGTTTTCGATGGTCTTAGGCCAGGGGTCTCCAACCTTTTGGACCTCAGGGACCACCAAGTTCATACTTTTAAATTTTGTGGATCACTAATACGAATCCAGTGCGTCACTTGCTGAAGCACCTGGACTCCCAGTGACGGGATGGGGTCCTTCTGGTACTCTCCCTCCTCTCTCTCTCTCTCCCTCCCACTCTTTCTCTCTCATTCTCTCTCTCTCTCTCATTTTCTCTCTCCCCCTCTCTCTTTCTCTCTCCCACTCTTTCTCATTCTCTTTCTCTCTCCCCCTCTTTCTCTCTCCCCACTCTCTCTCTTTCTCTCTCTTTCATTCTGTCTTTCTTTTTCATTCTTTGTCTCTTTCTCTCTCTGTCTCATTCTGATTCTCTCTCTTTCTCTTTCTCTCTTTCTCTTTCTCTCTTTCATTCTTTTCTCTTTCTCTTTCTCTCTCTGTCTCATTCTAATTCTCTCTTTTTCTCTCTCATTCTCTCTCTCTCTCTCTCATCTCATGGGCCAGCCAATGTCTTGGGGCTGAGAGGAAGTCAAGCATCTCCCCGAGAGACCGAGGGCCGGAAGAAGTGTGGGAGTGAAGCACTACTTGAACTTGCGCAGCATGAGCATTTGCCTTGGTATATTTGTGCCAACTGGCGGCCAAGGCAGCCCTCATCTCTCCGCTGAATCAGGATTCCGCCTCGGTATATTTGCAGTGCAAGGCAGCCCTCATCTCCTGCCACTTGGGACTCAAAGCGGTAAATGATGACTGGTCAGGGGAGCAGCTGGATTTTGCTCTCCATTGCGGACGCCAGATCGGCCCCCTGCAAGCTCTCATCTCTCGAGGAGCACTCCCTGAAGCGGCACTGGAAACTTTGGTCGGGCTTCTCGAGAGACGAGAGTTTGCAGGGGGCCGATCTGGTGTCTGCAATGGAAAGCAAAATCCAGCTTTTTCTCTCTGCTGTAAGTGTGGCATCAGGATTCCACCTTGGTATATTTGCGGTGCAAGGCAGCCTTTGTTTCCTGCCGCTTGGGACTCGGAGCGGTAAACAGCATCTGGTTCGGGGAGCAGCCGGATTTTGCATCCATTGTGGATGCCAGATCGGCCCCCTGCAAGCTCTCGTCTCTCGAGGAGCCCAACCACTTCAGGAAGCGCTCCTCAAGAGATGAGAGCTTGCAGGGGGCCGATCTGGCCGATCTGGCAGGAGATGATGTACCAGCTGCAAAACCCACAGTGCATCAGATCTTGTGGGTTTTGAGGGTGTGAAAAGTTCAGTTGCTAAGAAGTAAGCATCTCTACATCACATCATCTAGCAATTGAACTATTGTACACTAGAAAAATGTTCCCCATCTTGATTCCTGTAAAGATGAATAATACCTTTTATGGTGAACTAGCTTTGCTTATGTGTTTTTAACGTTACAGTTAAAAACTATGTACTATATACATGCTTTTTTATCTTTAAAATGTTCCTAATTCTAAAACTTCATTAAAATCTTACATGATATGGGTAACATGTGATTTTATAGATAGTCAGACAGATCTCTTAACTGGGTTTTTGTACATACAAGACAGGGGTGAAATGTAAAATCTGTTACTACCGGTTCTGTGAGTGTGGCTTGGTGGTGGTGGTGGTAATGTGACTGGGTGGGCCAACTTTTTTTTTAAACTTTTCAAAGCATTTTTTCTAATGCTTTGAAAAGCCTCTCTGCCAATCAGGGAACTCAGCTGGGATCATCAGAGACTTTTCAAAGCATTTTTTAACCACTTCTTCAGCCAAGAGGTTGCAGAAAAAAATGCTTTGAAAAGCCTCTGATGATCCCAGCTGAGCCGCGCAATCATCAGAGGCTTTATTTTTAACTTTTGAAAGCATTTTTTCATCGGAAGAGGTTGTAGAAAAAATGCTTTTAAAAGTAAAAAACAAAAAAGCCTCTGATGATCACGCGGCTCAGCTGAGCATGGGGGGGGGGGCAGGGATTTTTGCTACCGGTTCTCCTAACCACCCACTGCCATCGCTACCGGATTGGGTGATCCGGTCCAAAACAGGAGCATTTCACCCCAATACAAGATATTATCTGATATGACACCCTGTTTCCCCCAAAATAAGACATCTCCTGATAATAAGCCCAATTGGGCTTTTGAGCGCATGGCAATAAGGCCAAGCACTTATTTCAGGGTCTTATTTTCGGGGAAATAAGTATTAAAGTTTTAATATTAAATAAGATATTTAAAAAATTCAGTTGAGTGGATGGAAATCCTTTCCATTTGAGTGAATGAAATATTTTTGTGGGGAGCAAAATATTTTATTATTCTCCCTGGAGCTGGATCGAGAGAATCCAGGATGGGTGTTGCTTCTTCTGCCTGGAGACTGAGCACATGATCATTATTTGCATATGTAGTCTCTCCTTCCTCGTCTGGTGTTTCCCCAGTTCAGCTCAGTCTTCAGCACAGAAGAGACATGTTTCAATGAGCGGCTTCACTTCAATTCCGTGATTAGCAAAGCGTGAGCTTATTGGATTTTAAGATTTCTATTGAGATGATCGCTTCTGCAATCAGGCCCACTAACTGGTCCGCTGGTTAGCGGCCTTGTACCAGCTTTCAGCAGTTCCCACCAGCTGCATTTAGTGGCAGGGCCTTAGAAGGCCGGCAACTATTTGAGCCAGGGCCCGGGCAATCCCACCGGAGGGCAGAGGGGGAATCAGTTCCTGCCCAGTTCATCTGGGCACACTGTAAAGTGGCAGGAGTGCACGGGAGCACAAATTAGAGCAGCAGCAGTTTCAGCCCTTTGAGGGCCAGCTTGCCTTCGTCGCAGTGGAAAATGCTTGCATGTACCTTCCACCAGCCAGCAGGCCCTGAAAGGGGACAAGAGGGCTTGCCCTACAACCTCCCTGGGTCAGAGGCATGGGGCCTCCAGCCAGAGAGCTGCAGCAAAGGGGGCAACAACTAGGAGACAGGCAGCCACTTCAAGTGGCAAGAAAGGCTCCAAATCGGCCAAAAAAGATGCAGAACGGCATCAAAAGGCCTTAGAAAAAGAGCTGGCCAAGCTCCAGAAGGCTAAACAGAGCCAGGAGCGAAGCGACCCCCCCTCCGGAGGAGGAGAGGAACTTTCCCGCCCTCAAGGAGATAAATCATTGGATCCCATTAATGATCCGTATCCTTTGCAGCCTGCCTCTTACAGTGCCTGGTCACCAGATGGTGCCAGGGAGTCATCCTCTCCAACCTTAGGAGGGTTTTTGGATAGAGCTGAAGCCTTTGCCTTTGCAAACCCCAGTTTGTATCCAGCAAGCTTTGCAGAACCACGCCTGCATACTACTCCAGGGCCTGCAGCTTCCTTTACTCCTACTGCAGTGGGGATCCACCCACAGGGGGAAACTGGGTCAGCAGTGCCTGATCATTTGCAGCAAATTATTTCTCAGGCTATTACCCAAGGCATAGCTATTGGCTTACAGCAAAGGAACCAACCTTTTCATGGGGTTCCACTTCATCAGCCTCCAATATTGCAGCCTGTACATCAAGAGGCTTGGATGGGTCCTCAGAATTCCATCTGTGGCCTATTCTATCAGAAGTGGTTATTCCTCAGCTGAGGAGGAAGACTTTATGGCCTTTTCTGAGGATGAGGGGATGGATACAGAACCCTCCCCCTTTACAGGCCTTTTCAAACCGGATCTATTTAAATCATTGCTTCGTAAGGCCAAGTCCATTATGAATTTGGAATCTGAGGCTGTTCCAGACCTTGCTCCCAGTCCAGGGGGGTTCTGGTCATGTGCTCTTTACAGAGCCAGCAGTTGAGGCTGTCCAAATTATTTTTGGACATAGTCCAATGTCAGTGGAGCAATCCTGGTGCAGGGCTTCCCCCATCCAGAGCAGAAAAGAAGCTCTATAGTGTGGCTCCAGATCTGGCCAAAATTTTACAGGTGCCCATGGTGATAAGCCGGTGGCAGCATTGACATTGATTGCTCTGCTTCCAACTGATGCAATTGATTGCTTGAGCCCTGATGACAAGAAAGCTGAATTGTCATTATGTAAGACCCATCAGGCGGCTGCCTGGGCGGTAAAGGCTGCCATCTCAGCTTCATTCTTCAATCATGCATCCCTGCTCTGGCTTCGCCAGATTCAGAAACGCATTCCACCGGAAGATGTCAGGGTGCACTGGGATATTAATAAATTAATAGCTGCTGCTGAGTTTTCAGCAGATGCGACATTGAAAGTGGCTTAGTTTGCTTCAAGGTCTATAGCATCTTCAGTTACCACCCATCACCTATTCTGGCTTAAGCACTGGCAGGCCGATAATAAAAACAGATGGAAATTAGCTTCAGCCACCTTTACAGGCAACAAATTATTTGGAGAAGTTCTATCAACCTATCCTGGTTGAGACCAGAGGCAAGGGAAAGGCCATGCCTTACCTTTACAGAAGAGGGGGGACTGCTGGCTCTCTCCATATTATAGGAGGCAGCCCTTTCGAGCCCCAGATCTGGGTCTCGACTATCAGCAATTTCAAAGGCTGTACTCTACCTGGCAGGACAGGGAACCTGACAGGTTGGACTTCAGGAGTCACCAGATGTCTCAGGACAAATGGCCCTTTTGAGAGCAGGAAGTCACCCTTACCGTCGGTCCAAGTGATTGCAGGGCTGCACCACCAATTGGTGAATGGCTCAGCCTTTTTCACCAGTGAGAGGCCAAACTTTGGACAAATGGGTCCTCACCTCGGTGACTTCCGGTTTGGCACTGGAGTTCCTCTCCACCCCCCACCCCCCACCTCCGAAATTCTTTATAAGGTGTCTTAGGTCCAGGGACACATCCAAAAGAGGCCTGATGGAGACAACCATCCAGCATTTGCTGGATATCCAGGCTATCAAACAACAGGTACAAGGGTTCTATTCAATCCTATTTGTGATCCAGAAGAATTCCGGGCAGTGGAGGGCAATTCTGGATTTGAAATGTTTCAACTGGTATCTGGAGTTCAAAAAGTTCAAAATGCAGTCACTCAAATCAATCTTGAACAGTACACAAGAAGGTGACTTCCTCACCTCAATAGACTTAACAGAAGCATACCTGCATTCCCCATCAGCGCTACACACAGTCAGTTCCTTCATTTGCCTATTCGGACAATCATTACCAATACAGAGCCATACCATTCAGCCTCTCATCAGCACCGAGAGCCTTCACCAAGATAATGGTGGTTTTGGCAGCCCACCTGCGATCAATCCCAATCAGAGTCCAGTGCTGTCTGGATGACATTTTGATCCAGTCCTCATCAGCCATTCAAGCAGAGGTGGATCTAAGGGTCACAATCCAGGCACTTCAGGAACATGGCTTCTCCATAAACAACAAGAAAAGGCATTTTGTTCCAACTACCAATTTGCCCCATTTGGGAGCCATAATAGACACAGTAACCTGCCAAGTCTTCCTCTTTCTGGAGAGGCAAGTCAGCCTTCAACAACTCACCAAGCACATCTTGGCTAAGAGGGAGGTTCCTTTATCACTCCTGTGGCAGCTCCTGGGGAAGATGATGTTGTTTTTCTCCATAGTGCTGTGGCGCGACTACATGCCAGGATGCTGCAATGGTTTCTCCTGCCCCACCAAAGATCTGGCAGGAGCAACTCGAAAGACAGGGTAAGACTCCCTTTAAAGATACGGCACTCCTTTCATTGGTGGACATCACCAGTTATCCGCATAGGCTGTCTGTTCAAGGAATTGACCCATATCACCGTCACAACAGATGCCAGCCTCTTCGGTTGGGGAGCCCACAGTCAATCTTTAATAGCCCAGGGCAAGTTGTCTCAGGAAGACTGTTCTCACAAGATCAATTGGCTGGAATTACAAGTGGTCCATCTGGCTCTCAGAAGCTTCAAGGACTCCATCTCCGGGTATCATGTTTTGATCTTAATCAGCAATGTGATGGCCAAAGCACCCATCAACAGACAAGGGGGGACACATTCCAAGTCCCTCATGAAGGAAGCAGTTATTTGGGTCACTGGACAGAGCAGCACTTCCTATCATTATGGGCAGAACATATATCAGGGACCCTGAATATGCAGGCAGACAGTCTCAGAAGGGTGACAATGGACCGTGCAGAATGGCACCTGCATCCCACACTGTTTCAACAGCTGGCACACAGATATGGGAACCTGGTCCTGCATGTTTTCACCTCTGCAGAGAACTCCCAGTTACCATGGTTTTTCAGCAGGTACCATGCCCAGGGCGTGGAGGGGATAGATGCCCTTCACATCCGGTGGCCACCGGGCCTTTTGTATGCCTTTCCCTCTCTTCCTCTAATTCCAGCAGTCATCAGGTAGATGCTAGAGGAAAAGGTGGAGGTGATATTGATAGCGCCTCATTGGCCCAGGAGGCCATGGTTTGCAGACCTGGTGACCCTGTTCATGGCTTGGCCCTGGAGTCAAGATCTCAGGCCCTGGAGACAACAACATCTCAATCAGGAGGTATTGATCCACCCGGAGCCTCAGTGGCTCCAACTGACTGCCTGGCAGTTGAGTGGCAGACCCTGAGACAAAGACAGTCCTCACCCAGAGTGATCCACACTATTCAGGCATCTAGATGGCAGCCCACTGCTAGGATTTACAATGCCACTTGGCGGGCCATCTATACCACATGCTCCAGGTTACAGGCAAAGCCATCTATGGCCTCAATGGCTCAGGTCCTGGATTTCTTACAAGATGGGTTGGACAGGGGTTTGACCCTTAGTACCATCAAAAGACAGGTAGCAGCACTGTCTTCTGTGTTATCCATTGGGAAGTTGGAGTCCCTTTTCAAGCATCCCATGGTGCATAGATTCCTTAGGGGCACCACCAACTTGTGTCCATCAGTCATCAACAGGTACCCTACTTGGGACCTGTCACTAGTTTTAAGAGCTCTCGTGGAAGGTCCTTTCAAGCCCTTGTGGTCGGCCACACTTCATTTTTTGATGTTTAAGGTGGTTTTCCTCATAGCAATTACTTCAGCTAGGAGGTTTTCAGAACTAGTAGCCTTGTCAGTCAGACAAGCTGGACCCTTCTTTCATACCTAAAGTTAACACATGGTTTCATAAGGCCCAGGAGTTGGTTCTGCCCAACTTCTGTTCAGGACCAAGACATGCTCTAGAACACAGGTGGCATACTTTGGACGTCGAATGGGCCCTTCATATTTACATCAAGCGGACATCTTCCTTTAGGAAAATAAAGTCCTTGTTTGTTTCATTTCAACCATCAACATTGGGCAATAGGGATTCAACCAGAAGCGTCACGGCAAGACAGTCGGGAAATTAGCAGGCTCTGATGAGCTCTGCAAAAACCCGGACTGATGAACCACTGCCGAGGGGTCTTCGGACCAGAACCATTCTGTAGGGACGGGGAAGAAGGAGAGGCACCTCAGAAAACCAAGAGGAACAGGCAAGTTTCTCGAAGGTCAGAGGAAACTCTCTATGACTTGGCGGCGGGGAACGGCAGCCATTGTGGCTGTCATGAAGCTGGGGCAACCAGACTAAGCATTAAGCAGGAGTGGTGAATGGAACGGAGTTTCCAGGTGAGTGACAGCCAATCCATGGTTGAAATAAGGATTTTTTTTTTAATTTAAGACCCCTAGCGATAAAACAGTGGCTAATGAGCACGGGGGAAAGAAAAGAAGATTTTGAAGCGTAATCTTAAAGGGACAAAAACCCGATGGAAAATTGACTTTTGAACAAAATTATTTGGAAATAATTTGGAAAATTTTAAATAACTAGAGAAATTGCCCCAAGATTGGTTAAAGGATCGGAAAGAAATAAATAGATCCTTTTTCCCCCCGTTTCTTTTTCGAATTTCAAGAAAAACAGAAGAGAATGGACAATAAGCCCTATAACAGAAGTGTTGTATAAATAAAAGGAAAAAAGGAAAAAAGAAGTGAGAAGAGCTGTTTAAATTTGGACTGGACTATAAAACTGATTTGATATTTTTGAAGCTTAAAAAAAAGAGAAGCTAAATAAGATTGTTAATGTAGATTGAAACAAAATGGATATTTGTTAGACAATCAGAAATTGTGGATTGCAGTGAGACACCTTCAGGAGTAAAAAGGAATATTGCAACTCGGTCTTTGTTTTGGAAAATTGTGAACTTTACAGATAACAGCCGTGAGAACTTTCGAGGAGGATTTCTTTGTCTGCAAGCGGCTTAACTTTGGGGGGGGGGAGGAATACAACAGAACTTTTAAAATCAGAATAATATTAACTCAAAAATAATAAAATGGTGCAGGAAATTAGAGAAATGATTAAATCGATGTACTTGTCATGGAAAATGGAAATAAGAGAAATAACTACAATGTTACATGGAGGATAAAAATCTGAGGACACAAAAGCTGAGATGGAGCATACATAAGCGGACAAGGAAATGAAGATGGAGAAGCAAGACATGGAGGCTGAAAATAAAGAAGATAAAGACAATGTCCTTATGAAGAAGTAACTGAACATGTGGATAGTAATAATAAAAAGGAGGTTTTTAGAGATTACATTGGGATTAACATGAAAAAAATAAAGAGGATGGAAAGAGACAAATAAGGAAGGGAGGATGGAACAGAAAGAATATAAAGAACTTAAATGATTACACTGGGATTTACACTGAAAAGATAAAAAAGAAAGAGAAAGGGTGGAAAATAACAGGAAATATAGGGCAAAATAGAAGAGTTCAGGACTTTGAAATACAAAATGATAATACTGGGATAAATAGTGGGATAAATAGTGGTAAAACAAAAAAAAGAGAAAAGAGAGGGGGAACAATGGGAAATATAGGGCAAAACAGGAGAGATCACGATTTACACCAAACAATTTACATATGCAATTTACATATATTCTCTAGGCAGAAGAAGAACAGAGCAACACCCTTTCTGGATTCTCTCTCCCAGTCTCCAGTATAAAAGGTGTTCAGGTAGGACTAAAACCCATTTTCTTGAATCTTTGCTGCACATACTTAATATAAGCAAATCAAAAATATATAATAGAACTTGGAATATATATATGTTGAGTCCTTGGGGCTATGACGCCGCTCATAGACTTGCCGGCTGCTGATCCATCCTGATTGGGTGAGACGTGAGCAACCAATTAGAGGGAAATTGCAACCATGCCATTGGTCCGCCTGTCTGACAGCTCCTATATTTAAGCAGCTGTCAGACGACAAAGTTGTTGCCTTCACAGAAGTTTGCCTTGTTAGATGTTAGATTGTTATTGTTAGCAATAAAGGTTGTTTTATTTGCAGCCTGCCTAGCCTCAGTTTCTGCCTGCCTGTTCTCCGTTCAGAACACTGGAGATAAAGGTGGGATAGGACTGAGGTAATGGCCAGCTAAGTCACTAACAGAGCTGAGGCACAGGCGACGAGACATCGCTCCAAGGCTACCTTCCCGGCATCATGTTCTTATAAGGATGGCAATGCAGTCAGCATTCACACCGTTTGAACCGGCAACTGAGACCTGGTACAAATACCTCGAATGTTTCGAGTGTTTTCTACAGGCAAATGATTTTACTGAATTGTCCAGTGCTCGGAAACGAGGCTATTTCCTCAGCTCATGTGGCTGTGACATGTTCGGAACGGCTCGAGCTCTATCTGCCCCTCAGCCAGTATATACAGTGCCATGGGAGACCCTCTTGGGGAAGTTGAAGAATCACTATTCTCCAGCTCCCTCACGCATCACCAGATGGCACACATTTAGTCAAAGGACTCAGAGAGAAAGCAGTCCATAAACGAATACATGGCCTCCCTGTGGATAGCTGCATTGTATTGTGATTTCTGCGACCTAGATGACATATTGTTGGACCAACTCGTCTGTGTGGTAAAAGATCTAAGGCTTCAGCGACACTTGCTGGCCCGCCCTAAGATGAACCTCCAGACAGCTATGGACGAAGCCAGGGCGTCCGAAACGTCGGACAGGTCAGCTGCGGAGATTCAGTGCTTTCACACAGCTACCACCCCTGCCAGAAAGAGCCAAGCAGTCCACCATGAAGAATCCAATCAAGACAACACCTCCGATGAGGAGGAGGAAGTGAGCCACCTCAAAATGGCGCAGAGAAAAAAAATGGACCCCATCTGTTAAATCCCCTCAGGTCAGTTGTCTAGGTTGTGGTGGGAACCATAACAGGTCTGGCTGCAAGTTCAAAACCGCCATCTGCCCCCACTGTAGCAAGAGGGGCCACCTGTTGCAGTCTGCAGAGCTGCCCTGCCAACCACTGATGTACCATCCAAGTCCACCAGCTACAAAAAACCTTTCAAGAAACATATGAGACGCTGCGAAGACTGCTTTGAGATCTCCTGGGACAACAGAGCACCAGCAGAGGCCGTCAGCCATGCCACTGTGGCCTCACCTAACAACAAAATTTACCTCAAGGTGAAGTTGGAAGGCATTCCCTGTAAGAACATGGAAGAAGAAATTAAAGCAATATCTCTAAATGTAAATGGATTGAATGTGGCGATAAAAAGAAATAGAACATTGACTAAACTAGTTTGAAGATGAACATTATATGTTTACAAGAAGTACATATTAGAAAACAACATTTAAAATTATTACAATATCCAAAACTAGGAGTTTTATTTACATCATTTACAACAAAGTAAAAGAGGTGTGGTATTGTATATTAAAGAAAAATTAGAACCTAAATTAATTTTTAAAGATGAGGAAGGCAGGATCTTTTTTGTAAAAAGTTTTTTTTTTAACACACAAACAAACACACAATGTATTTTTTTCTGAACAGAGTATTGGCCGGTTCATAAATTTAAACAATTTTTCAATACAATTTATATATTCCCTTTTGCTATAATATTTTCCCTTCTTTTCCTCTTTTTTCCCTTTTTTTGAATCCATATTGCCCATTCATCTTAGCTCTAATCTTCACCAGATTCCATTTTTCCCTTCATCTCTATATGAAACCCCTTAAATTTAAAATCTCATTTAACATAATTCCTAATATTACAATCATTCATTTAATATCAAAATAATAAACCAGAACAATTTATGCCGTACATTTTCTTAAATCTTATTCCAAGTAATACACTCCAATATCTTAATAATAATCAATTACCTATATAGTAATTTTCCCTAATTAATCTTATTTATATTTTTAGAACTTGTCCAAAACTCCAATCATGCAGTTGGAAATATTCCAATTGTTATAATTTCTCTAATTTTAAGTAAAACATATTTCTAAGACTTATTCCATTTCATTCATACATCCATTTAGTTTTCCATTATTTTAAGCTATTTAAAATATCATAATTGCATCTTATCTCTATACCAGTGATGGCTAACCTTTTTGCTGTCGTGTGCCAAAAGCGGGGGGAGAATGGGAGGTCGCAGATATGGGTGCCCACATCCATAATTCAATGCGCCCCGCCCTCCTGAGCATGCGCATGTGACTCCCCCACACTTCCCCCTCCTTTTGGAACATGATGGCCTGGTGGGCCCGGTTGGCCCGTTTTCTCCCCTCCCCAGGCTCCAGAGGCTTTCTAGGAGCCTGGGGAGGGCAAAAACAGCCTTCCCCATCCTCCTGGAGGCCTTCCGGAGGCCAGAAACAGCCAGTTTCCTGACTTCCGGTGGGACTAGAAGGTGTGAAAATCAGTTGGCCGGTGCGGGCATGCGTGCTGGAGCTGAGCTAGGGCAACACTCACGTGCCCACCAATATGGCTCCACGTGCCACCTGTGGCACCCGTGCCATAGGTTCGCCATCACGGCTCTATACATTTTCTTAAATCTTATTCCAAATAATACACTGAAAAATTTTAATAAAAACCAATTACTTATATAACAGTTTCCCCCTTTTTAATATAATAATAAAAAACCAAATTGCTTCCTTAAATTTTATCTCTCATTTTCAAATATTTTGTCAAAAATATGTATTTCAAACCATACCTTAATCATTTCTACTTTTACCACAATCTAATTAAATCATAATACAATATCGTTTCTCCTTATTTTCTTTTTTTAATTAATAATAATAATAATTATTATTATTATTAATTTAATTTGTATACCGCCCTTCTCCCAAATGGGACTCAGGGTGGTGAACAGCCAAAATTAAAAATACATACAAATACAAAAGTTAAGATAATTAAAAAATACATTAAATCAATTGGCCTCCCAATTTAAAACCCCAAATCTTATAAAGTTAAAATCACATTAAAAAACTATTTAGGCTAGGCCAGCTTGATGGAATAAATATGTTTTCAGGGCCTTACGGAAGGTCCGGAGGTCCGGGATCAGTCGTATTCCAGGAGATAGCTCATTCCACAGGGCGGGTGCCCCCACTGAGAAGGCTCTCCCCTGGGGGCCGCCAGCCGACATTGCTTGACCGACGGCACCCTGAGGAGGCCCTCTCTGTGAGAGCGTATTGGCTGGTGGGAAGTTATCGGTAGTATCAGGCGGTCTCGTAGTTAACCTGGCCCTAAGCCATGGAGCACTTTGAAGGTGAGAACCTTGAAGCGCACCTGGAGGACCAACAGGAGCCAATGCAGCTCACGCAGGAGGGGTGTTACATGGGAGTGCTGCATCACTCCCATAATCACCCACACGGCTGCATTCTGAACCAGTTGGAGCCTCCGGGTGCTCCCCAAGGGGAGCCCCATGTAGAGACCGTCGCAGTAGTCCAGGCGAGACGTGACGAGGGCATGGGTGATCGTGCATAAGGAGTCCCGATCCAGAAAGGGGCGCAACTGGCGTATCAGGCGAACCTGATAAAAAGCCCCCCTGGCCACGGCCGTCATATGCTCTTCTAAAGACAGCCGTGTGTCCAGGAGGACACCCAAGTTGCGAGCCCCCTCTGTGGGGGGTCAGTGACTCACCCCCAATAGCGATGGCACCAGCTGGCTATATCGGGATGCCGGTATCCACAGCCACTCGGTCTTGGAAGGGTTGAGTCGAAGCCTGTTCCTCCCCATCCAGACCCGCACGGCCTCCAGACACTGGGACATCACTTTGAGGGCATCATTGGGGTGGTCTGGGGTGGAGATGTACAGCTGAGTGTCATCAGCGTACAGATGACATTGCACCCCAAAACCACAGATGATCTCACCCAGCAGCTTCACATAAATGTTGAACAGGAGTGGTGAGAGGACCGACCCTTCCGGCACCCCGCAAGCAAGCTGCCTCGAGGTCGACCTCTGCCCCCTTGCCAACATGGACTGCGACCGGTCAGAGAGATAGGAGGAGAACCACCGCAACACGGTGCCTCCCACTCCTAACCCACCCCCCCCAACCGGCGCAGCATGATACCATGGTCGATGGTATCAAAAGCTGCTGAGAGATCTAACAGGACCAGAACAGAGGAGCAACCCCTGTCCCGGGTCCTCCAGAGATCATCAACCAATGCGACCAATGCCGTCTCCTTGCTGTACCCAGGCCTGAAGCTGGACTGGCACGGATCTAGATAGACAGTTTCATCCAGGTACTGTGGAAGCTGTCGCACAACCACACTCTCCACAACCTTTGCAATAAAGCGAAGGTTGGAGACTGGACGGTAGTTTGCCAAAACAGCCGGGTCCAGAGAAGGCTTCTTGAGGAGGGGCCTCACCACTGCCTCTTTCAAGGTGAGAGGCAAGAACCCCTTCCTCAGAGAAGCATTTATAATCCTCTGGAGCCAGCCTCGTGTTACCTCCCGGGTGGCCAGTACCAACCTGGAGGGACACGGGTCCAGTAAACATGTGGTTGTGTTTAGCCTCCCCAGGATCCTATCCACGTCCTCAGGAGTCACGGGGTCGAACTCATCCCAGATAACATTCTCAAGACTTTCTCATTCTCAGTCTCAGTCACCCCGCCCAGATCTACCCAGTCAGAGTCCAAGCCTTCCCAAATCTGAGCGATTTTATCGTGCAGATACTATGCAAAATCCTCAGCCTGCCCTTGCAAGGGGTCCTCCTGTGCTCCCTGATGTAGGAGGGAGCGGGTCACCCTAAACAAGGCAGCTGGGCGGTAATCTGCCGATGCAATAAGAGCGGAAAAGTAGCTACACTTTGCCGCTTTTATCGCCACTAAATAGGTCTTAATATGGGACCTAACTAGTGTTCAGTCGGATTCGGAGCGACTAGCCCTCCAACCACTCTCTAGGCATCTTTTCCGGCACTTCATCTCCCTCAGCTCCTCGGAGAACCAAGGAGCCGGGCAGGTTCGGTGCCGAGTCAGAGGCTGCAAAGGCACAACTTGGTCCAGAGCACCGGCGGCCGTCCTATCCCAGGCAGCCACCAGGTCTTCAGCTGAGTCGTGAGCCAGAGTTTCAGGAACTGGCCCAAGCTCCTTCTGGAACCTATCAGGATCCATCAGTCGCCTGGGGCAGAACCACCTGGTCGGTTCCGCCTCCCTGCAGTGGGGTGCAGCGATCAAAAAGTCCAGCCTCAGGAGAGAATGGTCTGACCATGACAGGGGTTCAATAACTATATCCCCTATATCCAGACCACTCAGCCACTGCCCAGAGACAAAAACCAAGTCCAGAGTGTGTCCTCCCGCGTGGGTATTGTATTTCCCTAATTGGTCTTATTTATATTTTTAGAACTTGTCCTTTTATAAACTCCAACCATGCAATTAAAAGTATTTCAATTGTTACAATTTCTCCAATTTACCTTCTCCAAAGGTAAAACTTATTTCTAAAACTTATTTCATTTCATTCATACATCCATTCGTTTTCCATTATTTTAAACTATTTAAAGTATCATAATTACATCTTATCTCTAATATTCCTTTCATCATATCCCTCTTTCTTTCTCCCTTTCTTCCTTTCTAATTTTTTTCTCTTTTTCTTTCCCCCTTCTTTTCTATATTTCCCATTATTTCCCATCTCTTTTCTCTTTTTTTCATCTTACCATTGTTAAACCCAATGTAATCATTTTGTATTTTTAAGACATAAGCTCTTCTATTTTGCCTTGTATTTCCCATTATTTTCCATACCTTTTCCCTCTTTCCTGTATTTTCACTGTTAATCGCAGTGGGATCATTTAAATTTTTTAAATTCTTTCCGTTCTACCCTCTTTTCTTTCTTTGTCTCTTTCCCTTTTTTCTCTTTTTTTCATTGTTATTCCCAATGTAATCTTTAAAGTTCTCCTTTTTATTATTGCTACCCACATAATCATTTAATTTTTCATAATCTTTTTCTTCATCTTTGTCTTCTTCGTTAGCAATCTCTTTTGCTTGCTTCCCATTTGTTGTTTCCTTATCAATTTGGATGTACTCTGACTCGGTTTTTGAGTCATCAGATTTCAATTTTCCCTGCAGTATTGTAGTCATTTCCCTTATGTCCATTTTCAGTGAAAGGTACATCATTTTCATCATTTCCTTAAGTTCCTGCATCTTTTGTTCTTTCTGAGTTATTTATTCCAATTTTAAAATTATGTTATAATCCTCCTTTTTTAATCATCAAAGTCAAATGGCTTACAAACAGGCAAGTCTTCCTTAATCCTCACAGCTGTTATTCCTTTCAAAGTTCAAGTTTTTCTCACAGTTATTATCTCTTGCAACAAAAACAAAAATTCAATGTTGTAATGATCTTTTTTCTCCTGAAGATGGCTCTCTACAATCCACAATTTCAATCAGCAGCTAGAAAAAGTATCCATTTTGTTTGGAATCCACTTCCACAGACTTTACTAATCTCAATTCTTTTCCCCTTTCTTCTTCTTCTTCTTCTTCTTCTTCTTCTTCTTCTTCTTCTTCTT
>WNWU01013506.1:616468-674160 GCA_012654045.1 Ptyas mucosa
CTTCTTCTTCTTCTTCTTCTTCTTCTTCTTCTTCTTCTTCTTCTTCTGTTTTGTTTTATGTGCGCCAAATCAGTTTTTAGTCCAATCCAAATCAAAGTCCAAATTCTACTTCTATTCTATCCAATTTAAAATCTTTAGCCAGGTTTTTCTGTTATGGGCTTTTCTTCCTCCTTTAATCTTCTTTTAAAATTCAAGAATTTCTAAACCGATTATATCCAATTCTGTTCAAAAAATAAATAAAAAAAATTGGGGGTGGGGTCTTTTTCTTGTAATCAAATTAGTCTCTCAAAATTCAATATCCTCAAATAAAATTTGAATATAAGTTTCCTTTTTGGGCTTTAATGTTTCCACTTTCTCTCTTCACCATCAATTAGGTCCCCTCAATGCTGTTTAGCTGCTTTTTCCATGCCGGGGTAATTTTAAAACTTCCAATTTTTTCTTTTTATACCTGTGAGTTAGCCAATCACTCACCCGGTACCATTACTCCGTCCAAATCTTCACTCCTGCACGATTCTTCATGCCCTAGCTTCATGGCAATTTGCAATGACCGCTGCCTCCCGCTGTCAGATCAAAGAGTTTTCTCTGGCTTTCCAAGGAACTTGACTATTCCTCTTTAGCCTACAAGATGCCTCTTCTTCTTCACTGTCCTACAGGACAGTTCCAGTCCGAAGCCCCCCCGACAGCGGTTCGTCTGGCTGGGTTTTCGCCAGGCTCGTTAGAGCCTGGTATTTTGCCAACCAGTCTTGTCGCGATGCTTTTGGGTTCTCAGGAAGGCAGGATCTTGATGGTGGAAATAAAAATGAACTTTACACAAATACTTTTGATAGCATTATATGCACCAATGAAAAACAAGAAGAATTTTATTGGAGATTACACAGGAAAATTACAGAATTGGACTATGAAAATGTCTGTATAATGGGTGATTTCAAAGCTGTAACAGATGCAAATTTGGACTATAAAACAGTGAAGACAAATAAAAAATCTAGAAAAACATTGCCAAAATCCTTCTTTACAATGATAGAGGAATTAAGTATTCAAGATATCTGAAGACAAAAACATTTGAAAGAAAGTTAATATACTTTCTATTCAAATAGCCACTTATCGTGGTCAAGGATAAATATGATATGGATGTCAACTGGACTTATAGATGCTGTGCAAGAAGTAAATATTGGCTCAAATATTTGGGCGGATCATAACCCAATGACAATAACATGGAAGGGACAAAAGAAAAATACAAGATGGACTTTGAATACAACAATATTAAATGAAAAAGACTTTCAACAATTTATGGAAAAAGAATTGGAATTTTTCTTTAAGATAAATAAAAAAGAGAATACATCACTCCAGAATGTATGGGACATGATGAAAGCATATATTAGAGGTCTGGCAATAATGTATTTGGGAAAAAAGAATAAAACAAACAGCAGAAACAGGCAAGTCTGGAAGAAAAATATAAGAACTTGGAAAAAGAGTTCCAGAAAGGCATCCAAAACAAAAAAAAATAATAAGAAATTGATTGAATTGTAAAAGCATGAAATAAAGGCAAATGAACAAGAATCATTAGGAAATAAATTGAGAGCAACTAAGCAGAATTTATTTGAAAATGCAAATAAACCAGGAAGGTGGTTAGCACCAAGAGCCTTGGTGGTGCAGCAGACTAAAGTGCTGTTAACTAGCACCAGCTGCCTGCAATTACTGCAAGTTCAAATCTCACCAGGCTCAAGGTTGACTCAGCCTTCCATCCTTTTGAGGTAGGTAAAATGAGGACCCGGATTGTGGGGGCAATAAGCTGACTTTGTATATATAAAAAAGAACACTGCTTAGGGGGAGGCGAAAGCCCTACTAAGCAGGTATATACAAAAGTATGAAGACTATTGCTTAACACATTGTAAGCTGCCCTGAATCTCCGGAGAAGGGCGGCATATAAATCGAACCAATAAATAAATTAAGAAATATAAATTAAGAAAAGAGAAGGAGAAGAAAACTACAAAGTACTTACAAGATGGAGAAGGGAAACTACAATATAGAACTGAAGAAAAAAGACACTAATTCAAGAATATTATGAAAAACTTTACTCTCAAGAGAAGATTTTGTGAAATCAAGATATCAGAACAATATAAGGGAATGCTAGAAGAAAGAATAACAATGATGGAATTAACAGAAGCAATAAAAAGACAAAAAAGTGGGAAAGCACCAGGACTGGACGGTTTACCAGCTGGGATGTACAAAACAGTACAAGAAGTGATTAGCAATGTAATGTTGGACTTATTTAATGATTTATTAATGAAGGCAAAAATGCCAGACTCATGGAAGGAGGCCTATGTGACACTTATACCTAAAGAGGACACAGATTTACAATTGGTAAAAAATTATAGACGGATTTCGTTGCTAAATGAAGACTATAAGATCTTTACTTCAATAATGGCAAATTGGTTGAAAAAACGGTTAAATGAATATATTCGTATAGATCAAAATTAATTTTTACCGAAAAACAAATTAGAGACAATATGAGGATGATCTTGAACACTTTAGAGTATTATGAGACCCACTCAGAAAAACAAATGGCATTGATGTTTTTAGATGCATCAAATGCCTTTGATAATGTGAACTGGCATGTTATGATAAACCAATTACAGAGAATGAATTTATGTATTCATTATGTATAGTATTTATGATTTATAAATACTATAAAAACAATATATGACAGACAATTTGCCAAGATAATGATGAATGGAGAAATGACAGAAAAGTTGGATATAATCAAAGGCACCAGACAAGGATGCCGTTTATCACCATTGTTGTTTATTTATTTAGAAGTTTTAAAAAGAAATATTAGACAAAATGAAGAGGTAAAAGGGATGACAATCAAAAAAGAGGAGTATAAATTGCGAACTTTTGCAGATAATTTTTTTTTGTTAAATTTGATTTATATGCCGCCCTTCTCTGGAGACTCAGGGCGGCTTACAATGCATTAAGCAATAGCCTTCATACTTTCGTATATTTATACAAAGTCAGCTTATTGCCCCCACAAACTGGGTCCTCATTTTACCTACCTTAGAAAGGATGGAAGGCTGAGTCAACCTTGAGCCTGGTGGGTTTCGAGCTTACAGTAATTGCAGACAGCTGGTGTTAATCACAATGCTTTTAGTCTGCTGAGCCACCAGGCCCTGGTTTGGTATTCATTATGGAGGAACCACAATCAACCCATCCACTAGAACAGATAGAAGGATATGGAAAAGTTTCTGGTTTTAAAATAAATAAAGATAAAACAAAAATTTTGATGAAAAATATAATAGAAAAACAAAAAAGAGAGATAAAAGAAAACTTAGACATACAAGTGGTAAAAAAAGTTAAATATCTTGGAGTATACTTAACTTCAAGATGCGTAATAATAAAAGAAGATAATTATTATAAACTAAAACAACAAATTGAAAGAGACCTGGAAAAATGGAGGAATCTTCAACTATCCTTTATGGGACGGATTGCATTGATAAAGATGAATATACCGTGTTTCCCCGAAAATAAGACCCTGTCTTATATTTTTTTGAACCCCAAAATAAGGGCTTGGCCTTATTATCGGGGGGGGGGTTATTATTTTGGGGTGCAGGAGACAGCGACCATGGCCACCTCATGGCTTCTGCTGTGTTGCGCTGCTGTGGCAGCGCAACACAGCCGCTCATCAGCTGGGCACTTGCCCACTTCCAATCCATCTATCCATCCCCCTCACCTGCAAATCCCACCCCACTCCCACCTCTTTGTCGGACAACCCCTGGCAGCCCCAGACACCCAAAGCCTGCGCCTGTCTGACTCCTTTTCTACAGCACCCGGCTCTTTATTGAGGGGGGTGGCATGTGGGGTGGGGGAGAAGCAAGATGTGTCTTGCCATCTCTTCTCCCCCCCCCTCACCAGGGGCCAGGGGGATGCAAGACACACATCTTATCTGCCTTGCAGCTCTGTCGTGTGTCTGGCTGTTGTCTGCAGGCAAACACGTAGGGTAAAACCAAACTTCTCGCAAGTTCGAGAAGTTTGATTAAACTCATGTGTTTTTTTTACCCTACGTGTTTGCCTGCAGACAACGGCGAGACACGCAACAGAGCAGCGAGGCAGGTAAGATGGTTCCACACACCCCAATGGTAACAGCAGCCTGGCTTCTGCCCTTTCCCACTGTCTCTTTGTTGAGGGGGATGGCAGGTAGGGTGGGGAAGAAGTGAGAGTCACTTCTCTTTATTGAGGGGGGTGGGGGAGAAGCAAGAGTCATGGAGCGAGACAGGGCTCACTCTTCTTGCCATCTCTTCTCCCCCTCTCGCCAGGCATGGCAGGGCTTCTTGTCCCTGCCCAAATTGAATGCAATTTGGGGATGGCAGGTGGGGAAGGTTGGGGCCAGGGAGACACGAGATACACATCTTACTTGCCTTTAGTTCTGCCGCGTGTCTTGCTGTTGTCTGCAGGCAAACAGGTAGGGTAAAACCAAACTTCTTGCGAGTTCGAGAAGTTTGATTGAACTCGTGAGGTTTCTTTTACCCTACATTGTGTTTGCCTGCAGACAATGGCAAGACACGTGACAGAGCTACAAGGCACTTAAGACACATTTAATATCTCCCCAGCCCCACCCCTCCTCACTTGCCATCCCCAAATTGCATCCAATTGGGGTAGGGACAGGAAGCCCTGTCATGCCTGGCGAGACGAGGAGAAGAGATGGCAAGAAGAGCAAGCCCTGTCTCGCTCCATGACTCTTGCTTCTCCCCCACCCCCCTCAATAAAGAGCCAGGCACTGTGGAAAAGGGAGCCCAGGCGGGCATGGGCTTTGGGCGTCTGGGACTGCTGGGAGTCACCCGGCAGAGAGGCGGGAGCAGGGCAGGAGTTTGCAAGGGATCACTACCCCTTTGCCTTGTCTCCCAAAAGCGCTCCTCGGGCACAACCACTTCAGCAGGAGACTCGTGCCTTGCGCTGGCCTTCCAAAGGGTACCATAGCAGCAGCTATCCACAATTTCTTAACCCTTATTTCATCCTGACCCACGTGGCCCAGTATGGTCGGGACAAAAGAAGGGTAAAAAATTATGGATAGCTGCTGCTACTGTACCCTTTGGAAGGCCGCTGCAAGGCACATGGGGTGCATCGCTTGGCCTCCTGCTGCAGAAGTGGCCGCAATCCATGGCAAAAATGGCCACGCTTTGCTAGAGGGCTTATTTTTGGGGGGAGGGCGTATATTTATGCCCACCCCAAAAATCAGGCTTGGCCTTATTTTCGGGACATGTCCTATTTTCGGGGAAACACAGTATTACCAATAATACTATTTTTATTTCAAACAGTACTGATAAAAATTGAAAAGGCTTACCGTATATATGCGAATATAAGCTGAGTTTTTCAGCATGCTTTTCAGGCTGAAAAAAGCCCCCCTCGGCTTATATTTGAGTCACGAAAAAATGCCTTTTTCCCTGCAACCGTTTTGGCTCCTGGGGTTGCAGGGAGGCTTGCTAAAGCCAAAATGGGGTGTGGGGAGGGTCCGGTGCCCCTCCCCCATGCCCCTTTTTGGCTCCCAGGTGGTGCAAACAGAGTGCAGCCCTCCCCATCCAGAATAAATGGTGCTGTTGTGGCGGAGGGGAGGGGGCGGCAGAAGCGGGAAGAAGCAGCATTTGCGATGGCTGGAAGCTGCGGGAGTGAAGCACTACTTTCATTTGCACGGCAACAGCATTCCGCCTCGGTATATTTGTGCCAGCCAGTGGCGCAAGGCAGCCCTCCTCTCCTGCCACTTGCGACTTGGAGTGGTAAATGATGACTGGTCCGGGGAGCAGCTGGATTTTTCTCTCCATTGTGGACACGAGCTTCCATAAAGCAAAATCCAGCTTCTTCTCTCTGCTGTAAGTGTGGCATAAGGACTGCTCCCTGGACCAGTCACCATTTACCACTCCGAGTCGCAAGCGGCAGGAGAGGAGGGCTGCCTTGCGCTGCAAATATACCAAGGTGGAATCCTGATGCCACATTTACAGCAGAGAGAAGAAGCTGGATTTTGTTCTCCATTGCAGACGCCAGCTTCCACAAAGTGAAATCCAGCTTTTTCTCTCTGCTGTAAGTGCAGCATCAGGATTCTGCCTTTGTATATTTGCAGCACAAGGCAGCCCTCCTCTCCTGATGCTTGCGACTCAGAGTGGTAAATGGTGACTGGTCCAGGGAGCAGTCCTGATGCCGCACTTACGGCAGAGAGAAGAAGCTGGATTTTGCTTTGCGGAAGCTGGCATCCGCAATGGAGAGCAAAATGCAGCTGCTCCCCGGACCAGTCATCATTTACCACTCCGAGTCGCAAGCAGCAGGAGAGGAGGGCTGTCCTGCACCACTGGCAGCTTCCAGCCATCGCAAATGCCACTTCTTCCTGCTTCTGCCACGCCCTCCCCTCTGCCACACAGCACCATTCATTCCAGATGGCGAGGGCTGAGACAGAGAAAGAGATAAAGAATGAAAGAGAGAATGAGAGAGAGAGAAAGAGAGAGAATCAGAATGAGACAGAGAGAGAGACAAAGAATGAAAATGAGAGAAAGACAGAATGAAAGAGAGAATGGGAGAAAGAGACAGAGAGAATCAGAAAGAGAGCGAGAGAGAGAGAATGAGAGACAGAAAAAGAGACAGAATGAAAGAGAGAGAATCAGAGAGAGAATGAGAGAGAGAGAGACAAAATGAAAGAGAATCAGAGAGAATCAGAATGAGAGAATCAGAATGAGAGAGAAAGAGTGGAGAGAAAGAGAAAGAGTGGGAGAGAGAAAGAGAATGAGAAAGAGTGGGAGAGAGAGAAAGAATGAGAGAGAAAGAGGGGGAGAAAGAATGAGAAAGAGAGGGGGAGAGAGAAAGAGAGAATGAGAGAGAGAGTGGGGGGAGAGAGAGAAAAGAGGGGGAGAGAGAAAGAGAGAATGAGAAAGAGTGGGAGTGACAAGATAGGGCAAAAACGTAAAATGTGAGGTCAGTCATAAGTTCGAGGACTGGTCACAAGTGCGAGGACCAGTCAAAAATGACCTTTTCAGCCTCTGAGTAGTCCATAAGCACAAAAGGACTACCCAGAGGGCTAAAAAAAGTGATTTCTGGCAGGTCCTCGCATTTTTGACCGGTCTTCGCACTTATGACTGGTCATCATTTATGCCCATTGTAGCATTCTTAACAACCGTGTCACTCATTTCACAACTGCTTCTCTTCACCATGGTGACAAGATAGGGCAAAAACGTAAAATGTGAGGACAGTCGTAAGTTCGAGGACTGGTCACAAATGCGAGGACCAGTCAAAAATTATTTTTTCAGCCCTCTGAGTAGTCCATATGCACAAAAGGACTACCCAGAGGGCTGAAAAAAGTGATTTCTGGCAGGTCCTCGCACTTTTGACCAGTCTTTTTTTATTTTGAAATTTACCAGTAGCCACTGCATTTCCCACCCCCGGCTTATACTCGAGTCAATAAGTTTCCCCAGTTTTTTGTGGTGAAATTGGGGGCCTCGGCTTATATTCGGGTCAGCTTATACTTGAGTATATATGGTACTTTCAATATCTTAATAAGATAATAAGGAAATTCATATGGCAAGGGAAAAAAGCAAGAATAAATATAAAAATGCTGCAAGATATGAGACTACAAGGTGGATTTGGTTTACCAAATTGAGAACTATACTATCAGGCAACAACACTGACATGGCTGAAGGAACAGGTTGAATTAAGAAATACAAGGTTGTTAACATTGGAAGGTCATGACTTACAATTGGATTGGCATGCTTTTTTGTGGTATGGTAGAAATAAGATACATACATACTTTCATAGACATTATATAAGAAATGCATTGTTATTGGTATGGGAAAAGGTTAGAGATAAATATTATGTGAAAATACAACATGGTTATCAACAATGGAAGCTTTAATACACCCAAATGTTTTTCATTTTGGAAAAATTGTTAGATATAAGGATTTATTAACGGGTAAGGTGGAATTGAAAGAGAAACGAGAGTTAGAAGAACAGGAGATTGAGACAGATTGGTATATGTATATGCAGATACAAACAAGATATGAAAAAGATGCTAAACTATATGGTTTTCATATGGAAAAGACTGAATTGGATAGGATACTCACAGGAACAGAGGAAAAATTAATTTAAAAAATGTATAATTTCTTACTTGGTATTGAATTGGAGGAGGGGCAAGTAAAAGAAACAATGATAGCTTGGGCAAGAAATTTTGGATATTCAATTGATCTTGAAAAATGGCAACAACTATGGGAAAGGAATTATAAATTAACAATGTCCACTGTGTATAAGGAAAATCAATATAAAATGTTTTATAGATGGCATATGCCACCGGAGAAGTTAGCAAAAATGTTTAAAGTTAAATCAGCGAAATGTTGGAAATGTCATCAATTACCAGGATCATATTATCATATGTAGTGGGTGTGTCCGGAAGCCAAAAACTATTGGAATAAAATTAAGACTTGGTCGGAAGAAATGACACAGCAACGTATTGCATTTAAACCAGAGTTGTTCCTATTGGGTATCCGCTCTGAAAAAATTAGTAAGGAAAATATTTATTTGATTGTACATGTAATAACAGCTGCAAGGGTTGTTTATGCACAAAAGTGGAAAGCAGAGAAAATACCTTCAGAAGAAGTAATAACAAAAATTTTAGATTGTGCAGAAATGAACAGATTAACTCTGATGATTAAGGATAGAGAAGAATATTTTAAGATATGGAATCATTTTTATTATTGGTTGGAAAAGAGATATAAATGATTAATTTTATAACTATGTATAAAAATGTGAAGAGTAGAATATTATCTTAGTGATGAATTGGTACAATGGACTGGATAAGGATCAAGATAAAAGAAATAACATATTCATAGAAGAAGAATTTTGGAAGATAACACCGAAATGTCACAGGGAAGGAATAACTGATCTATTAAATGTTTGTCTAAAAAAATAAAAAAAACTTTTTTAAAAAAATCATTAAGGGGATCTCAGGGCTCTTTGGCACCAGGACATAGGTTGTAAAATATCTGTTGACACAGGCAATGCTAGTAAATCGAATCCAAGTCTCTCCTGTCAGTTTTGGAAGACAATTTTCTTTTTTGCTTCTTAACTGCCACATATTTTAGCTGGGGAGGTTGGGAGGGGGTTGTTGTTGGAGCAGTAGAAAATTAGTCATAACAACATTCCATATTCAAGGACTTTTGCCTGTGTCTGAGGAGACTGCTGGAAGATTGTATCCAGTTGAGTGTGAAGAGTTGATTGGACAATGTGATGAACTTGTGGGTGTGAACTGTTAGCTGGGTGGAGAAAACCTGGAAGCTTTCAGATTCGGGTTTTCCCAGATGTGCCAACATGACATGTCTAATAAATTGGAAGTTTGAGGAACCTCAGGCCGCAGAGCTTTATTTCATTGGGGGTGTCAGATCCATCCATTCTGGCTCATAGGGTGACTTCATTGGACTGGACACAGCGCAAGATTCAGGCAGTCTCTTCTCCTGTCCTCTTTCTGCAGTTGGATCAGACTGACAGCTTTTCCAGGAATCCAACTCCTTGGGCCAAGCGCCTGGCCTTCGTGTTTTCTCTGCAGCTTCAGTGGCTCACACCATTTCTTCAGAAGGAGAATACCAGGTCTCAATAAGTCCTTCGATATCAGTCCCCATGGCTCCCTCTGTGATCTCCTCTTTTTCCTCCATCTTCGCTGAGCCTTCACACCACCCGAGGTTCAAGTTAATGCTGGGGCTCAGCACCCCTGACAGCCCCATTTCAGGATGCTGTTATTCATTTTAGGGATTTGGGTTAATGTCAGCATTCCAGAAAGTCCCCAACTCCAAGTAAAAACTCTAAGGCAGGCATTTCTCAAAGTTCCATTTTATTAGAGTAGGTATACTGGCACATCTGGGAAAACTCAAATTTGAGAGTCAAAAAAAGCATAGCAATTAAAGTATTGAAGTGGGCAAGAGATGATGGATAGATAATTTTTCTTTTTTGTTGTTCTGATTTGCTTTTCTTTTTCTCTCTCTTTTTTTTAGGTAGGTGACATGACTGGAAGATAGGTATGATAGAAAGAAAACATTTTTAATAAAGGGTGACATGAATAAAAGTTAGAGTAAGAGATAGAAATAAGAGAAGGGGGAATATTAGTGTATACACTTTTATATAATAAAAGTAATAATGAGAAAACATGGAATAATTGAATAATAATAGACAGCAACTTAATATAAATGTGTATTATTATTAGAAATACATAAGTTGATTGAATGTAATAATTATAATAATTTTACAAGTTTTATTTGTATTAGAATGCATGACACCCAGGTGCCACACTGTTCATGCAATATATGTTTGTAAAAAAATTAAAAACTTTGGAAAAAAAGTTTAGTTTTTCTCCCCTTAGCTCCTTTCTTTCAGGTCTAGACATTTTCTCTGTGTAATTGTTCGCTGCTTTAACAAACAATTCAAAGAGTCTCTTTTCCTGGATTTTCTCTGTTTTTTTCTATTTAAAGTTAGGGTCTAAATAAAAAGAGAATCTTCTTACCCAGCTCCAGTCACTGTCCATCTACACTGCTCCTGCACTTTCTTTGTTGCTTCGGCTGTCCCAGCTTCACGGCAGCCATAACGGCTGCCTTTTCTCCTCATCTTGGATAAGAGGGAAAAATCCCTGAGTCAAGCAGAAGAGTTGCAGCTCTCCACAACCTACAGTGCAACCCCCCCCCTTTCTTTGCCACTCCTACAGGGTGGCTTTAGTTCCTTTCAGAGCCATCCAACGGGGAGAACTTGGTGCAGGAGCATGGAGACCCACTCCTCACATCCGATCTCACCACAAGGTCAGCCGGAAGTCTAGAAGTTTATTTTCAAAGTTCCCCAAATTCAGATTTAAAAAAAAAAATAATTTCTATTCTTAAATGTTAGTCTTCCAGAATAATAGAGTAATATTGCTGAAGTGAAAAAAATGAAATGTCAGCTTGTTGTTACTGTAAAAAAATATTGCAGTCTCTTGACTATTTGTAATTCACAAAAGAAAGTAGAATCATAATTGCAGTTATGGGCAATAAAAGCTCACCATCTAGGCTAGGGGTCTGCAACCTTAAACACTCAAAGAGCCATTTGGACCCGTTTCCCACAGAAAAAAAACACAGTGAGAGCCACAAAACCTGGGTGAATGTGACCAACTTGATGTCACTCACTCCCACCCAGTCACATGACCCCCTAGCCATGCCTATCCAGCCACAAAACCATTCTCTCTCTCTCTCTCCCCCTCTCCCTATCTTCCCCTCTCTTCCCCCTTTCTGTATCTCTCTGTCCCTCTCCCTATATTCCCTTCTCTCTTTCCCCTCTATCTCTCCCCCTCTCTCCTCATTTCCCCTCTGTGTGTGTGTCTCTCTCTCCCTCCGTATCTCTCCCCCTCTCTCTATCTCCCCCTCTCTCTGTATCACTGTGTGTATCTCTGTCTTTCTCTCACCCCCTCTGTGTATCACTCTGTGTGTCTCTCTCTATGTCTCTCTTTTTCTCTCTCCCCCCCCCCCAGTGCGTGTGTGTGTGTCTGTCTCTCTTTCTCTTGGAAAGCCATGGCTGGGCCAAGCCAGCAAGCTCTTCTTGGGGTGTTTCGCTACTCCTTTTATTTCTTTTTCTTTCTTTCTTTTTTCTTTTTGGAAATCTGGCTGGCTGAGGAAAGATCGCCAGCAGTGACAGAGGCTTCCCTTCTATGGCTGAGCCAGGAGCGTGTGCATGTGTGGGGAGACCCTTGGCAACCAAGCGCCAAAGCACAGCAAAGGCATGCACATTTAAGGAGAGTCTTAACAGGACGTGGCTTCTCTGATGCACTGAGGCTCCAGCCATTGCCCTGCCATGTCATCCCCCACCCTTGGAAGCTCTTCTGCTGAACACGGAGGGTACAAACTCCAGCCTGAAGTGGCAGGAAGCGAAGGCTGCCTTACGCGCAAATGTGGCATGAAGGCAGGGCTGCTTCGCTCCTGCACTCTCCAGTGACCCTTCTCCCCCTCCTTCTCTTGCAACCCCCTGGATGGCTGTGGCTGAGCTGGAAGCGCATGCACGCATGGGTCAACCCTCCTTAAGCAAGCGGCTGCCTGCCCCATGCACACCTTTCCTGAGCTTTGGCACTTGCTTGAGGAGGGTGTCCCCATGCATGTGCATGCTCCTGGCTCAGCCACAGCTGGCCAGGGGGTTGCAAGAGAAGGAGAGGGAGGAGGATCACTTGAAGGGAAGCCTCCACCGCACCTGCCAATCGTTCCTCAGCCAGCCCAGATATCCAAAAATATTCAAAACAGAAATAAAAGGGGCAAGGGGTGGGGCCAACCAGTGATGGGACAGGGAACCACCACAGAGAGCCCAAAGAGCCGCATGCGGCTCCAGAGCCACAGGTTGCCGACACCCGATCTAGGCAATACAAATTTACGAACCGGCAGTAAAACTTTTCAATAGTTGTAAACAACCTTGATGATCACTCATTTTTCCCAGGATCATTCTATATATGTAAAAATTGTATTCAATTCATTCATGATTATTTAGTTAGTAAAGACTAGCTTCCTTACAAATCCTTATAAACATGCAGGGAGAAAAAAAAAAAAGACCTTTGCAAACAGATCGGCACTTAATTCATTAGAAAGAGAGAGAGAGAAAAAGGGAAAATAACACTCATGCAAACAGATCTGTATCTAATTCATTTTGCAATTATGTCTGTTTAAGTATGCTCTGTTAATGGTAAAAAGATCTATGCAGTCAATATTGATTAGATTATTAGATAATTAGATTAGATTATTAGATAATTAGATTATTCAGGGGTGCCTTGCTTCTGCATGACTGCTCTCTCTGCTCTCTAGAGATTGGCCACCCTTCCCCCTTCCATTTTATTTCAAAGCTCTTTGGATACATTCTACATTCTACATTCTTTCATGTCAAGTTGATTGTAGTGTTTTAACATTATTTTCAGGTTCTTTGTGGTATCATTTATCTCCACGTGAAAGAGGAGATAAGAAAGAAAGGTATAATTAACTGTGAGCTTTATTATTTTAGTAAGGCTCTCAGTCACATGACTGGTTTTTTCTCCTGGGAGACAACATACCTTCCCAGATTGATTGTTTGGTCTGCAAATTGCTAATTCTGTTCCTCTGAGAAGTTACACTTGTCATAATGAGGGTGGGAAGTGCATTCTTTCTTACACTTTTTCCTTTCTTTTTTATTTAGTTTGTATTATTTTTATTGCTCTTTTCAAAACTTTTAATGAAATTATTCTTAAAAACAAAAAAACATAAGAAAATAAACTGAGTATTGTGGTTCTTGGAAAAAGCAACCCAAAAGTTTGCTTAGTGACATCTCTCAAATTCTTCTAATCAGAAATCTGTCAAACTTATTCCAGACACACTTGACTTTAATTTATTTTATTGATTAGCCCTTGGGCCATATCAAAGTGCAGAGTTCCAGACACAAATTATTACTAAAATCTGATAAAAACAATTTAAAATGAAATTAGAATAAAATATGATTTAAAATGAAATTGGAATAAAATATAGTTTAAAATGATAGCTTTGATTAGCCTATAGGCCATAACAAAGCACAAGATGCAAACACATATCGTCAATGAAGTCTTATACAAACAATTTAAAATAGGAGTAGGGTAAAATACAATAGTTATAGGATAAGATACAATATAATTTAATACATAAATATATAAAATAGAATAAAATGACATAAAATTATATTTTGGTGTCACCCTTACAATCTACCCCAATCAGTCCCACGTTGTTGTGTCTTCAGCTCCCGAGCCCGGACCTTCAGAGGAAGAACCCTCCGAAAGTGAAGAGGAGGAGGAGGCAAGGCCCCCCTCTCCTGGCCCGTCTGGTCTGGCACCACCCCAGGCCCCAGCTGAAAGCCCTGAGGAGGAAAGCTCCTCTGAGTCAGACGTTAATGAGGAGAGGGAGTGGATTAATCCCAGGTGGCGACGATCAGAGAGACGGGCTCAGCAAAGGAGTGGGTGGGGCCAAGCACGAGGCGATGAGTAACAAAGCCAACGCCCCACAAGGTATAAAAGGAGCTGACCTTACCTTGTTGGCTTTTGTTACGAACAAATTATTAACTTGGCTGCTTGTTTCCTGAAGTACTGCATCAGATAAGTGTTTGCTAACCTTAAGACTGTTTGTTTTTGGACATGCCGGAGAGCCTTATCAGGGACTGGCCGTGGTAACTCAAAATAACAGCTGTCTTTATCTCTCCCGGGCTCGCTGCCAGCTTGTTGTTTATGAATGGTGAATAAACGACTTTCGTACACTTCTGTTTGTGTGTGTGCTTGTCTGGGCTCCTGAAACAGGGAGGGGACAGAACATCTTGTTCGTCACCTAAAAAATTAAGCCCACAAGCCAGTCGACTCTCAAGCCACGATGGATCAGTAGCACTTACAGCTGCTCCAGCAGTTGCAGGCAGACAACCAGCAGGTCCAGCAGCAGGTGGCTCAATTAGTGGCTCTGCAGGCGGCAGGCCAAGTTCCTGTCGCTCCCCCACCTCCTCCTTGTCGGAAAATCCCCGTGAGTGTGCCGGACAAATTTGCAGGGCAGAGGGAGATGTTTCCGACGTTCATGGGCCAGTGCCAGCTGTTCATGGCCTTGAGGCCTGAGGACTTCCCAGACGACTGGGCTAGGGTGGGGTTTGTGATCAGCCTTTTGTCGGGCTCGGCTGCTCAATGGGCCACGCCCTTGCTGTTGCAGAATAGCCCTTTGCTGACGGACCTCCAGGGCTTTTGGCAGCATATGCGCCTCCTGTATGAGGACCCGTTCCGCTCTCAGACGGCGGCCTGGCATATCAAGAACCTTCGGCAGGGGAGGCGCCCCCTGCAGGACTACGTCGCTGAGTTCTGGCTCCTGAGCCTGCACGCCCATTGGAACGAGGTGGCGTTAATGGACGCTTTCCAGGACGGACTGTCGGACGAGTTACAGGACGAGCTGGTGCGGGTGGAAGCACCCCAGACCCTGGACGCGCTGGTGGAGCAGTGCTTGTGGATGGACCATCACTTCCAACGGCGACGGTCTCGACGCGCCCCCCAGGAGCCGCCTGGCCCAGCTGCACCCCCGCAGCCCGTACCTCCAGCGCCGCGGCCCACTCCGCATCCGGTGATCCCTGCGGAGGAACCCATGGAGCTTGGGGCGGCCTGACCCCGCCTGATGGCCCAGGAGCGCAGCCACAGACGCCTAGGGGGGTTGTGTTTGTACTGTGGGGAGCCCGGACATTTCGCTGCTTCCTGTCCTCAGAAGCGAGGCGGGGCACCCACGCCTGGCCCTGACTCGACCGGCTCCATCGGGAAACGGAGCACGCCCGACTTAGGGGAAACCCTAGGCCGGGCTCAGACCAAGGGGCTGCCGGAAATGGCGGACGTGGACTGGGGTCTCCTCGGCACCTGGTTCTGGACACCTGGGTGTGGGTGGCAGATCGGAAGGAGGGGATTCAGGCCCATGCGCTGGTGGACTCGGGGGCCACCACAAACTTTATGGACCAGGCCTTTGTGGCTTACTATGACATCCCCGTGGTGCCGGTGGACCCTCCGCTGAGGGTAGAGACCATCGACGGCCGGGAGTTGCTGTCCGGCCCCATCAAGTACGCCACCCAGCCGTTGCGCCTCGTTGTGGGGGATCACGAGGAAGCCATCCGGTTCTACGTGGCAGCGGACTTGCGCCTGCCCGTGGTCCTGGGGATGGCCTGGCTGCGGACCCACGACCCTCAAGTCACCTGGTCGCAGAACGGCGTGTCGTTTACCAGTCTCCAGTGCGTGGATCACATCCGCCACACCTGCACCGGACAGGCCGTCTCCGCCCCGGCCGTATTCCTGCCGTCGGAGCTGACGGACTTCGTGGACGTCTTCAGCGAGCGGGAGGCGGATCGACTACCCCCGCATCGGCCCTATGACTGTGCCGTGGACCTGCAGGCCGACACACCGCTCCCGGTCGGGCGCTTGTACGCCATGTCGGAGCCGGAGTTGGCCGCCCTCAGGGACTTCCTGGAGAAAAACTTGGCCCGCGGCTTCATCCGGCCTTCCTCGTCGCCCATCTCGGCCCCCGTCCTCTTTGTGAAGAAAAAGACAGGGGATTTGCACATGTGTTGCGACTACCGCCGGCTGAACGCCATCACGGTGAGGAACCGTTACCCCTTGCCGCTCATACCGGAGTTGATGGAGCGGCTGCGGGAGGCCTCCATTTTCACAAAACTCGACCTCCGGGGGGCTTACAATTTGGTGCGGATGCGAGCGGGGGACGAGTGGAAGATGGCGTTCGGCACCCGCTATGGACATTTCAAGTTTTTGGTGATGCCATTCGGGTTGACCAATGCCCCCGCCGTCTTCCAGCACCTGATGAACGACATCTTCTGGGACACGCTGGACCGTTTCGTGGTCATCTATTTGGACGACATTTTAATATACTCTCCGTCCCGGGACAGCCACGTCCAGCATGTCCGTCGGGTCTTGCAACGTCTGAGGGAGCACCAGCTCTACGCCAAGCTGGAGAAGTGCCTGTTTTCCCAGACATCGATCGAGTTCCTGGGCCATATCATCACCCCTGAGGGCATCGCGATGGACCCACGTAAAGTCGAGGCCTTGTGCACCTGGGAGTCCCCTCGCCGGGTGAAGGACGTTCAGCGGCTCTTGGGTTTTGCGAACTATTACAGGACCTTTATCCCGGGCTTTGCCACCTTGACCCTGCCGCTGACCCAACTCCTTCGGAAGAAAGTCCTGTTTGCGTGGGGGTTCGAGCAGCAGCAGGCCTTCGAGGTTCTCAAGCGGGCCTTTGTTACGCAACCCATCCTGCGGCACCCCGATCCCCGTCATCCGTTCATGGTCGAAACGGACGCGTCTAACGTGACAGTCGGGGCGGTGCTCCTCCAGGCCTCGGCGGATGGTGGCACTCTTTTTCCCTGCGCCTACTATTCGCGGAAACTCTCTCTGTCTGAGCGCAACTATACCATCTGGGAGAAAGAGTTGCTGGCCATCAAGGCCGCCTTCGAGGCGTGGCGACACCATCTGGAGGGGGCCCGGCATGCGGTGGAGGTTTGGACCGATCACAAGAACCTCGAGCATCTCACCACAGCTCGGAAGTTGAATCAGCGGCAGATCCGGTGGTCGTTGTTCTTCACCCGGTTCAACTTCCGTGTCACGTACATCCCGAGCGGCCACAACCAGCGAGCGGATGCCCTCTCCCGCAAGCCGGAGTACTCCGGTCTATAGGACCCCCTTCCTCCGCGGACGGTGCTGCCGACGGACTCCTTGGCCGCCGTCCAGGAGCCAGTGGACTTACGGGCGCAGGTGCGGGAAGCGCAGCGTCTGGATGACTGGTCCCAGCAGCGGAGAGTGGATGTCGGCCCTGCATCCCCGTGGACTCTGGAGGAGGTCTTGCTGAAGCATCGGGGCCGCTTGTATGTGCCCACGAGTCCGCTCCGTGCCCTCATCCTGGAGCAGTGCCACGGCTTCTTCAAGACGCTGCACCTGGTCACACGGACGTTCTGGCGGCCTCGGGTCAGGCACGACGTCTTCGGGTATGTGACGTCGTGCGAGACGTGCCGCCGAGCCAAAACTGCGTCCGGCCGACCTCCTGGGCTCCTACATCCGCTGCCGACTCCGGAGAGACCATGGGGGGCCATCTCCATGGACTTTCTGACAGACCTGCCACCCTCCGCCACCTTCACCACCGTCCTCGTGGTCGTTGACACGCTGACAAAGATGGCGCACTTTATTCCTTGTCGAGGACTGCCGTCGGCCCGCACCACGGCTCGCCTGTTCCTGCAGCACGTCTTCCGTCTCCACGGCCTGCCAGACCGGGTGGTTTCCGACCGCGGGTCGCAGTTCACGGCACGCTTCTGGAAGAGCCTCATGGCCGCGCTGGAGGTACAGGTGTGTCTGTCGTCGGTGCACCATCCGGAGACAGACAGGGGGACCGAGAGGGTCATCGGGATACTGGAGCAGTACCTCCGCTGTGTGGTCAACCAGCAGCAGAACAACTGGGCCGAGTTCCTTCCCCTCGCGGAGTTCGCCTTTAACAACTCTCAGCACACCTCCACCCAGGACACCCCGTTCCACGCCAACCTGGGATTCCACCCGCGGCTCTTCCCCCTGACAATGTCGGACTCCCCTGTTCCCGACATCCGGGACTTCCTCTCCGAGCTGCACGCCGTGCAACAGCTGGTGCGACAGCAGTTGATCCGGGCCAAGGAGGATTACAAAAGGGTCGCCGACCACTCTCGACGGGCCACGCCACCGCTGGCCGTTGGAGACCGGGTGTGGCTGTCGACGAAGCACCTCCCGACGGACCGCCTGGTACGGAAACTGGACCACCGGTTCATTGGTCCCTTCCCCATCGAGGCGGTCATCAACCCAGTGGCCTACTGTTTGACCTTGCCCCACTCGATGAGGATCCATCCCGTGTTCCATCGTTCCCTTTTGGTTCCCGAGGCCTCATCAAGCTCCCTTCGACACCCGGCGGTCCCTGCTCCTTCTGCTGCCACCATGGAGGAAGGGGCCGTGGAATACGAGGTGGACAGCATTCGGGACTCTCGTTGGCTGAAGGGCCGTTTCCAGTACTTGCTCGCCTGGAAAGGCTACGGCCCCGAGGACTTCACCTGGGAGGATGCCTCCTCCATCCATGCTCCTGACCTGATTCGAGACTTCCATGACCGGTTCCCGTCCCGACCGCATCCTGACCGTCCGGCCTGGGGGAAGGGCCCTGCGGTGCGGGATAGTGTTGTGTCTTCGGCTCCTGAGCCCGGACCTTCGGAGGAAGAACCCTCCGAAAGTGAAGAGGAGGAGGAGGCAAGGCCCCCCTCTCCTGGCCCGTCTGGTTTGGCACCACCCCAGGCCCCAGCTGAAAGCCCTGAGGAGGAAAGCTCCTCTGAGTCAGACGTTAATGAGGAGAGGGAGTGGATTAATCCCAGGTGGCGACGATCAGAGAGACGGGCTCAGCAAAGGAGTGGGTGGGGCCGAGCACGAGGTGATGAGTCACAAAGCCAACGCCCCACAAGGTATAAAAGGAGCTGACCTTACCTTGTTGGCTTTTGTGACGAACAAATTATTAACTTGGCTGCTTGTTTCCTGAAGTACTGCATCAGATAAGTGTTTGCTAACCTTAAGACTGTTTGTTTTTGGACATGCCGGAGAGCCTTATCAGGGACTGGCCATGGCAACTCAAAATAACAGCTGTCTTTATCTCTCCCGGGCTCGCTGCCAGCTTGTTGTTTATGAATGGTGAATAAACGACTTTCGTACACTTCTGTTTGTGTGTGTGCTTGTCTGGGCTCCTGAAGCAGGGAGGGGACAGAACACACGTATGCAGATCTCAACCGAACAATTTTGTTTAAGTACTGTGCTGTATTAAATATTATTTTCAGGTTCTGGCTGCACATAAAATAAGTTGTTTTGATATGGGGATCCCAATGGGTCATTCATTTGGTATATGGACCAAGGTACCTGTCTCTCACCCCCTTATACAAGCAACAGTCAAATAGGATGTGAGCCAAGTCTTCTACCTCTGCTGCTCTGCAAATGCAGAGACGTTCATTTTAGGGTATAGAATGGAATCTCCCATATCTGACTATTGTGTCAAGCTGCTCGAATCTTGCTCATGTAAGTATCTCCCTAAGATATTTTGGCAGTTGTAACTTCAAATAGCTGTCTACTTGAAAAGTATGTTTGTATTTGCTCAGCCATTTCAAGTTACCCACTTTACTAAGGATAGCTATATCATTTTATGCTTCTATATCCTTAATTCTTTGGGCAGCTCTTTTTTTGAATTGTTCTCCTGTTACCCAAGAGACAGGAAGGCCACAGCTTCTTACAAAATATGTTAGTTTGGTGATCCAGGAGATTTGTGATTGTAATTTTATTTGCTCTAGTAGACATAACTTGGGGAGTCTATCAGTCTCCATTTCATTGACTTTGCACCAGTAGTTATATGCTCTAATTTTGGATAGTGCATGAATTGTATGAATTCCCAGTTCAGCTCTAACTGCTGCAGCAGATATTTTTGGATTTACACCCAAAATACATCTCAAATGCTGGGACTATGTTTGTTCTGGGACTGTGATTGAATATAGACCCCAAACCTCTGCTCCATACAAGAGCATAGGGGTAACCTTAGCTTTGTATACTTTAATTAATGGAGCTAGGGACCCTGGGTAACTATGGTTCTTTAGTTTAAGCAGTAAATTCAAATGGGCGTTTGCTCTGAGTGTACTCCGTTGATGATGGCAAGCCCAAGATCCAGTCTTGGAAAAGGTTACGCCTAAATATACAAAGGTGTTAACTGTTCAATTGATTCACCATTTAATTGCCACCTATGTCTCTGATGCTGTTTTCCAAACACCATTATTTTCTATTTAGATTTACTGATGATTAGGGAGTTATCCTGGCAATAAGAGCTGAATCTTTTTAATAGCCTATGTAATCCTACTAGTGAATATGATAATAAAATCATATCATCAGCATAAAGTAAGCTGTTACAGTAGGATCATCACAGGGATGAAATCCAGCAGGTTCTAACAGGTTCTGGAGAACCGGTAGCAGAAATTTTGAGTAGTTTGGCGAACCTGCAAATACTACCTCTGGCTGGCCCCAGAGTGGGGTGGGAATGGAGATTTTGCAGTATCCTTCCCCTGTCACGCTCACCAAGCCACGCCTACAGAACCGGTAGTAAAAAAAATTGGATTTCACCACTGGATCATCAGCATATGTACCATGGGATCCTTCATTAACTCTGGCAAGTCATTGATATATAAACTAAATAATAATGGGGCCAGGATACACTCTTGCCTTACCCCTTTATTTATGTGAATCCTGTTAGTCAGGGCCCCATTAACCCCATACTGCACTCTCAAACAGGTACTTGTGTAAAGGGCTTTAATCAAAGCCAGCAGTCTAGGTTCTATTTTAAGAGATGTCAATTTACTCCGTAGTACTTCTCTGTTTACCATATCAAATGCTGCTGTAAGGTCTATAAAAGCAGCAAACCAGGGTCTCCTCTAATAGGCATATTTGGCAAATAGAGGTTCAAGACAAAGCAGTTATCAATAGTGGATCAGCTTTGTCTAAAAGCTGCTTGTTCTTCTATGAAGATATTGTTTTCCTCTACCCAGATTTCAATTCTGTTCAAAAAGAACCTAGCATATATTTTTGCTGCAATGTCAATTAGGCTAATAGGCCTATAATTGCTAGGATTCTTTTTATTTCCTTTTTTATATATGGGGACAATTATTGCCATCTTCCTCCCATCTGATATATGGCAGGTGTTATTTATATGTGTAAAAAGACCTGCCAATACTGGGCCCCACCAATTGGGAATTTTCTTGAATAATTCTGCTGGTAAAAAATCCTCACCTGGGGCTTTATTGCTCTTTAAGCTTTTAATGATGAATTGTATCTCCTTTTCCGAGACAGTAGCCAAGGGAGGGGAGTTCTAGGATTTACTAGATCACTGCTTAGAGACAGTTTCTCTGCAGGTTCCATGGAGGCAAACAAACTCTTGTAATAATTCTCCCAGTCCTCAGCAGAGATTGGTATGTCAAATGCAAATTTCCATTCCATCACCTGCTACAGAATGCCAAAATATTACTGAGTTGTGACTTCTGACAGCCAACTCGAGTTCTGACCAGATTGAAATGGCAAAACTTTTTTTCTTTAATGTTATAATTTTTTTATATTCCCTTCTTGTGTGCAACATCTCAGCTTGTATATGAGTAGTAGGATTTCTCTGGGCAAGCCTCATAACTGCCTGGCTCCCTGCCATGTAGCAGCAGCCCTGCCTGAGCTGCTCGACGTAATAGCCGGGGTGGCAGTGGACACCCCCAAGCTTATGGTCATGGGGGATTTCAACCTGCCATCTGTCGGTGAAACGTCAGAAGCAGCCCGGGAGTTCATGGCTTCCATGACGGCCATGGATTGACCCAGTTAGTTCATGACCCCACCCACATCGGGGGACACACACTGGACTTGATTTTTGTCTCTGGTCAGTGGTTGAATGATCTCACAATAGGGGAGCTAGTCATTAAGCCCTTGTCATGGACAGATGATTCGCTTCTTCAGCTAGACTTTCAGACCGCTTCCCCTTGCCGCAGGGAGACGGAACCGACCAGGTGGTTCCGTCCCAGGCACCTGATGGACCCTGAGAGGCTCCTGATGGAGCTTGGGCCATTCCCAGAGGCTCTGACTCACGGCTCGGCTTAGGAACTAGTGGCCGCCTGGGATAGGGTGGCCACCGGAGCCTTAGATCGCGTCGTGCCTTTGCGGCCGTCGTGCCTTTGTGACCACTCAGTGCTGTTCTCAACTGGCTCCTTGGTTCTCCAAGGATCTGAGAGAGATGAAGCGCTGGAAAAGACGCCTAGAGAGCGATTGGAGGGCCAGCCGCACCGAACCTGGCCGAACACTGGTGAGATCTTATATCAAGACCTACCTAGTGACAATAAGAGTGGCGAAATTTAATTATTTTTCCACTCTTATAGCATCTGCAAAGAACCACCCAGCCTCCCTGTTTAGGGTGACCCACTCCCTACTGCAGGTAGGAGCGAGGGATGATCCTTTGCAGGGTAGAGCTGAGGATTTTGTGCAATATCTGCATGATAAAATCACTCAGATTCAGGATGGCCTGGACTCCAACTGGGTAGCCTCAGATGGGATGATGGAAGTGAGTCTTGAGAATGTTTTCTGGGAGGAGTTTGACCCTGTGACTCCTGAGGATGTGGACAGGACTCTGGGGAGACTTAACGCTACCACATGTTTATTGGACCCATGTCCCTCCTGGTTGGTGCTGGCCTCCTGGGAGGTTACACGAGGCTGGTTTCAGGAGATTATCAACACTTCGTTGAGTGAGAGCGTTTTTCCCATCCACCTTGAAAGAAGCAGTGGTGAGGCCCCTCCTCAAGAAGCCTTCCCTAGACCCGGCTGTATTGGCTAATTATCGTCCTGTCTCCAACCTCCGCTTCACGGCGAAGGTTGTTGAGAGTGTGGTGGCGAGACAGCTTCCTCGGTTCCTGGATGAAGCCATCTATCTAGATCCGTGCCAGTCGGGCTTCAGAGTACAGAGCATGGGCTTCACAGCACAGTAACGGCATAGATCGCATTGGTTGATGATCTCTGGAGGGCCCGGGACAGGGGTTTTTCCTCTGCTCTGGTCTTCCTAGATCTCTCAGCGGCTTTTGATATCATCAATCATGGTATCATGCTTCGTTAGCTAGAGGGGGTGGGAGTGGGGGGCACCGTGTTATGGTGGTTCTCCTCCTTCCTCTCTGACCATAAGCAGTCTGTTAACAGGGGGGCAGAGGTCGACCTCGAGGTTCCTCACTTGTAGGATGCCACAAGGGTCAGTCCTCTCGCCCCTCCTGTTTTAACATATAAGTGAAGCCACTGGGCGAGATCATCCCTGGCTTTGGGGTGAAGTGTCAACCGTATGCCGATGACACGCAATTGTACATTTCAACTCCAGGTCACCCCAGTGATGCCCTTGACATGATGTCCCATTGCCTGGAGGCCGTGCGGATCTGGATGGGGAGGAGCAGGCTCAAACGCAACCCCTCCAAGACTGAGTGGCTGTGGTTTCCGACGTCCCAATATAGCCAGCTAACACCATCGTTGGCTATCGGGGATGAGATCTTACCCCCCTCAAAGAGGGCTCACAACTTGGGCGTCCTCCTGGACTCACAGCTGTCTTTGGACTATCATATGACGGCCATGGCCAGGGGGGCTTTTTATCAGGTTTGCCTGATTTCCCAGTTGCATCCCTTTCTGGATCGGGATGCCTTGTGCACAGTCACTCACGCCCTCGTCATTTCCCGTCTGGACTATTGTAATACTCTCTACATGGGGCTCACCTTGAGGAGCATCCGGAGGCTCCAACTGGTCCAGAATGCAGCCACGCAAGTGATAATGGGGGCGACTCATTACTCCCATGTAACACCCCTCCTGTGCGAGCTGCACTGGCTCCCGGTAGTCTTCCGGGTGCGCTTCAAGGTGTTGGTTACCACCTCCATGGCTTAGGACCTGGGTACTTACAGGACCACATTCTGCCACTGTTTTCCTCCCACCAACTGACATGCTCCCACAGAGAGGGCCTCCTCAGGGTGCCGTCGGCCAAACAATGTCAACTGGTGACCCCCAGGGGAAGAGCCTTCTCTGTGGGGGCTCCTGCCCTATGGAATGAATTGCCCCCAGATATACGAAGGATCCCCGACCTCCGTGCCTTCCGTCATGCTCTGAAGACCCTATTATTTCAGCAAGCCGGTCTGACAGGATAAATTATTTTAAATTGGGTTTTAAAAATGGTTTAAAATGGTTTTAATTGGAAGTTTTAATTTTGGCCAAGGATTGGATTGTTTTAATACATTTTTTAAATTTTGTCTTTTATGTTGTTTTATCATGGCTGTTCACCGCCCTGAGTCCTTCGGGAGAAGGGCAGTTTATAAATATAATAAAAAACTATACATATATATATATATATATTTGTTTTCTGAGGTTTTCGCGGGTGTCTTTGCTGAGGTCTTTGCTCCTGGAAGCACGAAGCCGAGAACACCAGCCTGAAGATGACGAATGAGACTTCGTCGAAACGTCGCCAAGACACTTCCAATTTTACGCGGGAGAAAACCCGAATAACCAAAGACCTACATATATATATATATATATATATATATATATATATATATATCAGTCGCTGGCATTCAGATCAAACCAATGGGGTCTACCCACTCGGGCTCTTTTTGTAGCAGGTTTAGTTGTTAGGTGTTTCTTCAGAATATTACAGAGATTAGAGGCTGCATTGAAGGCTGACATCCAGTCAATAGTAGATGACTGGATTGTTCTAGCCCACTTAGTAGCATTCTCTGTTTTAAGGCATTCTAATATTGCCTTAGTATCAACTTTGATCCAAATTAACCTTTTATTTTGGGTCATCTCTACCTTTCTGGTGAGCCATCTGTCAGCCTTGTTATATGGTCTTAAATCTGAGCGGCCTCGCAATGTCACACTTACAGGCTGATGGTCGCTATTGTCACTAAGGTGTATTGTGATCTCCGAGAAGAGGTCGACTTTATCTCTAGATGCACAAAGAGATCCAGTACACTGCTTGAATTGGCCAAATGGTATGTGTAAGGATACGTGTAATTCTTAGCCTTACCTCCCAGAATTTGGGGATTACCCTTAAAAATTAAGGAGATTAGGAGCAGGCCAGCAGCATTACTTTTGTGGTCTCTCAAGAGCCACTGAGGATGGTTATCAAAAAACTCCCCTGGGACTCCCTTCTTCTGGGTGAGCTCATACAAAGAGGGACCCAACCTAGCATTCAAATCTCCAAGTAATACCACTATGGACTGAGGATACAATGCAGATATATTGTCTAGGATAACTTCCAAGCCCATCCAGTATTCAGAGTTTTAATACCGGGATGTGTTTGGAGGGATATACACATTTACCAGTACTAACTCGAACTCTTCATATCCAAATTTAACAGCTAGGAAGTATGAATACTTATCTTCATTATATAGTTTCTCCCCCTGCCATTGCAACTCTTGCTGTCAGCTTTATAAGAATGAATGAATAGCCCACCAGAGGGTCTCCCTTTGTTTTTTGTGGGGGGAGGCCCATCCCTGAAAGCCTGGCAGTTGTACTGGTTCGTCCACTTCAGTTAACCAGGTTTATTGAAAGGCTATTACATCAAATCTAGGGAGGCTAGGGATTTGATGATCTAGGGATTTGATGTAATCAAATCCACTATCAACCATCCCTTTCCAGCCAGCTATGCTCCAGGTCAACATTTGTATGAGGTTCCCAGAGGCAAGGTGGTCTGGCTTGGTTGGTTGGCTAGATGGTAAAAATGCTGGATGTCAACTTGATGTTGGAGCCGGGTCGATATCATCTATGCTTCCCATATAAACACAGTTATTGTGAGGTTCGATATTTCTCCTCGTAGATTGCAAAACTTGTTGCTCTTCTATATCTTGATTGACAGTATGCCTCTGCTTTTACTCCAAGAATGAATTTTTTTCAGATGGGCAGGTATTCCAGCTTAACTGTAGATTTATGACCATTTTTGGAGGGGTGTAGCTTCTTCTTGTGAGAAGATGTTGTGGGAACTTCTAGGTCAAATGAGGATGGAAACTGGATTAGTGTTTGTTGGTTTAGGGAGCAGTGTGCAATGAAGCCCTTTGTCGTTCAGCTGTTTCTCAAAGTCTGGGTCAGTCAGTGCAGTTACCCCACTGTCAGCCTGTGTGACACTATCTTTTTTTTTTAACTATTGAGGTAAAGGCAAATTGTTAGTTAAATTTATTGTCACAAGGTTGAGTGATTAGTGGAGCCAAATTAAATAGAGGCTTTGCTGTAGATTGAGTTGTTGTCAGAGCCTCTTTTAGATCATCCAATCTTTGAATAATATTAACTTGCTCAGGTTCCAGCAATGCACTGACTAGGTCAATCAGCATTTTTTCTGGCACATCCTCAGCAGTTTCTGCAGCTGTGGGTAACACAGTTTGTATATCACTCCTTTGCCTTCTCAGGGTCAATTCAAATTCAGCAACCTCAGGCTTAGCAGCATGAGGGCTGTTGTAGCCTGGATTTAAAGCAACAGTTCCCTCTTGGTGATGCTGTTTCAGGAGTGGACACACTTTGTCTGAGCAAAAGACCTGTTTTGGAAATATTGAAAAGGTGCTCAGAAAGGGCTTCATTCTAAAAAACATAGAGGGAATTGTGGGCTGCCTGAATGATAGGAGAATTATCATACACTGCCTTCTCACTGGCAGCTACTCTGTGTTGTGTCTTCGGCTCCCGAGCCCGGACCTCCGGAGGAAGAATCCTCCGAAAGTGAAGAGGAGGAGGAGGCAAGGGCCCCCTCCCCTGGCCCATCTGGTTTGGCACCACCCCAGGCCCCAGCTGAAAGTCCTGTGGAAGAAAGCTCCTCTGAGTCAGACGTTAATGAGGAGAGGGAGTGGATTAATCCCAGGTGGCGACGATCAGAGAGACGGGCTCAGCAAAGGAGTGGGTGGGGCCGAGCACGAGGTGATGAGTCACAAAGCCAACGCCCCACAAGGTATAAAAGGAGCTGACCTTACCTTGTTGGCTTTTGTGACAAACAAAGTTTTAACCTGACTGTTTGTTGTTGGACTTGCCGGAACGCCTTATCAGGGACTGGCCGTGGCAACTCAAAACAACAGCTGTCTTTATCTCTCCCGGGCTCGCTGCCAGCTTGTTGTTTATGGATGGTAAATAAACAACTTCTGAACACTTCTGTTTGTGTGTGTGCTTGTCTGGGCTTCTGAAGCAGGGAGGGGACAGAACACTCTGTGTGTAGTAGATCTACCAGAGTGAATTCGCAGCGGAGCAGCTGGCTCAGGGACAGCCTAACAGCTTCTCTATCACTCCAATACCCTCTATTCACTCTGTTGTCGTAAATTTGTAAGGTAACCTGGTTAATCTGCAGACTGTAGTTATATTGGTCATCTCTTAGGCCTTTACCTGATTGTTTTCTTTATGAGTGTTCACATTTTTGGAAGGAAGACAAGGGCCTTCTCTAGTTTCATTTTCTGAATTAACCATTCCATATCTATCAGTGGTTGTCCTCCCAAGTCCTTCACTTGTTTCTATAGTTTTTCATAATAATCATGAATCATTTACTTTTGCTCATCATTTCGGTAACATACTGTCCCTTCATCATCTATTAATTGATAAATTATTTTTTTTCCTTCTCTTTTTTCAATCTATATGCCAACTATCTTCCTGGTTTATTTGTGTTTTCAAAAAATGTTTTTTTAGACATCTTAATTTTTTGAGCTAAGTCCTCCTTTTCTATTAAATTCAATTTATGTTTTTTCAAGTCCATTTGATTTCTTATATTCTTTTTTTTGTGTGTGTGGATTTTTTTGCAATTCCATTTTTAATTTCTTATACTCCTTCTCCAGCTTTTTTTGAACTTGTCTTGTCTTTTTATTTCTCTTTCCCATATATGTTATTGCCAAACCTCTAATATATGCTTTGGCTGTGTCCCATATATTTTATAGTGAAGTTTCTTCTTTTCTATTCTCTTTAAAAAAAAAAATCAACTTCTTTTCCATATGCTGTAAAAATTCTTTTACATTTAAAATTGTTTGATTCAATGTCCATCTTAATTTCTTTTTTTGTCCCTTCCATATAATTTTCATTGGGCTATGGTCTGCCTATGTGCTTATTTCAATATTTATTTCTTGTATATTAGATAATAAGTCTTCTGACATCCACATCATATCAATTCTGGACCAAGACATATGCCTATTTGAGTAAAATGTATATTGACTTTTCTCCAGAAATCTTCCTCGCCATGCATCTTTAATGCCTAATTCTTCCACCATTTTCAAAAAGGGTTTTGGAAGTTTTCCTAGCTTTCTTATTAATCTTTCTAGTTTTATAGTCCAAGTCCAAGTCCACATCCACAATTGTATTGAAATCACCTACTATACATATGTTTTCATACTCCAATTCTATTATTTTCCTGTGTAATTTACCATAGAATTCTTCTTGGTTATCATTTGGTGCATATATCGCACTAGAAGTATTTGTTTGTAGTTCATTGTTACCTCCACCATTAATATCCTCCCTTCCTCATCTATAAAAATTGGTTTGGCCTTTACTGCCTCCTTAATATATAATACAATGCCTCTCTTACGTTGATCTGTAAGCGAGGCATGTAGTTTCCCCATTTTAGGATATTCGAAAATTTTCTTATGTTGTTTTTTAATGTGAACTTCCTGTAAACAAATTATATCTGTTTTAATTTTTCCAATTCATTAAAAGTTCTTTTCCTTTTTATTGCCGAATTCAGTCCATTTATATTAATTGATGTTAATTTTATTTCTTCTTCCATGTTTTACTTATATGTGAATTTTGTTCCTCTAGTTGTCCTTGTCTCTTTTGCCTCTCTGGTTCCTTTGCCCTTGCTCCATCTCTTAATGCTATTTCCTCCCAATCTTTAGTAGCTTCTTTCTGTTTTTTTGTCTCTCTCTTTCATAAGCTGTTCCTGGTATCTCTCTCTCTCGTCTCTCAGTCTCTCCTCCTCTTGTGGTCCCAAATATTGATAATAGAATTGTTCTGCCTTCTCTATCAAATCTAGTCTGTGTCTTTGCTCCTGCCAAGTCACCAACACTCGTTTGGGTATCAGCCATCTAAAATTTATTCCTTTTTTAATTAAACATTTTGTCAAGAACTGATACTCTCTTCTCAAGTCTCTGACTCTTCTTGGTATTTGTTTTAACACTACTATTTCTCTACCCTTGTACTTCATATGAATGTTTCTTACTCTCTGTAAAATCTCTGTTTTTATTGCTTTCTTGGCAGTGGTGAAATCCAAATTTTTTACTACTGGTTCTGTGGGTGTGGCTTGGTGAGCGTGGGCATGGAAGGGCATGGAAGGGGAAGGATACTGCAAAATCTCCATTCCCACCCCACTCCAGGGGAAGGATACTGCAAAATCCCCATTCGCTCCCCAGTCCTGGGGGAAGGATATTGCAAAATCTCCATTCCCACCCCACTCTGGGGCCAGCCAGAGGTGGTATTTGCCAGTTCTCTGAACTACTTAAAATTTCCACTACCGGTTCTCTGAACTGCTCAAAATTTCTGCTACCGGTTTTCCAAAATCTGTCAGAACCTGACAGGATTTCACCCCTGTTTCTTGGTAAATCTAACATGCACCACTCTTGGTAGATTATTTCTCATTGCATATCTTGTATGCACTCTAAATATTTCATCAATGTCATTCAAAATTCTTTCCTTGATTTTCTCCATCACTTCTGCCAACAAGTCTGCCAGTATCTCTGCTAGATTTTCCCCTTTCTCTTCTTCCACATTCTGAAATCTCAGATAATAATCTGTTTGATCCATTTCTAAAGAGATAATTGTCTTCTCTTTGTTTCTGTCTGCTGTGGTTAATCTATAACCCAGCTCTCCCACTCTTTTTTCTGTTGCTTCAGCTTTTTCTTCCACTTGTTGCATTCTTTGCTCATCTTTCTCCATAATCCCTTGAACATTTTTAAATTCCCCTTCTACTTTCTCCATTCTTTCAACTAATTCTATTCTTTCCTTCAGATTTTCATGAACAGCTTGTATCATATTCTTTAATTCTAGTTGCATAACATTGGTTTTTTCTTGTTGTGCCATAGATTCTATGTTCTCTGACCAGCAGGGCTAGAAGTTGCAGAGAATGACACTGAGGGCAATGCTGATGCTGTTTTCTTCATCTTGTAATGTCTTGATATTTGTAATCCATCGAATGTAGCTCATTGTACTTCCAAGCCAATTTATATCCAAATATAGGCCCATCAAAAAAAAAAAAAACCTCAAGGAAGACAAAAGCAAAAATAAAAATAGAAAACCAAAGTAGTAACAAAAATGATAAAAAGAAGAAAAGAAAAAAGAGCAGCCAAAAAGCTTTGTAATCCAAATCCAAATCTCAGAGTTTGTCTTGCTTCTTTTCTTCAGGTTATTCTTACCTTAATCCAAATTGCCTCAGAGAGAGGGAAAATACCCCCAAATTACAATTATTTTAAAAAAAGATCCACCTGGCAGCAAAAAGATATAAGTAGAAAAAATAGAAAAACAGGTACAGTCACTTAAAAAAAAACATAACAGCCTTATTTCAAAGTGCCACCAAAACAAAAAACAAAGAGTTTCACCTTGGCCTGTTTCTGTTATTTCTCCTTTCAAGTTCCAAGGGCTCCACTATTCAAATAAAAAACAACAACAAAGCTTCCAATGCTCCGCTCTCTGACAATCCAAACAACTTCTTATCAATTTAATTCACAGGCTCCCAAGGTCACATCTCATTTTTGCTCTAATTTTTCCGTATTGCCTCTAGGTGGCACTGTTGCTCAATTCAGTTCAATAGGAAGACAGAAAAAAACCAGAAAAGAAAAGAGAAAAAAAGAAAGTTTCTTCCCTTTAAAAATAAGGAGTTCTTATAGCCATTTTAGTTTAGTTGTTATTCCCTAATTTAAAAATTAAAATATCCCATCTGGTTTTCTGACTTTGCTCTTCAAGCAGTTCTTTCTAAGCCAATTTTTAATTTTACTTTCTTAATTCTTTTGGCTCCTCCCACCTTCCTTGCTGCTGTTCTTCTGGGGGTGGAAGGAAAAAGAAACAATTCCACCTCCTTCTTTTAAGACACCCTCTCTTCTCCTCTGTTTTTCCAAGGGGGTTTTCTTACAAGAGTCCCAAAGTAAATTCAAAGGAATACAAATCTAATCCAGACCGATCATACCTTCTTCTGCCTCCATGCTCTTATTGTGACTGCCCCAGCTTCATAGCGACTCACAATGGCCGCTTTCCCAGTCATCAATTTAGGGAGCTTTTTTCAGATCAATCAGAGAATTTGCAGATTCCCTGAGATCATCGGAATGTGCTCCCCTTGTTCACCATCCCTACAGGACAGCTTTGGTCCCTAGAGACCACCCGGTAATGGAGATATTGACAGCTTTCTCAGGAGCCCCCCAGGAGCATGTTGTCTCACCGTGACATTACCCACGCTCCCATTTATTTTATCAATGGTTAGAGAATAAATATGAAAGTAATGGATAGTAAAGTTAAATAAGTTAAGAAGAGAAATGTTATGTTAATAGATATGTTAAGTACTAAATATTAATATTAAACTAAGAGTAGATATAAATAATGAATATGGTGGTAAGCTTTAACTGTTATGACACAAAAAATTTGTAGCCAGATGACACACTGTTTAATGAATGATGAAATGTTTTGTATTAAAAGAAAAAAAATTTAAAAAGAAAGAAAGAAATGGAGGGAATGTAGCCAGTATATTAGAAGCAAGCATATACTGTAAATGTCTACTTCTCCAGTACAATTATATCCCCAAGCTCTGTCATTTATCAGGGTTTCAGTTATCAATTAACCATGGGTTTGTGTGGAACATTATTATGACTGACTTCAGAATATTTGATGAAGTAAGGATGTAGAGCCATGATAAAGTGGCAAGGAATAGGATGTAAGCGACTGAGGTCTCCAAAGTAGCAAACAACTTGCACTGGCTGCCTAATAGTGAACAGCCTAATAGGAGTGTCCTACACCCAGTGACCATTTGGCTCGGACTGGTAACTCCTCGAGTTGCAGCTCCTTCAGCCATTCTGTCTCCTCACAGCACTGGTATGGCTGGGGGGAAGATGACCCCAGGGCTCCAGACTCTTCCTGGTCACTCCCGTGTAGTCAGCCCCCTCGGTAGACGGGGGTCTCTTGGTTGGCCGATAAAGCAGATCTTGCCTCCATTCAAAACCCAAGAAAGAAAACCCCCAACTCCATTGAGATAGAGAAGAGGTACTTTTACTGAGTTTAAAATGATAGCAGTGAAAGCAAGGCAAGATCTGATTCAAAATGTGTGGAAGTTACAGATTGAAAGTTTCCCCAAGTCCCTCCCATCAGGGTCCAGTGCTGAGGGTCCAATCAATATCCAGCATGATTTTGTATGAAACTCATCTTCAGGTATTTCACCCATCTGGAGTCCTAGGACGGTTGGCCTTGACAGGGTGTAAACAACTCCATTCAGCAGTGCAATAATTCTTGAAAGCAAATCTCCCTTTCAGTTCACATGGGACTTACCTCACCAGCTTACTTCCCCAACCCAAATGCCATGCCTCCCTCTTGCCGATAGCAAGCATGCAACAAAGTCGAACTCCATGCTGGAGATCTGGCTGACACAATTATTTATTATTATCATCCTGATGGCACTCCAGAAGAAGTTGAAAATCTGGCTGTTCTCCTAGACCTTGGTTGAGGATACATGTGATTCTTTTTTACATTTTTTAAAAAATATATGGTATGTGCTATAGGTAGGTGTTGATTTTTTAATATATGTTATATTATAGTATCGTATTCTATATATTTTGTTTTAAATTGTGAGTTATCCAGAGTTGATGCAGCATGGCCGCATCAAAATCTAAATAAATAAATTATTCTTATTTACTCAATTTGTATCCTGCTCTTCACTTTCGAGATCAGTATGGATTGTGCCCCTCATATTTTCTGATAACAGTCCTGTTTACTAAGAGCCATTGGCCCAAAGCCACTCAGTGAGCTTGCATTGTTGACAGTGGAAGGATTGGGGTTGAGGATTGGGACTCTCCAATCCTAATCCAATGCCATGACCTCTGTAGTATGCAATAGGGCTAATTAGAACAAAATGTCAGGTTTGTATTTTCATGTAGAAATTTGTAAGGGAGAATTCTTAGAATCTTTGGAAATGTATTAGCAAGGACTTACACTGATACTATTGTTGTTAACTATTATGTAAACCAGCACACCTTCTCAGAAAGGAAAGGCATCTTCCTTTTATAGCGAAAGCATAGGAGGTAAAAACCATGAGACTTTCAATAGATTCCACATTTAAAAGGAAAGGATTTTTTAAAAAAATTCTGGCATTACCCTGCAATCTGATTTCTAATGAACCAATTAGTCCTAGTTCAGAGAGAAATGTCCCTTGCTGGGTTTCCCCCCCCCCCCCCCCAGTTCTGATTGTTGCTGGGATGATGTGACAGAATTACTTTAGAAAGAAAGTGTAAAATCTGTGTTCATGACATCTATTTGCAATTTCTACTGTGGTATCTCTCTCTTGATGAAATGTTGACTCTGCCTTTCTACATTTTATGTCTGACAAATAATCTACAGAAAATACTCTCTTGTGTCACTATATCTAAACATCGAGGATAAGAAAGAACAGTTCACTGGGACCCTGAGAGCAACAGCAACAGCAACAGCTCCTGGTGTCATACTAGTTTCTATGAGACATAAAATTGAATCTATACTATAGAACAGTGATGGTTAACCTTTTTGGTGCCAAGTGCCCAAAGCACTTGTGAATGTGCAAATTCACATGCACGTGCCTGAACCCACAAATGCAATGCAAGCGCCCACACACATGTGCCCCACCCCCATGCATGTGCGCGTGTCCACCACGCATGCACCCTGGCCTCCCATGCATGCGCCCTGGGCCCCCCACACCCTGTTTTGGCTTCCAGGTTCGTGCAGGAGGCTTTCCAGGCCAAAACGGGATGCATGGGGGGCTCGTGCGGCACTCCCGTGCCCCGTTTTGGGCCTGGAAGCCAAAATGGGGTACAGGAGCATTAATGAGCCCCCCCCATGCCCTGTTTTGGGCCTGGAAAGCCTCCTGCACCAACCTGCACCCACGCGCAGGCGCCCCCCCCACATATGTGCACACATCCCTACCCCCCGTGCATGCATGGCAGGGACCCGAAGACCAGCTGGATGGCCGGAGGCATCTGCGCATGCACAGTGGAGCTGGGCTGGGGCGACTGCTGGCATGCTCGCAGAAAGGGCTCTGCATGCCACCTGTGGCATGCATGCCATAGGTTCGCCATCACATGTATAGAACATGAACCCATTGTTCAGATGATTTGAGACTTCCCAAGTCATTAGAAATTTAGAATATAAGCAACATTTTGTCAATAACCTATTTCTCTAGGTGTTTCTTGAGACATAGATGCTTGGAGAAGTCCTTCTACATAGATGAAAGGTAAGAAGAACTGTTAAAAAGTGCAAGGTTATTTAAATATATGTATGCCAGTGATATTGCAGAATTATATTTCTTTGAAAGTTGTTAGATTTTGCTAAACTGCTCTATCTGTCAGAAGGTGCTGAGTTTGAAATAGATAGTCCAATTATGTTTTGTATAAAAAGATCAGTAATTGCATACATTTGGCATCAACTCCATTGCCCTAATGTCTTATTTTCTTATATTGTTTATTCATTTATATTGTATGTGTGCATTTCTTTAATCTTTGACCATAAGTAAATGTAATATAATTCATATGGACTGGGCTTATAGTACACACATGGAAAAGGTCTTGCAAATTTGTGTTGCAAATTTGTGCAGGATCCTTTGTATGTATTGTATTTATCATTAGCTTAATTAATAAGTTCCCCATATGGACATAATATTTCCCATATTCAGATGGTTTACTGCCACTTAGCATTCCTCTCCAGGAGAATTATGGCTGATGATGATGGTGGGGATGATGATGATGATGATGTCCATTCAGTCGTAACTGACTCTTGGTGATTCTATGGGCCAGGTCTCTCCACATATTCCAGTCTTGCACCACTGTACTTTTTTGAATTGTTCTATGCTCTGCTATGCTGTGATGGTGTCTATCCACCATGTTCTTTGGCAGCCTGGTTTCCCTTTATTGTTAACTCTTCCAAGCATAATTGCTTTCTCAAGTGAATTCCCTTGCACAACAAGACCAAAATAATTGAGATGCAGTTTCGTGGTTTTTGCTTTCCAGTGATATGTCTGGTGTTGTGCGCTCCAATACTTTCTTGAGATTATGTATATTTAATAAATATGTAATTACATCTGGTATTACATCTGATGCAAGCACATCAATCATATAATTTGCGAGATGACATAATGATACATGAAATCATTTGCCATGCTTTAACTGCCTTGTGGACACCTCCTTGGATCAAGGTAGGTGGCATGATATAACAAGATACGTGACTATGAGTCTCCTTGATTCCTATAAAGTGGCGACTCACAACCAATGCAGTTACTTCATTTGAGCCATTTCTTACAATTAATCTTGTATTGCCGGAATGGCTACATTATCTTTTCTTAGAAAAGTTCTTGGATGAACTTCAGAAAGAAACAGGGCTCTAAAGACATAGAATCTTAGCAGTTTGACTTCATACTGAAGCTCTTGATACTGAACCAGCTTGGGTGCTTTCTAGCCTGTGATCAAATTGTGAAGGAGATGATCATCTCCACTGAATACATCTATCAGTGTAAAGAGCTTTTTGTAGAAATGGTCCAGATGGAGCAAAACTAGGTCACAGTCAGAAAGAAGTGGTTTGACCATTTGATAGATGTGTCATCTATATCAGAACTGGGACTTTATACTAAATAAACCACCAGCAGCAACCAAAGTCCCAGTTCTGACATAGAATTTGGTAATTCTATTTGGTAGAATAGGTAAGACGGTTCCACGCGCCCCAATGGTACCATAACAGCAGCCTGGCTGCTTCCTTTCCCTGCTGTCTCTTTGTCAAGGGGGGCGGTGGCAGGTGGGGCAGGGGAGAAGTGAGACGTGTGGAACGTGATAGGGTTCCTCCTGCTGTCTCTTCTCCCTCTCTTGCCGGGCATGGCAGCGCTTCCTGCCCCTGTCCAAATTGGATGCAATTTGGGAGTCACCCGCCGGAGAAGTGGGAGCGGGACGGGAGTTTGCAAGCAATCGTTTCCCTTTTGCCTTCTCTCCCAAAAGTGCTCCTCAGCCACAGCAGCAGAATACTCGCACCTCGCACCAATCTTCCGAAGGGTACCATAGAAGCAGCTATCCACAATTTTTTAACCCTTATTTCATCCCAACCTATGTGGCCCAGTAAGGTTGGGACAATATAAGGGTAAAAAAATTGTGGATAGCTGCTGCTACAGCACCCTTCGGAAGGCTGGTCCGAGGCACATGGGGCGCATCATTTGGCCTCCTGCTGCAGAAGTGGCTGCGATCAATGGCAAAAGCAGCCGCACATACTGGAGGCGCTGGCCGGAGCGGCACCCATGAGGCAGCTATTCCATGGACAGAATTGCATGCTGTGACTGTCACCATTAGGTAAGGAGGATGTGAAGCATGTGGGGTGCGTCGCTTGGCCTCCAGCTTCTTTTGCAGCTGCAATTGGCTGCAAAAGGGGCCATGCTTGCTGGAGACGGCGGCCTGAGCAGCACCCGTGAATCAACTGTGAATGCTGGCCTGAGCAGCTCAGCTAATCTGATTAAGGGGCCAAGAAGCCCTGAAATGACTGGGGAAGGGAAGGGCTGCGTCCTCTGCTGGTCATGCCCACCCCATCACTAGGGATTATTTTTGGGGAAGGGCATATATTTACGCCCACCCCAAAAATCAGGCTTGGTTTTATTTTCGGGACATCTTCTATTTTTGGGAAAACATGGTACTTGAGTTTTCCAGAAGAAAGGGAGGAGATGGACCTGTAGATTCATACACCATTTTCCCAAGTAAGAGGGTAGGTGACTTAGTGACATATACAATTCATTTCTGAACTTTGGTTTAGTGTAGCAACCTCCCTTCCTTAAGATCCTTACCTTGCTTTCCATAATTTGCCACTAAAGTAAGAGCTAGTGCCTTATTTCATACTCCAAATTGCAGCCTGCCTACTGGCCAGATATGGCTAGTGCTAAAGGGTGAGTATGGGTACTTAAAAGCTGTTCATCTGGTCATACTATGAGCCAAGCATTCATTTATTAACTCACATCACTGGATGAGGTCCATGTACTTCACCTGTTTCTTTTAGTACATAAGAAACTATTGGAGGTTTACCTTGGAGGAGACTCATGTGGCTCCAATCTTGTTTTCTTCAGATCCTGAAGAAACATATTAAATGGAGCTTAAACTAGAAAAGTCTCTGGGTAGGTTTATATAGTTCTTGCACTTTCTCAGCTGTAGTGATATTTATTTTTTATTGCTTCTATAGATCTCCTAATCCTCCTGAATCCCACTACCCTGACCCTCTTAGGTCTAAGTGAAGAGATTTCTGACCCATTTGAACAGATATGCTGTTTTTCTGGCCAGGTGGCTCACAGCATATAAACATGCAGCATAGAGATATCTGGCACCTTAGAGAAGAAAATGACAATCCAGCATACATTTTTTTTCTTCCCTAAGGGTCATGGCAAAGTCTGATTGTTTGAAAGTGTCAGGTTCTCGTGGAGACCCTTTATATTAGTGGATTAATGTTTATAACTTTCAAAAGAAAAGCAGGTAGAATGTGGTATCAAAAGTATGTAATTTTGTGGACATTATGTAAATAAAAAACCAGTGTTGGTTTGGTTGGGCTTCTATGTAAATCCATGTTCATTCAGTCCATGTTCTTTGTTCCTGCTGAGGTTTAGATTCATGATGCATATGCAGAGTATATGTCATCTCTAGAAGCTCCATAAACAGCAGGACAAAGATTATAGTTAAAATCAGTAAATTATTATCAATATATCACATCAATATATATTATACTGAAGCCATTTTTTAAATATATATTTTATTTATACATTTTTATTTAGAATATATAAAAACGCAATATCTATATGAACAGTGTGTTGTCTGGGTACAATTAATTTTGAAAAATAATTATAGTAATAATAACACTAATATTCATAGCATTAATTATAATCACATAATGATAATAATATTTGCTTATCCATACTAATAAACCTTCATTGTATAGTTGATCATTCTCTTAAACTTTTGACTTTCTAACATCTGTTTCTATTAACTAATCATTGGTAAAACAAATCCCATGTTAAAAAATATTCTGTTTCTTCCTTCTCCTTTATTTTGAGTGTTAATCTATCCATCTCTGCACATTCTAATATTTTTTTATTACACTTTCATCTGTAGAGATCTCTTCATTTTTCCACTTTGGTGCAAAAACAATTCTCACTGCTGTTAACACATGTAAAATTAAATATGTATTCCCTTTATTATACTTTTCTGGTAAAATATCCAACAAAAATATTTCTGCTTTTAAATCTATATGTTGCTTTACCATTTTTTCTAACTATGTATGTACTTTTGTCCAGTATTTTTTTGCCTTTAGACATGTCCACTGCATATGATAGTATGTACCTGGTATCTGATTACATTTCCAACATTTGGCGGACATGTTTTTAAACATCTTTGCCATTCTTGCTGGTGGTAAATGCTGTTCTGTCCCCGTCTCACACACGCACCCAAACAGCCAGCCAGCCAGGGGTTAAATAACTTTTCAAACACCCAATGTCAGTTATCAGAAACTTGGCAGCAACTCCGTAGCTGCCTGCCAAGAACTTTACTCCAAGAAGGAGGGGTTGTTCCTCCACCAGATAACACAAACAAAATACAGACAGTTTAAACAGTCCAGTTCGTAAATTAAATCCACAGCAGATTTAGGCGTTGTTTTCCAGAGGTGCAAAGTGACTTGCCAGAAGTTTCAGCTTTGTCCGTCACAGAGTCTGACTGGCCACCACACTCCCTTATATAGCCTGTGGGGTGTGGTCCAGTGACTCAGCTTAATCTCTGGCACGCCTCCTCTTCTGCTGCGTACGTTTGTCTCGCCGATGCTGGCGTGGATCCAGCCACAACTTATCTTGCTATCCGACTGATCGGAGACACTTGGCTCCTGGCCAATATCTTCTCCTTCGGCAGACACCTGAGGCATTGCCAGAGAGGAGGGTCCTGGAGAGGGAGGCCTGGCCGACTCCTTTCCTTCATGTTCAGAGCCTTCTTCCTCCGATAAGAGGGGCTCGGGGGTTGGAGCCACAACAAATGCCATCTATAAAACATTTTATATAAATTTTCCTAATAGACAGTTGACATTGTCAATTTATAATTTCTATCCCACAGTTTCTACCATTTATCTAGCTCTATAGTATATCCAAAGTTTTTAGGCCACACTATCATTGTTTCTTTCACTTGTTCTTCTTCCATTTTGATGCTCAATAGATAGCTTTATGTTTTTTAAAAATTTTTCATCTGTCCCTGATAATATCTGATCTAATGCTGTTGGTTCTTTATAGAAACCATACATTTTTACATCTTTCTCATACCTTCATTATATTTGCACATGTGGACACCATGCTAAAGCAGGAATTGAAAAATCAAGGGATTGATGTCAGGGTTCCAACATCAATCCCTTGATTTTTAAATTCCTGATTAGTTTTAAGTTCCCCTTGTTCATTCAAAATGTCTTTATATCTTGTAATTTTTTCCAGGTTAACAATGTTTGGATGTATTTTTTTTTATTCCCCCCCATACTAACAGCAAAACATTTCTGACATAGTGTCTTTGGAAATATCTATATATTTTGTTTTTCCCATACCATAGAAAGGCATGCCACCCCAATTGAACATCATGTCCCTCTAAAATTAATCTTTTATGCCTCAAATTTATCTATTCTTTCACCCATGTAAGTACAGATGCCTGGTAATATAGCTCCCAGTCTGGCACCCCAAAACCCCCTTTGTTTTTAGATTCTTGTAACATTTTCAATCTTATTCTTGCTCTTTTCCCTTGCCAAATATATTTTAACATCATTTTATTTAGCTCCTCAAAGATTTTTTTTGCTAACTTTATTGGAATTGTTTGGAACAAAAATAATAATCTCGGCAAGATATTCATTTTTATTGTAGCTATTCTTCCTACCATCAATAGTTGCAAGTTTTTCCACTTCTCCAGATCTAGTTTAATTTGTTGTATTAGCTTAGTATAATTATCTTCTTTAATAGTTGTACATCTTGCTGTTAATTGAATTCCTAAATATTTTACTTTCTTAACTATCTGAATAATGGTCTTCTTTATCAATTCATTTTTCTGTTTATCTGTGAGATTTTTGACTAGTATTTTGGTTTTTTATTTATTCATTTTCAATCCTGCAACCTCACCATATTCTTCTTCTTTTTTTATTAATTTAGGTCCAGTTTCTTGTGGTTCTTCTAAACAAATACCAGATCATCTGCAAACACCTATAGTTTACTTCTTTTATTTCCATACCTTTTATTTCTGAATCTTGTCTAATGTTTTTGTATAACACTTCCAATGTTAATATAAATAGTAGAGGGGACAATGGGCATCCTTGTCTTGTGCCTTTCCTTATATTAAAATTCTCTGTCATGTCCCCATTTACAATCACCTTTGCTGTTTATTTGGAATATATTGCCTTAATCATATTGGTAAATTTTTCACCAAAATCCATATATTTTAATTCTAGTGACATAAATTGCCAGTTTACATTGTCAAATGCTTTCCGTGCATCTAAAAAGATCAACACCATTTGTTTTTCAAAATATACCGTACTTTTCAGAGTATACTGTACTTTTCAAAGTATAAGATGCATTTTTCCCTCCCTAAAATTGGGTGAAATTGCAGTGCGTCTTATACACTGAATGTTGCAGAAGCCCTGCCCACCTGCTGGCCCCCACCCTTTGGCCATTTTTGACCTCCGCATGCTCCATTTTAGACATGTTCCAAGCTGCCGGGATTGCCACAGCACATAGCCGCCATTCGCCATCTCTGTGCATTGCATTTTTTGCCTCCATGTGTTGCATTTTTGGCCTCTGCATGCTCCTTTTTAGACCTGTTCCAGGCTGCCGCCAATCGCCGCCTCCACGCGTCATGTTTTTGGACTCCACACACTCCATTTTTGGCCTTCACACGTCATATTTTCAGCCAGTTCCAGTTGGCAGGGATCGGCAGTGGCGATCCCCGCTGCCTGGAACCAGCTGAAAATGTGACACACAGAGGCCAAAAACACGACACATGGAGGTGGCGATGAGCTGTGGAGATCCCTGTAGCCTGGAACAGCTGTTTGCTGGTATTCTGGGAGGTCGATCCAACCATCAATCAGTTGCTCATGCTGAATCAGGCTGTGATAACATGCTGAAGCTGACCAAGGTGTTTGCTGTTTGCTGCAAGGACACTAGCCAGATGAATACTGATGGATGCTTGTAGGCAGAGACAGAAAAACAAATGTTTTCCTCCCCAAAAACTAATGTGCGTCTTAAACTCCAGAGCGTCTTATACGCTGAAAAATAAGGTACTTCATAATAGTCCAATATATTCAAGATGATTCTCATATTGGTTTTGATTTGTCTTTTAGGTAAAAATCCATTCTGGTCTGGGTGTATAAATTCATTCAAGAATCTTTTTAGTCTCTCTGCTATTATTGAGACATATTTTATAGTCTACATTTAGTAGTGATATTTGCTTCCATCCAGGTGTTTGGTATCTTGGCTTCTAAAAATACTTCATTGTAGACAACATTGACAGGCCTGAAGTATCTTGTAAATATTTATAATGTTCTGACGGTAGCCCATCTGGTCCTGATGTTTTATTGTTCTTTTGTCTCTTAATCGCCTCTTTTAATTCCATCATCATTATCCTTTCATTTAACATGGCTTTCACTGTTTCAGACACATTAGGTAGTTCAGCTTTTTCCAAGTATTGCTTTATTTTGTCTTTCTCTTGATCAAATAATTTTTCATAAAATTCCTGAATTATTTTCCTTTTAGTTTCATTTTGATAATGAAGAATTCCTGTCTCATCTATCAATCTATGTATCAATTTCTTCTCTTTCTCCTTTTTCAATTTATATGCTAGCCATCTTCCTGATTTATTAGTATTTTTTAAAAAAATTGTTTTGCTCTTTTAATTTCTTGTGCTTCTTTTTCCATTAGGTTTAATTTATGTTTTATTAATTCCATTTGGTTTTTTAAATTTCTTTTTTGCGGTTGTTTCTGTAATTCTGTTTCAACTCTTTTGTGTTCTTCTAGCATCTTTTGATATTATTTCTTTTTCTTTTCTTTTCTTTTCTTTTTTTTGCTATATAAATTATAGCTAGTCGCTGGATATATGCTTTAGTTGTATCCCATACATTTTGTAGCAAACTCTTTTCTTTTCTATTCTCTTTTTAAAAAATCCATTCCTTTTTCCATTGTTTGTATAAATTCTTTATCCTTTTTTTAAAAAAATATTTTTATTGAACAGTTTTTTAAAAAACAAACAAACAAAAAAACAGACAAAAACCGATATTTACATCTTCTTCTTTTCAACATCTTCACATCAGCGATCTATATTTATACATTTCCTCTTTCTTATCTTAATCTATCCTTTATACATATATTTCTAGTATATCATATATATATATTCTCTTAATCTAAATATTTTATTTACATTTAACATAAACAGGTACCTAGTTTCCTTTCTACAATTTGTCTTCCCATTTGTTCCCATTTCTTCCCATATTTCTCCACCTAATTTAACCATTGTTTAGTTTTCTTTTGTCCCCCCTCTCATATTATTTTTTATTTGTCTTTTTGGCAGAAAGCCGTTCTGATCAGAGTGAATATATTCATTTATTACTTTTTTTAGTCTTTCCGCAATAATCAATGTGAATAATTTGTAATCTACATTTAGTAACGATATTGGTCTATAATTTTTGATTTGTGATTGGTCTGTCTCCTCTTTTGAGATAAGCGTGATAATGGCTTCCGTCCAAGAATTGGGTATTTTGGCCTTCAAAAGTGCATCATTAAAAGTTTCCAGTGTAATTTCAACTAGTGGTTGTTGACAAGACTTATAAAATTCTGCTGGGATGCCATCTGGACATGGAGTTTTATTATTTTTCTGTTTTTTCCTTGCCTCCATTAATTCAATCATACTAATTAGCCTATTCAATATTTCCCTGTGTGTCTCTTCTAATTCCCTTAAATCTGATTTATTTAAATATTGTTTAATGTCTTCTTCAAATATCTCCTCTTGCTCATATAGCTTTTGAAAAAAAATGTTGCTATATTTTTTTTATCCTCATTTCTATAATGTGTCTCTCCTTTCTCATCTTGTAGTTGATATATCAATCTTTTCTCTTTTTCTTTTTTCAGCTTATACACCAACCAACATCCCATTTTATTCGCACATTCAAAATGGTTTTGCTTTGCTGACTTAATTTTCCATGCTATCTCTATTTGTGTGGTCAAATTAATTTTATGTTTTTTCAAATTTATTTTTCCTTTGGTCATTTTATTTTGAGGATCCTTCTGTAGGTCAGATTCGCATTCTTTAAGCTCTTTTAACAGGTTGTCTCGTTCTTGTTTGTTTTTATTTTTCTTTGCCATATAAGCAATTGTTAGACTTCTTATGTATGCTTTTGCCGTATCCCGTAGATTTTGAAGAGACGTTTTGTGTTTATCCTGAAGAATATGTTCATTTCTTTTTCAATCATCTGAACGTATTCTTTAACTTTTAATATTTCTTTATTCATCATCCATCTTTTTCTTGTCCATTGTCCTTTCCATATTACTTTTACTGGGTTATATCTGCCCACATATTTGTCATTATTTCCACTTCTTCTACATCTTTTCTAAATACTGTTGTCATCCATGTCTATTCTAGACCATGATTGGTGTGGACTAGAATAGAATGTGTATTGTTTTTTCTCTTTATTTACCTCCCTCCATGTATCTTGAAGACATAATTCCTGTATTATCTCTTTAAACATATCTGGAAGTGTCTTTTTCTTAGTTTTATTTTTCTTGTTACTCTGGTAGCCTTCGTTCCATCTTTGTTCTTATTTGTTCATTGTCCTTAGTCTTCTTGTATTTTTTTATTTTTTTATTTTTTTATTTTTTTATTTAGATTTTTATACTGCCCTTCTCCTACTGGACTCAGGGCAGTGAACAGCCATGAATAAAAACATCACATACAAAATTTAAAATTTTTAAAAGAATTAGACAAATTTTGGCCCAATAAGTTTAAAACACCCCAACTAAAATCAATTAACAATTAAAAATATTTAAAGGGGGGGGGGTTAAGCCAGCCTAGCTTGATGAAATAAAAAAGTTTTAAGGGCATGGCGAAAAGCATGGAGATCTGGGATCCTACGTATCTCTGGGGGCAGGTCGTTCCAAAGGACAAGTGCTGCCACAGAGAAGGCCCTCACCCTGGGGGTCGCCAGCCGACATTGTTACTATTTGTGTTTTTTCCCTCGCTTCCTCTCTCTCTATTCATTCTCTTTCTGATCTTCTCTTTTCCTCTTGTTCTCCTTCAATTTCTTCTTTAACATATTCTTCCTGGATTTTACTGTCTGATTCCTCCCTGCTTTCTTGATCTTCCTCCAAGGCAAAATGATGTTCAAAAAATTCCTGGGCCTTTTCCAAGGTATCTATCTTAAATTTCTTCTCTTGCCAAGAGATTAGGATGCCCTCCGGTATCAGCCATCAAAACATGACTTTATATTTGTTTAATTGTGATGTTAGAAAATTGTAATTTTTCCTCTGGTCTCTTACTCTTCTTGGAATTTGTTTGAGTGTTATCTCCTTTCCTTTATACAATATTGCCTCATCTCTCATTTTTTAAATAAATTTCTTCCTTTATTTTTTTTTTTTTTAGTAAATTGAATGTGCACTTCCTTTGGCAATTTGTGCCTACGTGCATAATTTGTGTGCACTCTATAGACCTCATCAATATCCCTTTGTATATCCTCCTTATCTCTTTGTGTTGTTTCTGCCAGGATTTCCACCATTATTGCCTCCTCTCACCCAATCTCTTGCCTTTCGTGCAGTCACTACCTGTCAAAGTTCCTTCTTCTGCTACTCTCCCTTTTCGTCACTGCATTTATCTGGCTGCAAATCTGCCACTGATTTTGGAGCCTCGATCTCTCTGCTCTTCCATTCCATGATATAGGTTACCTCCCCTTTTAAAAAAAGTCTCTTCTCGTACCATTGTGATCTGTTGATTCAATTTTTGCTTCCTACTCCTCGACTGTCAGCACTTCGAGCTGGGCAAAATGGCTGTTTTTTTCCACACCGGAATTAAGAGGTTTCTCCTGAACCTTCAGGACAATTGCTTTTCCTCCTAAAGTCCTTGAAGATTCCTCTTTTTTCTATCAATCTCTCTGGGATCAATTGTGCCTAACTCGGCTTCCTGGCTGGGAATATTGGAGCTACGAGAACGGAGCCCCGTTCTCTCACTCCATGCACGCTGACATCACCGCCGGAAGTCCAAAGTTCTTTATCCTGTAATATAGATTGATTCAACATCCATCTCAATCTTCTCTTTTCTTCCTTCCATTTAACTTTTATTGGGTTGTGATCTGCCCATATGTTTGTTTCTATTTCTATCTCTTGTACATTTGCTCTTACTTCTGGTGACATCCATATCATATCTATTCTTGACAATGATTGGTGTCTATTTGAATAAAATGTATGTTGATTTTTTCCTTGGGTTTATTTCTCTCCATATATCTTGTATACATATTTCTTCTACCATTTAAAAAAAAGTCATTGAAAGAGTCTTTCTTGCCTTTTTGCCTGCTTTACTACTTTTATAGTCAGGTTTTGCATCTACAGTTACATTAAAATCTCCTAGCACACAAATATTTTCATAATCCATTTCAATTATCTTCTTATGTTTTTTAAATAAAATTCTTCTTGTTTGTTGTTTGGTACATATATATCTGTTTTTGATTTATTACTACCTCCACCATCAATATTCTCCCTTCTTCATCTATATAAATTTGTCTACCATTTATTGTTTCCTTAATATATAAAGCCACCCCTCTTTTCTTTTTTTGTGCTAATGAAAAATATAATTTCCCAATTTTGGGATATTCCAGTAGTTTACTATGTTGTTTTTTAATGTGATCTTCTTGGAGACTAATTATATCTAATTTTAATTTTTGTAAGTTTTGTTTTAAAAAATTCCTTTTCATGGGGGAATTCAGTCCATTTATATTAGTTGACAACATCTTTATGTCTTCTTCCATCATTTCACTTATATATGAATCTTATATACTAGTTGATCTTATTTCTCTCAGTTCCTTTGCTCTTGTTCCTTCTTGCTCTGCTCATTCTATTTTCTCAGCTTTGCTTTCTTCTTGTTGCATGTTCTTTTCCACTCTTGCTGGTTCCTCTTGTCTTTTACATTCTACTTCCTCTCCTCTTTCCTGTTCCATATTTTCTTGATACTTTGAGCTTTTTCTTCTCTCCACTTCCAGTTCAAATGTTCTTCCTAATGGTGCTTCATGAGGACTGCGGAGACTCTGATTCATTGATCACCTTACAGTTAAGTGAAGTACAATATTACTATTGTTACTATTATCATTAGTAACATTATCTTTTGTATAACTAAAGAAATGCAAAATATTCTTTTGCTTTTTTCACTCATCATGGAAACCATTCGAATCTAAAACCAAACAAGAAATGATAGTTATCAAAATCAAACTATTTGATGCTATTAAATATTATAGTTAAAGAAAATACAGTCAAACTTACCTAAAAAGAATATCTGAGAAATAAACAAATAAAATAAATAATTGAATGAGAATCAGTATTCTCGGAGCAGGGTGACTGTTGTAATAGTTGAAACATTACTGGAGCATACGACTCAGCAATGGTTGCCTCATCTTAAGACTACCCTGACATCACCCTTCATCTTTCTTGTTTCCCCCTCTGTAGTACAGTTTGTGAATTTAGTGCAGGGGTCCTCAAACTTTTTAAACAGGGGCCAATTCACAGTCCCCAGACTGTTGGGGGTGGGACTATAGTTTGATCTGCCTAATGATCGGTTGGGTGGGCATGGCCAACTCGATGTCACTCACATCAAGGGGTGCCTCACCAGCCTCACCTCGTCTCTCCAACGAGGCTCCTTAGAGCCCCAACAGGAAGCAGTTGTTGGAGCTAAGCAGCCACCATGAGAAAGAGTTGGCAAAAGAGCTGCCTCAGTTCAAGTTGGATCTGACTGAGAAGGAGGCTCAGCAGAAGCACTTCACTGAGGACTACGAGCATAGGCTTTCCAAGCAGAGGGAAGTACCAGCACCTGGAGGCTCAGCAAGCTGAGATGGTCAGCTAGTTCCAGGCGATGATGCAGTCCCACTGGAACAAGCCCCTCTGGCTCTTCACCACCAGCGGTGCTTCCCTCCAGCCTTCACCCTAAGCCCCGCACCAGGAGGCTGAAGCAGACCTGAATTCAGAATTTCTGCCCCCCTCCAACCCATATAAAAAGACCCCAAAGGGTGAAACTCTCTGCAGCAATCCTGCCATGGGCAATTGCAAGGAGCTGGCATGGGCCAAGGTGGGACTGCTGCAGGCCATGCTACAGAAGCAGAACAAACTGCAAGGGAGCTCAGGGCCCGATCGCGAGAAGCCCCATGCTCCTGGGAAGGACAGGGAAGAAGCTCTCCAGTTCACTGGCCTCCAACTCTGGCAACTGGACTGTTTCTCTCTGCCCCACTTTCCTGTTTTGTCTGCTGGATCGACGCAGGGGGCACGCCTAGCTGTGTGCCCGGACCAGGCACTTTCTCTCGGCCTCCCGCCCATCTCTGCTTCTGCAAGGCCTCTGGGTGGGAGGCCCGAGAGAAAGCACTTGGTCCAGGCACACAGCCTTCCAGGAACCACTTTTGTGTTCCTTCTCTCAAGGAGAAGCTTTCTGGTCAATCTGAGTGAAAGAAAAATAAGACAGGGAGACAGACGGTGGCTTGCTGACGTCGATGGGAAAGTTGGCCCCATATTCCAGAGCTATAGTCTAGTAGTCACAAGACTGGCCCCTTGGTCATCCTGAAACAGCTCCTCCACCCACTCCAATGGGCCAGTCCTGTGGCTACTAGAGCTTTGGAATATGGGACCGGCCAGGCAGCTCATGGTGGGGTTGGAAATCACTGTAGGGGGTGGCGCATGCAATGTGCAATTTTGTAGGTGGTGAAAAATGTGAGGAGTAGCTCAGCCCTCACCAACCAGAATGAGGTAATTGTGCTGTTGCAGCAAGAGGGGTGCAGTGGCACAGGTGGGCCAAAGTGGTGGTGGCGATGGCCGGAGCCTTAGTGTGCGGGAGTGAAACGCCACTTGCATTTGTGCAGCAACAACATTCCGCCTTCATCACGGTACATTTGTGCCAGCTGGTGGCGCCTAGACTGCCTTCTCCTCCCACCACTTGGGGCTCAGAACAGTAAGCCCTACAGCAGAGAGAAGCAGCCAAAGTCAACCCTAGCTTTGCTGTCCATTGCAGCTAGGAATCTCAAATACAAGCGAGAATGAACAATTGTCTTGTAGCCAGTCCAGGCACTAGATCGGCCCCCTGCACACTCTATCTCTCGAGCCCAGCTGAAGTTTTGTGCACTGCTCGCTGAAGCGCTTTGACTCCCAGGGACAGGATGGGGTCATTCAGGCACTTAGCTTGGCTGCCTGTTTAGTAGCTCCAGTCCCTCCCTCCCTCCCTGGGAGTTCTCTCTGCTGTAGTGCTTCCTGGATGTGGCTTACTGCTTTGAGACCCAAGTGGCAAGAGGCAAGGGCTGCCTTAGCACCACCAGCTGGCGCAAATGTACCACAACGAAGGCGGAATGCTATTGCCTCCACCTCAGGAATTTCTCCTCATGGCTTTTTCTAAAATGGCACTTGTTTTCTTCTGAAATCAAACAGGCTTTAAGAGCTTCCATTCTTATGTCCTGCTTTTCTATTAATACATTTATCTATCTTCTTTCTCTTCTTTCTTCTTTGCTCATTTCATTACAACATTATCCTATGTATATCTCTTCTCTAACCAATGATAAAATTGCCCCCATACCTTAAAATATTCTGATTCCTCTCTTTCTTTAATTATCAATCTATTCATTTCTGCACAATCCAATATTTTCTTAATTACTTCTCCCTCCATAGGGATTTTCTCTGCTTTCCATCTTTGCGCAAATATTATCCTAGCTGCAGTTATAACATGTATAATCAAATATAATAATAACTTTTATTTATGGTCACAGACCAAAATACAAATATAGTTGTAAAAGAACATGGGGAAAGTAGCATCATAAACAGTTGGCTACCAGAAGCCTTGGCTGAGAGAAATTACAGCGTTCTCCTCTAATAGTTACAGCTCTTTAAAAAAATTTAGAAACCTGAAAAGTAATGTGTGAGAAGCCATCCCCTAAACAATATAAGGTCAAATTACTAGCATTGGATCCAGAGAGATCTGTTTCTAGGAGAGACAGTAATTTAGTCCTGCCTGCGTTATACATAGGGCAGTATAAAAGAACATGCTCCACAGTTTCAACCTCAGCTCTATCACAGGGGCATAACCGCTCACTTATCGGTAGCGGCTTAAATTGTCCATCCAGCAATGCTGAGGGCAAGACATTGAAACGAGCAACTAGCAAACTAGCTCTAGCTCTTAGATATTGCAAGTCTATGTCCACAAGCCGTTAGACTACCCTAGATTGGGCGTCCTTAAGGCCATAGTTTCCCAAGGCATCCCCCGAAAAACCTAGCAGGTGGAGTTTCTTCATCAGCTTCCTCTCCCATCTAGAAGTATAGGAGTCAGCTAACACCAGGGAGAGGTAGCTACCAGGGACTGCCAAAAAGAGTGCCTGAAACCACCATTTAAAGGTGTTAATCCATGCCATGCATTCGACTGATCGAATGCCCAATTCCAGGTACATCGGAGCAAAGCCAATACAGGGAGGGAGACCCAATATAATCAAATATGTATTTTCTTTACTAAATTTCTCTGATAAGATACCTAATAGAAACAGGTTTTAAATCCATATGTTGTTGTATCATTTCTTCTAACCATGTTTTAATTTTAATCCAATAATTTCTCACTTCTGGACACATCCACCACATATCATAATATGATCCTGGTGTCTGATGGCATTTCCAACATTTAGCTGATTTATCTTTAAACATTTTTGCCAATTTTTCAGGTGGCATGTGCCATCTGTAAAACATTTTGTATTGATTCTCCTTATATGCTGTGGACATTGTTAAATTTATAATTCCTTTCCCATAGCTGCTGCCATTTATCTAACTCAACTGAATATCTAATTTTTTTTGCCCAAGCTATCATTGTTTCTTTCACTTGTTCTTCTAATTCAATGCTAAGTAGGTAATTATATATATTTTTTAAATTATTTTTTCATCTATTCCTGTGAGTATCTTTTCCAGTTCTTTCATTTCTAAATAAAAACCATATAGTTTAGTGTCTTTTTCATATCTTGTTTGTATTTGCATACCAGTCAATCTCAATCCCTTATTCTTCTATTTCTTGTTTCCCTTTCAATTCCCCCTTATCTGTTAATATATCCTTATATCTAAAAATATTTTTAATATTAATAATATTTGGATGTATTAACACTTCCATTATTGATAACCATGTTGGTATTTTCAAATAATATTTATCTCTAATCTTCTCCCACACTAGTAATAATGCATTTCTTACATAGTGTCTTTGAAAATAAATATGCATCTTGCTTTTGCCATACCATAAAAAGGCATGCCATCCCAATTGTAAATCATGTCCTTCCAAAGTTAATAATCTTATATTTCTTAGTCCAATCCATTCTCATCCAAGTCAACGCTGCTGCCTGGTAGTATAATTACCAATTCGGCAGTCCAAATCCTCCACGTAGTCTCGCATCTTGTAACATTTCTTTGTTGATTCTCGCTTTTTTCCCTTCCCATATAAATTTCCTTACTATTTTGTTAAGATGTTCAAAATATTTCTTTTCCACTTTTATTGGTATTGTCTGAAATAAAAACAATAGTCTCGGTAATATAATCATCTTAATTATCACAATCTTTCCCATTAATGATAATTGTAAATATTCACCAATATTTTTGTTTTTTTCTTTGTTTATTTTTAGTCCTGCCACTTCTCCATACTCTTCTATTTGTTCTAATAATTTAGGACCCATTGTTTGAGGCTCCTCCAAGTTAAAAACTAAATAATCTGCAAAGGCTTGTAATTTATATTCTTCTTTCTTAATTTTCATTCCTTTTATTTCTTCATTTCGTCTTATATTTCTGTTTAACACTTCTAATGTTAATACAAATAACAATGGAGATAATGGACATCCTTGCCTTGTGCCTTTCATTATATTAACTTTTTCTGTTATCTCTCCGTTCATCATTATTTTTGCCGATTGCTTGTTGTAAATTGTTTTTATCATATTTATGAATCTCTCCCCAAACTCCATCCTCTGTAATTGTTCTATCATAAATTGCAAATTCACATTATCAAACACTTTCTGTGGATCTAAAAACATCATCGCCATTTGTTTTTCTGAATGTACCTTATAACATTCCAAAGTATTCAAGATTATCCTCATATTGTCTCTAATTTGTCTCTTAGGTAAAAACCCATTTTGGCCCATATGAATACATTCATTTAACAGCCTTTTAAACCTATTTGCCATTATTGACGCAAAGATCTTATAATAAACTTTCAACAATGAGATTGGTCTATAATTTTTAACTGCTTGTAAATCTGTACCTTCTTTAGGAATAAGTGTGACATACGCCTCTGTCCAAGAATCTGGAATCTTTCCTTTCACCGGTAATTCATTAAATAATTCCAGCGTTACATTGCTTAACACATCTTGAAATGATTTATATAGTTCTGCTGGCAGTCCATCTGGGCCCGGTGTTTTCCCTTTTATTATTTTTTTTTTAATTGCTTCTGTCAATTCCATCATCGATATTCTTTCTTGTAGGGCTTCCTTATATTGTTCAGGTATTTTAGGCAAGTCAGATTTCTCTAAAAATTGTTTTATCTTTCCATCAGGTATCATCTCTTGATTATATACTCTCTCATAATAGTTTTGAATTATTTTTTTCTTTTCTTCATTTCTATAACATATACTTCCTTTTTCATCCTGTAATTGCTTAATTAATTTCTTCTCTTTTCCTTTTTTCATTTTATACACCAACCATCTACCTGGCTTCTTTGCATTTTCAAAGAAATTGTGTTTGGCTGACCTTAATTTGCATGCCAAAAATTCTTGTTCAATTAATTTGATTTCATGTTTTTTCAATTCCATTTGTTTTTTAGCTTTGTCATTTTATGGATTTTTTAAAAAATTCTTTCTGTAATCTCTTATATTCCTCTTCCAATTTCTTCTGTGTTTGTCTTTTCTTTTTATTCTTTTTTCCCAAATACGTTATTGCAAGGCCTCTAATGTATGCTTTCATTGTATCCCATACATTCTGAAGTGATGTATCTTCCTTTTTGTTTACTTTGAAGAAAAACTCCAATTCCTTTTCCATAAATTGTTGGAATTCTTTTTCATTTAGAATTGTTTGATTCAAAATCCATCTATACTTTTTCTTTTGTCCTTTCTATGTTATAATTGGATTATGGTCTGCCCAGAGATTTCAATCAATATTTATTTCTTGTATATTGTCGATTAAGTCTGTTGACATCCATATCATGTCTATCCTGGACCATGACAAGTGTCTATTTGAATAAAAGGTATATTGTTTTTCTTTCAAGTGTCTATTTCTCCATACATCTTGTAAACTTAATTCCTCTATTATTGTGAAGAAAGTCTTCAGAAATATTTTTCTGGGTTTCTTATTTATAATCCAAATTGACATCAATTATCACATTAAGGGCACCCATTATACATATATTTTCATATTCCAATTCTAATATTTTTGTATGTAACTTCCCATAAAATTCTTCCTGTTTATCATTTGGTGCATATAGTACTATTAAGAGTATTTGTTTAAAGTTCATTCTTACTTCCACCATCAAAATCCTCCCTTCTTCATCTACAAATATTTGCTTAGGCTTTTACTTTTATATAAACCCTGATTTGCTAAAATCTAATCCCGAGTGATGGATTCCTCTTTTAGCAACACTCTTCACCCACATTAATACCTCTGGCAGGATCCTGACCTCTTGGAGTCTAGCAATCATTGTTCCTGTTTTTAAATGAGGAAATAGGAACAACCAGCCAGTTATCGTCTTATAAGTCTGTTCTCCACCATTGGAAAATTGTATGCTAAATATCTCCAACGCAGACTCCTCACCTGGGTCGAGGAATCCAACATCATTGGTGCTGAACAGATTGGGTTTAAAGCGGGCTGTGCCACATTGGACCACTGCTTTGTCCTAGCGCACCTGGTTGATAAATACGCCACCATACCAGGTGGTAAACTTTTTACTGCTTTTATTGATCTAAAGGCACCATTTGATTTAATCCCAAGGGAATTGTTGTGGTCAAAAGTTCCATTGATAGACGTCTTCTGTTCTTAATTAGATCCCTACATAATCAGACTTTTAGTCAGGTCAGGTGCGGTTTGCAGGCAGAACTCTCAAATCCTATCCCGATAAAGAGCAGAGTAAGGCAGGGCTGTGTCCTGGCTCCTCTTCTGTTTAACTTCTTCTTATCTGACTTGACCTCTTACATTGGACATACTGAGTCCCACACCCCAAAGTTGTCAACTACGAAGATCCCGCTTCTCCTTTATGCTGATGATGCAGTCCTCCTATCACTGTCAAGGCTTGGTCTGAAAAGGCTACTTTCTGTATTTGGGTCCTACTGTGCTGAGAACCACTTGTCCATTAATTTTGACAAATCAAAAGTATTGGTGTTCTCTAGAGCCCGGAAGCTATACAACTGGGCTATTAAAGGTAATGCTGTTAAGCAGGTTTTACATTTTAAGTATTTAGGTATCCATTTTCAGAATACCGGTGTTTGGACTAGATATCGAACTCAGGTGCTGAATTCGGCCTCATGTAGCCATCAGCAGATTTTAAGATTTTTCTATACCCAAGGAGGCCAGTTTATTCCTTCTGCTATGCGTATTTACAAAGCCAAAACCTTGGCCCAAACTCTTTACGGAATTCCTATATGGATACGGGGCTTCAAGGAGTGTATTGAAAGAACTCAGGCTGTTTTTTAAAGGAAACTTTTGGGTCTCCCTCCCTGTGTTGGCTTTGCTCCGATGTACCTGGAATTGGGCATTCGATCAGTCGAATGCATGGCGTGGATTAACACCTTTAAATGGTGGTTTTGGGCACTCTTTTTGGCAGTCCCTGGTAGCTACCTCTCCCTGGTGTTAGCTGACTCCTATACTTCTCGATGGGAGAGGGAGTTGACAAAGAAACTCCACCTGCTAGGTTTTTCGGAGGATGCCTTGGGAGACTATGGCCTTAAAGATGCCCAATCTAGGGTAGTCCAATGGCTTGTGGACATAGACCTGCAATAGCTAAGGGCTAGAGCTAATAAAATCTGCTCCCCTCTGATCTTCAGCCAATTTAACAATTATGGACTGAGGATAGCCTCATATTTTTTTTTATTGAAAAAGTTTTAAAAGTTTTACATACATTTTCTCCCCCCTCCCCAACCACCCCCCCGACTTCCCAGAGCAAATACAAGATAAAATACAGCTCAAATTCTCTAAATTAAACTCCATTTCACACTTATCATAATCCTAATCATTAAACAAGTAGATAAAAGGAAAGCAAGTCTTATTTCTTCTTATTCCATCTAATTCAACAGAATTAATCTCCATTTATAATTACAGCAGTTAATAAAACAATTAATTATTACCTAATCAAACCTATCATTACTCAATATAACAAGATATTTTATAACTTCTTTCATTTAAAACAAAGAAAAAAAACCCAACAACAAAAAAAAAGAAACCCTCATTCAAAAAAAACCCAAATTTAAAATAAAATACTATATAAACTCTTCCGTCCTCCACTTTTAAACCATCAAGGTCCAGTTATAGTTAAAACACTTAATAAAAAAAATTAATAATAAATTTTTTAATTAAAAAAAATATAACAATCAAACCTCTTATTAATTTATCAATACAGATAAAGTGTCATTTAATAACTATATCAAACATTTAAATTCTTCATACTAGATTAAACCAGTTGCTAATCTTCTTGTCTTCACATCTTCCAACAGCATATAAAATATCTTCATTTGCGTCTACCCACCTAAATAAAAAATTGCTTCTTTATAAAAAAAAAAACCCCGAGTGACTTTATAATTATATTTGAAATAGTATCCATCAAATCCAGTCAAAAATTAGATTAGTAAATTCATCAGACGTATTAGGGAAACCACCAGATCACCTGCAATTGCTCTAGGTCCATAGTCCTTTTGCCTTATATTTATTACCATCAAACAGGAAACTCCAATTTACTATATTCAATAAAACTTCTGCGATTACAGTTAGATCCAGATTTATTACAGTCCTTAATAAAATATTCCAAATCATTCAAGTCAGGGCATATTTCACAGCCCAACACACCAGCATTGCTGTGATCTGTTTATTCTTCTCAAAATATTCCAATACAGCTGTAGATTGCCTCCTCATCGTCGGTCATCACTTAATTAACTGGCATTAAACTGCTGTCTGTTTTTTTTTCCAAAAATTCAAAATCTTTAAACAGTTAAACAGTACTTTTTAAGGACCATCATCTCATCAAGCAGGGTTATTTTCCATTTCTCCAATCTTTCTTCTTTTCCTTTTTACGAACTTTCTTCTTAACTTTGATCCCTCTGCCTTTTTTAACTCCAGTAAAATTTTGCGGTTTTTGGGATTGCATATTATAAAATTTTTGCAGAAATGTAGCTTCTTCTGGAAACAGCTCTTTAAATGCAGATTGAGTTTTATAAAAAAAAATTCGTGTAACCAAAATTTCATCAGCTTCCAAATTTTCTTGCTCCTTGTTCTGCTCAGCATTCATCTTTCTCTCCTCAGTAAAAACTGCTATGATCTGTTGTTGTTTTTTAACATCTCTCAACTCTTCATTCAATCCCCCACTGCTAGATTGCAACTCAGTATTTCCATGTATTTCATTGTTTCCAGCTTGAGAAGCTTGAAATATAGTATCAATTCTTTTCAATAAAGCAGAGGTAATTGAACTCAAAGCTTCCTCGAAATCAGACCATTGAGGGTTAATTAACCCTCCTTTGCTTTCTTTGCTTTCAAAAAGACCAGCCATCTTGCCCCCCTTCTTCCTTCCCTTCCAGAAGGACAGGAAAAAAAGGGGAAAAAAAGAGTTTCAAGAAGAAGAAAAAAAGACAAGACCCTTTAGAATTTGTAATTTGTATTGCTGCTTCAATTATTATTATTACATCCTTTCTTATTTCATCCACTTTTCAAAAAGGAGTTTTACGTTTCAAACAGGGGCTTGTCAATAATTACTTTTAACTTTCACTTCTTCACGCCCCGTTGAAACTCAAACGCCATCTTGCTTTCACTTTCCACTTAGGAAAAATCTTTTAAAGAAAGTAAATCCTTGGAGTTAAAAAAAAAGAAAAAAATACTTGCTGTTTCATTCGTGCAACTTGTGCTCCGCCAGCTTGATTCAGGAAGTATTTGTTTAAAATTGGTTGCTGGGATGGTAACGACATCTAGCTCTGCAAAGCAGAGTCATCCAGGGTCCAGAGTACTGACAGGCTTAACGGGGAGCTCTCATCTTCGAGCGCCAGATTATGGGTAAAATCTGGCACTCTCAGGGAGCTCTACCCCACCCGTCTACTCACTTTCCCCCCTCATACCAGGGGGAAAGTTTTCAAACCGCAAGACAGCCGATAGTCACTGTTCTTGCGGTTCTACAAAGCCCTGGGCTGACGCTTCAAAAAGAAGCATCCGGCGATGTCGCAGTCCGACCGGAAGTCCCCGCCTCATATTTTTACACTTCAACCATCCCTAGGTATAGAAGAGTCTTCTCCCTTGCTCATTTTAGTGTCAGCATTGCTGGATGGACGATTTAAGAGGCTCACAATAAGTGAGCGGTTATGCCCCTGTGATAGAGCTGAGGTTGAAACTGTGGAGCATGTTCTTTTATACTGCCCTATGTATAACGCAGGCAGGACTAAATTACTGTCTCTCTGAGAAACAGATCTCTCTGGATCCAATGCTAGTAATTTGACCTTATATTGTTTAGGGGACGGCTCCTCACACATTACTTTTCAGGTTTCTAATTTTTTTTAAGAGCTGTAACTATTAGAGGAGAACGCTGTAATTCCTCTCAGTCAAGGTTTCTGGTAGCCAACTGTTTATGATGTTAGTTTCCCCATGTTCTTTTGCAATTATATTTGTATTTTGGTCTGTGACCGCAAATAAAAAGTTATATACTACTTTTATGTATAATGCTATTCCTCTTTTGCTTTGTTGTATCAATGAAGTGAATAAAACTCCTAATTTTGAATATTCTAATACTTTTGTGTGCTGTTTTCTGATATGTACTTCTTGTAAACATATAATGTCCATCTTTAATTTAATTAATTTGTTTAAAATTCAATTCCTTTTTGACACCAAATTCAACCCATTTACATTTATTGATATTGCTTTTATTTCTTCTTCCATCTTTTACATATTACTAACTTTTGATCTATTCGCTCTTATGTCTCTTTGCTCTTTTGCATCTTTTGCTCTTGCTCCTTC
>WNWU01013506.1:674170-754170 GCA_012654045.1 Ptyas mucosa
CTTCTTTCTCTGTTACGTTTACCTCTTGGTATCCGGTCTCTCTTGCTTCTCCCGCTTTTCCATCTTCTAATGGTCCCCAAAATTGCTCATAAAATACTTTTGCTTTTTCAATGGAATCTAATGTATGTCTTTGTTCTTGCCATGTCACCAATATTCCTTCTGGTATTAGGCACTTAAAACTCACTCCTTTTGTAAATTAAAAGTTTTGTTAAGAAATGATATTCTTTCCTCAAATCTCTGACTCTTCTAGGTATTTGTCTCAACATCACTATCTCTTTATCTTTTTATTTCATTGCAGTGTTTCTAGTTATTTGTATATCTGTTTTTATCACTTTCTTTGTGAATCTTACATGGGCTTCTCTTGGTAACTTATTTCTCATTGCGTATCTTGTGTGTATTCTAAATACCTCGTCCATCTCATTTAATATCTTCTTCTTGGGTTGTTCCATCACTTCTGCCAACATCTCTGCCATCACATCCAGCAAATTTTCCCCGTGCTCTTCCTCTATATTTTAAAATCTTAAATAATAATCAGATCGATCCATCTCGAGAGAAATGATTGTTCACTCTTGATTTTTGTCCACTGATGTCAATTTTTCTTCTAATTTTTCCATTTTATTTTCTGTCAAATCCGCCTTTTTCTCTACTTTTTGAATTCTTTCTTCATTTTTCCCAATCATTTCCTTCACTTCTTTTAAGTCTTCTTTCAAATCATCATGAAGCTTCTGTATAAGATTTTTTAAATCCATTGTTTCTGATGTTTTTAGTGTTTCTGTCATAGAGGGACTTGCTTCTGATTGAAGATGTGCTGTAAATTTCTTCATCCCATAACATTGTATATCCCAAATTTATAATCAACCTATGGTTACTATTCGTAATCCAAAATATAAAAAGAAAAATTGTAGTAAAATCCGATCCACACCCCCCCCCCAAGAGAAAAGATATCCAAAAATCAAATCTGGCACACACAAAAAGAAAAGAGAAAAAATATATAGAAAAAATCCAGAAGATAGAATTTTTTTTAAATAAACTATTATCCTTCTTCAGGCTCTTCTTGCCTTAATCCAAATTTTAAATGAACCACCAGTATATTTTTTCGCTCACTCAAAGAAGAAGGAAAAAAAGACAAAAGAAAATTTTTTATCCACACTTTGTTCCACCACGAGATAGTAGACTAGAAAAAAAAAAACAGAAGAAAAGCAAAAGAAGGAAGAATATCCAAAACACCAATTCCAAAACAAAGTACTTCAAAAGACTCAAAAAGACAAATAGAAAAATAAAAAATCAAGAAGTAATAACAAATTCAGCACTCCAATCTCTTCATTCCTTTCCAGTATGCCTTTCTCTCTTCAACATCTGTTTTCTTATCAGTACAACCAGACTGTCAAGGTCAACTTTAAGTCTTATAGTTAAATCAGTCTTTTTAAAGTCTTTTCATTTTTTGCCACTAGATGGCACTGCAGTATAACAAAACTATACGTTTCCAAGCTTCAATTCTTTTAATTCATTTCTATTCACTTTAAATTCATTTATAATCATTCCATCTTTCTCAAAATAATCAGTCAATTTTCTAATTCTTCTTAATTTCAAGTCCACTCTTTTAAATCAATTTCCAATCAGTTTTTCAATTTATTTGGTGATGCTGGCCACGCCCCTCCACCAACAGTACCTTCTAAGACTCAGGAATCTGCATTCTACGCTGTTCCAACTCAATAAATAAAGTTTGCATTCACAGCAAATGTTTTTTCACATTCTCTTGTGGTAACAGTCTGACTCTGTACAATTGTCTCAATAATTGCACAATATTGCATGCTGATGCACTTACGTGCACACTTCTTAATTTCGCCCAAACCTCCTTTGCAGTTTCTAAATTAGCTACATTCAAGAATTGTTCATCTTCTAAAATTAAGATGATGTGCCTTATCATGCTGCCTTTGATCTGCTGCTGCTAATGGCCCCTATATACTGACATCTATATGAACGATATATATGAACCCTTATATACTGACATCTTTTTAATTACAATATTTTGGCTTTTTGGTAATGGCATTTAAAATATTTAAAATATACTTCATGTTGTGTAAATTTGATGCAAGCTAGAAAATTATAATAGGCATTGCTAGAGAAAATAAATTATGATTAAAATGCACATTATTTTATGAAAATATTGGTGTATTTGTATGGGGTGAGAACAACTGCATATTTATGTTTGTGCAAAGATGAAACATTAACACATTTAATGCCACATTTCTAGTTCATTTTTGAGTAGGAAAACCTCTCTAGTTTCTCTAAAAGCTATTAAAATATTTAGTCTACATAATTGAATTTTTGAAGTTGAATTTTTGAATCATTGTTTTGTGCTATTGTTTAAATGTAGGCACATAGAAACTTCTTTCAGGAAGAAGACCAATAAACATTAAAATTGGATTTATGTTCTTGATTGTGGTGGTAGGAACTGTGGACTTCTGGATATTGTTGGAAACGCTGTCTGATTATATTACTGTGGCTATACATTAGCTAGCTGTTATTCAGTCCTGGTCTAATTAAGGGTCTATATCAGTGATGGCTAACCTTTTTGCCATCGCGTGCCAAAAGCGGGGGGAGCGCAGTGGGGACACATGCATGCGTGCCCACAACCATAATTCTATGCGCCCCTCCCCTCCCGTGCTCCCCTGTTTTTGGCACATGATGGCATGGTGGGCCTGGTAGGCCCGTTTTTTGCCCTCCCCAGGCTCCAGAGCCTTTCTAGGAGCCTGGGGAGGGCAAAACCGGCTTTCTCCACCTCCCAGAGGCCCTCTGGAGGCTGGAAACAGTGTGTTTCCTGACTTCTGGTGGGCCCGGAAGGCCTGAAAATCAGCTGGCTGGCGCACGCATGTGTGCCAGAGCTGAGCTCGCGTACCCACCGATATGGCTCTGTGTGCCACCTGTGGCACCCGTGCCATAGGTTCGCCATCACAGGTCTATATCAAATTAAACTTTGATCTGTAGTTTATGTTTGCTCCCATATCAGGATTATAGTTAGGGGAAATCGTTTATATTGTCTTCAGTCCATCCAGCCATGCTTTTTTCCCTCTTTGCTGGTTAAGCAGCAGAATCAGCCTGACCTCTGTGCTTTATTCTGCCCTATACAAATACCTCCATTCTACTTGGCTACTGCATGCTAAGGTGGGCATCCTCACTAGTAGGGCATGTCAAATTTTTCAACTTTCAATTTCCAAACATTGGAAACAAAAGTTGTGACGTGCCTTGGGGATTGTAATGATATTTTGGTTACTTTAATATAATTTATATGTGCTTGGTAAATAACTACAGAAACATCATAACTTTTTAATATTTTGTTTGTTTCATTTCACAGGTTCAGCTGTCTTTCTCTTTTTGTTTTTGTTTTTGTTTTAATTTGATTTATATGTCGCCCTTCTCCGGAGACTCAGGGCGGCTTACAATGCGCTAAGCAATAGCCTTCATACTTTTGTATATTTATACAAAGTCAGCTTATTGCCCCCACAAACTGGGTCCTCAATTTACCTACCTTAGAAAGGATGGAAGGCTGAGTCAACCTTGAGCCTTGGTGAGATTCGAACCTGCAATAATTGCAGGCAGCTGGTGTTAATAACAGGGTGCTTTAGACCACTGTACTATCCAAGGCTCTTAAATGTTATTTTGTTTGAGAGTGTTAATACTGCGGATCTCGTTTCCTGTGAGTGTGATAACTGATCTGTAATGGCTTCTAAAAAAAGAAAGACTGGAAACATTCACTCATATGAGCAACTAATTGGGACTGGCAGAGATTTGTTGCTGTCTGAACTCCCAACACTGCAAAATATTCTCAGATATGGCCTACTATTAAGAGAAAAAAGTAGTGATGTTGCTAGAAACTAACCTACAGCCAGTCTTGCAAGAGACATATATCCAAAAGTGCTTGAAAAGTGGGAACAAGCAAAGAGTTATTTTGTGACACCTGTTGTAAATTCACAAGTGACAATCTTGAACAAAATTCAAGAGAGCTGGGATCAAGCCAAAAACATATTCTCTTGGTAGAGGGAAGCTAAACGTCAAACAGAATTTCACTGTGAAACTTGACAAACTGTTTGACATCCTCAACTGCAAGTGTCAAATTGTTCTATGTGCCGAATTCAGCTGCCCTGCTGGCTGCAAAAAAGAAGCTCACATTAATTGTACCTGTCTTAAGGAGACAAAGATACCATTGAAGGAACTTGCTTTTGTTAAAGGTCAGAAAGTCATGATTGGTTCTTTTGGATCACACTAGATTATTTTGCCAGATGTTCCCAAGCAGAAATGACTAATCAAAAGACAAAAGAGGCATGACAATGAGAGACAAAGGCTCCCTAAATAAAATAATAAAATAAATAACTTTATTGTCATTGTACGTGTATACACAGTATACCCATACAACAAAATTCACTTAACACCCAAAGACCAGGTCCAACACACATAACAATCCCCAAACACACTCCCACACACCACAATTCTCCACTCCTAAACTACCCAAACATCCACACAACAGACCAAGTAATACTGTCCAACAGCTCACTAATGGTGGCCCTTTAATTCATTGTTGAATGCATTTATAGCTCTGGGATAAAAACTATTCAGAAAACGTGTGGTCTGAGTTTTAATTGTTCTGTATCTTCTGCCAGAAGGCAACAGTTCAAAAAGATTGTAAGCAGGATGGGAAGAGTCTCTGAGAATGTTATGCAACTTTCTCAAACAGTGAGATTCGAAGATGTCGTCCAGGATTGGTAGCTGGAGTCTGATGATATTCTGGGCAGTTTTAATGATTCTCTGTGAGCATTTTTGTCTGCTACAGAGCTGCTCCCATACTATGCAAGACTGTCGTATGTCAGGACACTCTCAATGGTGCTGCGATAGTAGGACAGAAATAGATGCTGATTTATCTTCCTGAGCATTCTCAGGAAGTACAGCCTCTTCTATGTCTTCTTCACAAGCATGTTAGCATTCATAGTCCATGAGAGGTCCTCCACTATATAAATGCCAAGAAATTTAAAACTATCCACCCTCTCCACCTCCTCACCTTTTATGTACAATGGTAGATGTACATCTCTCTTCCTCCTGGAGTCAATTGTAAGTTCTTTAGTTTTTGTGGTGTTAAGTGTGAGCATAAGCAGAGAAGTATTCCAGACATTTTGATACTGATAAATGAAGTAATTATTTCTTATAATGAAATGAAGGACAGACGACTGATGATGATGATGATGATGATGATGAAGAGGAATGTAATGGAAGTTATAAAGAGGCCTTAGACCAAACACATGTGCCTTCTACTTCAAAAGAAAAGACAGCATACAATAGATTAGAAATAACAAATGTTGCCATGCAGAGTATAAGATATGGGATTGGTATTACTACAGCCACTTTCATAGATGTTGGCTTGATCACTGAAGAAGACAAGAGACTTGTAGTTGACTACAATAAAGTCAAGAGAGCCCAGGGAAAAAAATATGAAGAATTTGATGAGCTCTGTGTCAGGTATGCCTCCTTTCAGTACTCAAGAAAGAAAAACCCCAACTCCATTTTCATAGAGAAAGGTACTTTTACTGAGTATGAATTGATTGCAACCAAAGAAAAGCAAGGTCTGAGGCAATAGGCATGAAAATCACATAGAGAAAGCATTCTTAAAACCCTCCCCCCAATCGTCCAGTCAGGATTATCCAATCCACATCCCCCAAGGGGTCATGTGGGGTGCAGCTTCCGATGGCTCCATCCTCGTGATATGACATGACGGTTGATCTTGAGTGATTATTAGCACGCCTCCCAGCTGCAGAGAAATGCTGAGGAAAACTTTCTCCAATTTACTCGACCAGCTCACTTCCCCCCCCCCAGACATCCAGACAGCTCCCCCTCCCCCCGTTAAAATGGCAGCCGAGCAAGCAAGCAATATAAAGGCGGAGGCTGACATTTGGCCGTCTAGCAAGAAGAGACATTATTCCTAGGAGAAAACAGAATAAGGGAAAATAGAAAATTAAATAAACAGGAACATAAGTACCGCTCCAGGATTAAGATTTATCTGGATATTTGGAATAAAACAATTGCAGCTGCTTCGGAGCCCGAACATCTCGCTCATTTACCCATTCAGACTGAGCTAAAGGGAAATGTTTCCAGGCCACCAAGTACTACACCTTACCGCGATGTTTTCTCGAATCCAATATTTCTTTGGCCTCAAAATCCTGTTCCCCTTCAATGAGTATGGGGACAGGAGGAGGTTCTTGGTCCGGATGCAAGGGGGACGTACGCTCAGGTTTCAGCAAACTAACATGAAACACTGGCTGAATCCTCCACAAGGTTTTAGGCAGCTCTATGTCAGGTTCCAAATCAGGATAAGAAAATAAATCGGAGACAACAGGGTGGATGTTGTTCTAAAGATTTATCTTCCTAAATTTGGCATGCTCTGACAATCACCCAGTGCAATTACAGTGAAATATTGTCAGCTCTAACCTTATCGTGCTTTCCCTTCCCATTTTAAACCTAGCGCTATTCCTCCCCCAGGTTCCACTCCAAATCCCTGTGCTGATTGCAGCTGCCAGCTGCCTTCCTCCGGCCAGTAATTTAGTCCAATAGGTCCAATAGGATTGTTCTCATGGGGAGGTAGATCAGCTCCCACTCCTATTCTTAGATGTTGGCAAACCCCACCCCCTGATAGTTGGGCCCCATTTATCGAGCCACGCGAGACACAATATGACCTCCTCTGTTATGTTGGGTATCACCACAAATCTTATGCACTCTTGATGAGCCCCTATCTCCAGAGTGAGTTTCTTGGTCACATGTGTTGCTGGTTGGCCTCCTAACAGGACCCATCCATCTGCTCGAAGTGAATGGGACGTTTTAAAGGCCTTAGTCCTACCCCTATTTTGTCTGCTCTGGCCCTACTTATTAGACATCTGGTGCACCCTGAATCCACTAGGGCCTTACACTTCCCATGCCTCCCCGTAGCCAGGACCACAGGAATGAGGAAGGGTTTGATAGCCTTACTCACCATAGAATCAGCCTCCCCCTCATCCTCACATTCACTGGCTGTCTCTATGTTAGTTTCTTTGCTCTCAGTTCCAAGGGTCGATGGACTCATGTGTTGCACCCCTCGGGACTTCTCCGGGGTCTTTCGTATGATCTTTCGTGCTGTCCCTTACTTAAGTTTAGATGTTTCAGTGGGAGGCTTGAGTCCTGTCTCTGAACATTCAATCGCCCTGTGTCCTGGCTTCCCACACCGAAAACATGTCATCGGAGTATGAGTCGGTCCACTCTTAATGAGTGGGGCCATAGAGGGGGATGGAGTGGACAACTGCAATGTTGGGCCCGTCTGTACTGGTCAATCTGGTGATCTTCGTCCTCTTCCAGACCATTCTACCTGCGGCTGGTCCTCCCGCCTGAATTCAATGTCAATTTCTGTGGCTGCCTGAATCCACACCCCCAAACAAGGTCACACAGGCCTGCCTCAAAGGTCGATTTAACCCAGCCTTAAATTGGTGTACCAGTAATCTCTCAGCCATCCTCTCACATTCCCCACCAACCACCGGAATTCCTGTACATATTCAACCACTGGCCGGCCACACTGCCTGGCCGCCAACAGATCTCCTTCCGCTTGTTGTATGCTGGTATTATCCTTGAAGCGCTCTTGCAACGAAGAGAGGAATAGACCAATATCTCTGATCTTCCCAGCATGATCACAGTATAGTCTAGCCAACCATTCAGCTGCCTCACCTTCCATGACTCCTGCCACAGCTATCACCATGACCCGTTGGGATGTATATAGGGGTGCGTACTTGTCTAAGTGGTCTATCACCTGGCCCATAAACAAAGTCATCTTCTCAGCACTGACATCAAAGGAAGCCTTCAGAGTAGGTGGTTTCCACCTTCCTAGTGGACCAACCCCTGGCCAGGCCTGTAGTGGGGTCCGGGGCTCTTGCCCCATAGGCCCAATAGTACCGGGATCAGCAAATCGACCTCACCGATGATCCACAGGATCTGCTGGTGATCTTTGAGCAGTCTGCCTGGTTCGTGATGCCTTATATCCCTGGTCTATTCCCCCAGCCGGTGGAAGGGAGGGGCCCCCAGGTCCTTGGTCTGGTCTATTTCTTTGCCACCCCACCCCAGTCCCTGGTGCCTGGATCCCTGCCGGGCCAAACATCTCCCTTAAAACGCCCATGGTTTGGCTCCCTAACGCAGTGGAGTAGCTCTATTCATCTTCTGAGATACGTCTTTCTCTCCACTGCATGAAATGGTTCCTGGGAGGGGTGAGCACTGGAGAAACATGCAGGCGATTCACAAACTCTCCTGACCCTACAGCCCCTGACCATCAGTCTTCTCCTGGCCCCCTTTGTCCTGGGAGTGGATGGGGCTTCTCAGTTGTTTCACGAGGCTCCTGTTCTGGCGTAGTCAGTGCTGCCCTATCCTTCAGTCTCACATCTGGTCCCAGGGATAGAGATGTTGAGTCAGTGAGGATGGCTAACTCTGCTAGATCCTTGGACTCTTCTGCTAAATCTGCAACTTCCAAATCTGGCTGCATTCCTTCTGCCATGCTTTCACAAACAGCAATGGGTAAGAGCTGACAACCTGTCAGATTCCGAATCAGGATAAGAAAATAAATTGCAGACAACAGGGTGGATGTTGTTCTAAAGTTTTATCTTCCTAAATTTGGAATGCTCCGACAATCACCCAGTGCAATTACAGTGAAATATTGTCAGTTCTAACCTTATCGTACTTTCCCTTCCCATTTTAAACCTAGCGCTACTCCTCCCCCAGATTCCATCCTAAATCCCTGGGCTGATTGGAGCTGCCAGCTGCCTTCCTCCGGCCAGTAATTCAGTGCAATTAGTCCTGGTTCGTTGGGGCCATTCCAATCGGGATAGGTCTGGTAAGCCTCCATTAATATTGGCTAATGCAGCCGGCATCTCATCCACGCAAGTGCAGTCCTATCCGCCCTCAGCTGGAGGCCCTGTGAACAGCTGAAGGAAGAGGATTCCACCATCTGTATGCAGGAGGAAGCAAGTGACGGCAAGGCAAGATATCCGGGCAGGAACGTGGGCTGCACACTCTGTCTCCCTCTGTTCCCACCAGAATGACAGCCCCGACGACGTGAACTGTAATTGCACCGTAACTGGGTTAACTATGCGTACGATAGGGAAAGAACCCACATATTTGGGCCCAAGTTTTTTTGACTTTTGGGTAGTTTACAAGTACTTGGTGGAAAGGAAAACCCTATCTCCTACCTTATAATCCCTACCCTGAATTCTTTTCTTATCAGCTTGGCTTTTATGAGCTTGGTGAGCCGCATCCAGGGCCTTACGTGTTACAGACCAGGTACCACGTAGCTTTTCAATCCAGTCAGCCAAAGAAGGTATCTGTGGGTTTTCCTGAAGCAACTCTGGGAGGGGCACAAAGTCTTGGCTGGACGCTACCTTAAATGGGGTAAAACCAATACTGCTGTGTATAGAGTTATTATAGGTGACCTCCGTGAATGGCAACAAGTCCACCCAGTTATCTTGCTGATAATTTATGTAACATCTAAGGTATTGTTCCAACACCAAGTTAGTTCTTTCACAAGCCCCATTGGTCTGAGGGTGGTGGGTGGAGCTTAACCCCTGGGCGGAGCCTAACTTCTTCCGGAACTTCTTCCAAAAGTGGGAGGTGAACTGGACCCCTCTGTCTGAGATTATCCTCTCTGGAGCCCTGTGTAACCTATACACATGTTGGACAAACAATTTAGCCAGAGTTTTAGCCAAAGGGATCTTGGGACATGGGACAAAATGCACTTGTTTAGAAAACAAATCAGTGACCACCCAAATGACTGTATTTCCTCCACTTTCGGGCAACTCAACAATAAAATCCATGGAGATCTCCTGGCCTGACTACACTCTGAAGTAACCCAGGGGTTTTCCCAGGAGGCTTCTTTGCTGAAGCACATATGGGGCAACTCACCATGTAGGCTTCTATGTCTTTCTTCAGCACCGGCCACCAGAATTGTCATTTAAGTAAATGTAATGTCTTCACGAAACCAAAATGCCCAGTGATTTTAGCATCATAGGCATATTGCAATACTGCCCCCCTCAGGCTGGTGGGGACATACAGTTTTGCTCCCACCCAGGCGAGATCCTCCTGAAGTGTACACTCATTGGAGTGGGCTAAAAATCACTCATCAGTTTTTAGTGCTTTTTTTAACTGCTTGCTCAAGTCGCTGGACAAGGTTAGGTCCCTTTTTGTCTTGGCTCTGGTAACCACAGATGCCGCCAGCTGTTTCGATTCATTTAACCAGACGAATCACTTCCTCTCAAACACTATTGTATGGGCATCTGCCATAAAGTTCTTCCCTCCTGGAAGGTAGCGCAGGGAGAAATTAAATTGGTTAAAGTGTTGGGTCCAATGGACTTGCTTAGGTGACAGTTTTCATGGCGTTTTTAAGGCCTCTAAGTTTTTGTGATCAGTCCACACCTCAAAGGGGTGTTTCGCCCCTTCCAGGAAATGCCTCCACATTAACAGCGCCCAACGAACAGCAAAAGCCTCTTTCTCCCAGATGGCCCATCTCCTCTCAGTCTCAGATAATTTCCGAGAGGTTTAGGCACAAGGTTGCAAATTCCCCTTGGCATTGGCTTGAAGTAACACCACCCCGATGGCCACGTCGCTGGCGTCAACCTGAACAACAAACGGGGCCTCCATGTCAGAATGTTTAAGGACTGGTTCAGCAGCAAACAGTCGTTTCAGTTTCTCAAAAGCCGCCTGACATTCCATAGTCCACTCGAGAGGCAGGGAGGGTTTTGGCCTCTCTTCTCCTTTTGTTTTCAGAAGGTTAGTAATCGGTAAGGCAATTTTTGCGAACAAGGGGTTGAACTGTCGATAGAAGTTAGCAAAACCCAGGAAGCTTTGTAGTTGTTTGTGGGTACGTGTGGGAGCCCATTCCAACATGGCCCGGACCTTTTCTGGATCCATTTCTATCCCCTCATGCAAAATGCGGTACCCCAGATAGTCAATTTTAGTCTCGTCAAATTCGCATTTTGACAGCTTAGGTCGGGACGGCTCTCATCAGTTTTACGTGGTCATCCATGGTCTCGGTGTAAATAAGAATGTCATCAAGATAGACCAGAACCCCCTTGTAAAGGTGTTCGTGCAGTACTTCGTTGATCAGTTGCATGAACACTGCAGGGGTTCCTTGTAGTCCGAAAGGGAGCACCCTAAACTGGAAACATCCCAGCGGGCAGTTGAAAGCAGTTTTCCATTCATCACCTTCCTTAATTCAAACTCTATAATACGCCTCCCGCAAGTCTAGCTTAGTAAAAATCTTTCCTTTGGCCAGGTGGACTAGCATGTCCTTCATAAGGGGCAGTGGGTAGACGTTTTCTATGCAAATAGCATTCAAGTTCTTATAATCAACCACTGGGCAGTAAGACCCATCCTTCTTCTCCCAGAATAGCACCGGGGCTGCTACATGCAACCCACGTTTTAGGTTTTTATCAATAAAGTCTCATAGTTCCCCCAACTCCCAGGGGGTCATGGGGTAGATCTTTGGTTTAGGGAGCTTTACCCCAGGAAGGATTTCTATACTACAGTCAATAGGCCGGTGAAGGGGCAGCACATCTGACGCCTCTCACTAAACATCTCCCGGAGGTCCCAGTACTCTTTTGGGATCTTTTCTTCCCCTAGAATGTGTTCCATTGCAGTTGCTGCCCCTCACTCACCACTTTGGCCACGCAATAGGGGTTCTCCCCTTTCTTCCCTTGCTGGTTAGAGAAGGTGTGCAACATGCCCGTCTTCCAGTTTATATGCGGGTTCCATTTTCGGAGCCAGGGCAGCCCAAGTTGGAGGGGTCATTCCATGCCAGGGGCCACAATAAAGCTCAGAGTTTCTAGGTGATTCCCCATCCTCATCTCAATCAGTTTGGTAACAAAATGGGCTGCCCCCTCCAGCTACCAACATGTCTAGCTGACAGAATGCAATGGGCTTTTTCATCATTTTTAGTCTTAGACCCATCTCTTCCACAATCTCAGGGCTGATGACACACCTGGTGTATCCCAAATCTAGAAGGGCTAGCATCTTCCCATGGGCCCTGGTGGATGGTACATTTAGTTCTACTGAGATGGTCATGGGTCCCCCATTCTGACTTACCAGGAGGTCCTCGTCGGAATCTGTTTTGGTTTCGCTGTTATTGGTGAGGGTCGGAATTCCCAACTCACCCTGTTTCAGGGGAGCAAACTCAATGACTTCTACCCCTTTTAGGGTGGTTTCACAGGGGTTTGCAGGTGGTTTGCTGACTCTCTTCCCTCCACTAGGGGTTACCTTGGGTCCAGGCTTAGAGAAACACTCAGCCACTCTGTGCCCCTCCTTTCCACATCTGATGCACATGATGGACTTCGGCTTGGAGCCTGCAGATCCCACTGCGGCCTTTGGAGCCACCTTGTGGGATGAGGAGGATGGTTGGCTCCAGGTGCGCCCACTGCGGAACCGATCTCTGGCCAAGTCAATCTCCACATCAGCAGTCAGCACTTAGCAACTTTGCAGATCCCTAGGGGCCCCTCGGGAGCAGCAATCCTTGTAGACATCCTCATTAAGGTCATCCTTATAGCTTTCCAGCAGGGCTACTTCTGACCACTCTATGATGTAGTGCACCAGCTCACGGAACTCCTGGGTGTACTCTGCCACTGATCTCTGCCCCTGATGTATGGACATCATTCTGATTCTTACCCTTCGCTCAGCTAACAGGTCCTCAAAGCACGTTCTGAGGCTGCCATGAACTGGTCATAATTTCTCATCAGAGGGGAATCTTTATTATGGAGTCCCACCATCCACTCAGCTGCCACCCCCTCCAGGGCCCTGGTAATGCACCTCACACATGCAACATCTGAAGGGAAATCCTCCCCCCAGTCTTGCATGTGGTTCCACACTTGGGTTAAAAAGAATCCCAGTCCTTTCGGATCTCCCCTGTATCTTATTGATAGCAAGGGAATTTTGGGCTTTTTTCACCTCTGTGGCAATGCCTGCCCAGCAGGGGGGCCCTGGATCGCAGCAGCCATTGAGTTCCAGAGGCCTGAGCTGTCTCTTCCCAGGCTTGGGCTCTCTCTTCCACACAAGCAGTAGCCTCCATTTCACCCCTGGGGTGTTCATTCTCCCCCCTGGCAGGCAACCCAAGGGCAGGCAATCCATATCTTTCACAGGCTCTACGACTCTCACAAGCCTCTCTCAGTAGTTGCAAAGCCTGGGTCATCAGAAGATTTTCTTTCTGCTCTTCCTGCCAGGCAGCATCTCCGCCTCGGCATCTGGTAGTTATTACTCCTTGGAGGGTCTTCTCCAGATCTGGTAACCTCCCCACACCCAGTGACCATTTGGTTCTCTCTGCCTTTTCCTCAAACTGTAAATCAGCCATCCACTCTGAAGCCTCCCAGTCGGGGTGTGATGGGGAGATCGTGGAACCAGAAGTTCCCATATCATCGTGGTCGCTGTCTTGGTCAGATATTCTTTGCTCAGCCCCCACGGTAATTTTCCGGGATGGCTGTTAATTGCAGACCTTGCTAAATGTCAGGTATGCCTTCTTTCAGTACTCAAGAAAGAAAAACCCCAACTCCATTTTCATAGAGAAAGATACTTTTACTGCGTATGAACTGATTGCAACCAAAGAAAAGCAAGGTCTGAGGCAATAGGTGCGAAAAACACATAGAGAAAGCATTCTTAAAACTCTCCCCCCAATTGTCCAGTCAGGATTATCCAATCCACATCCCCCCAAGGGGTCATGTGGGGTGCAGCTTCCAATGGCTCCATCCTTCTGTTATGTCAGGACAGTTGACCTTGAGTGGCTATCAGCACGCCTCCCAGCTGCAGAGAAACGCTGAGGAAAACTTCCTCCAATTTACTCCACCAGCTCACTTCCTCCTCCCCAGACATCCAGACAGCTCCCCCCTCCCCCCCGTTACAATGGCAGCTGAGCAAGCAAGCAATATAAAGGCAGAGGCTGATATTGTAACGGGGGGAGGGGGAGCTGTCTGGATCTGGAGGCTGTAAGAAGCCTGGAGGCTCTGTAAGAAGGGCAAAATAGAATGCATCTTCTTCTATGGCCGTATAGATGCAATTAAAGTTATGCTGAAAGCAAACAATTCAGAACAGCAATTCCCCAGTACTAGAAGTACAAAGAAGAACATTATTCTGTGCGTAATGAGCCAGGTGGAAGATATTTTTATCATCTCACTCCAGAGAAAGGCTCAAATACAGGAAAACCTGCTCAAGTGATTGCAGATAATCTGGTATATTTCATGAAGAAAGACATTGACAAAAGCTTGAAGGCCATTGGAGGAGATTCTAAAAATGTTAATACTGGCTGTGAAGGTGGTGCCATGCACTGGGTAGAGGTCAAGCTTGACTGGATGGTGATCTGGTTGGTGTTTGCACTCCAAATGAATGAGTTACCCCTACGACACTTAATTACAAAATTGGATGGGAAGAACTTGTCTAACAACAAATGTGCAGGTAAAAATTGGCAACATGCTAGACACTGCAACAAAACTTGACAATGATCCTTCATTCACCTGAGTTTCAATTGGTGAGCCTTTCATTTCACTGAGCGACTGTGTTGTAAAGGATCTCTCTACTGATCAAGCATATGAATATAGGAGAACACAGGCAATAAGGACAGGAGAACTTCCCGCAGATCTGGTTCTTCTGGAAATTGGCTGCATAAGTCATTCATGCTGGTTGACAACTGCAAATAGGCTTTGTCAAATATGGGTTTCAAAACATGGTTTTAAAGGCAAAACTTAAGAATGATAGTGGAATACACTATTGGTATGTACTACCCTTGGTGGTTCAACATCAAAGTAAAACATTCTTGGATTGAAGGCCCACATCATGTGCTGTTCCAGCTGCAGCAAGTCACTCTGCAAAAGAAGTCTGTAGTAGATGCTGTTTTGCCAACCATTCAGCAGTCAGCTTGGTACACTTTCAGGGAAATGATAATCCAGACACTCTTGTGTTCAGATGACATTCAAGAGAGGAGAGCTGGTGTGCAAAAGATTATTGACTTGAAGGGTGCAGATGATGACGCACTGGGAGATTTTCTGTACGTGCAAGAAAAATGCCTTTAATCAATGCCAGAGCATCTACTCTGCTGAAGCTGATTGATGGTGTATATGAGCCACATTTGATGTGTAAACTGACTACAGCAGAAATAAAGAAGTTCATTGATGAACCAATGCAAGTATCACCATGGCCTTGTTAGGCCCAATCAATAGAGAGATGTGTGAAACTGGTCCCAGAGGCAGCAAGCAGAGTGTATACACATGAGAAACGTGAGGGTTATATCAGAGGCCAAGAAGCACGTCAGTGGCTGATGTAAAATTTGCCAAAATTAATTTTCACCTCATTAAATGATATGCCCTATGTGCCCCAGTCTACTCTTCACCTTCAGCAGCTATTTTGTAATGTGCTGCTAGATTGTTCACATCTACTGAGAACTTAGTATCATATACAATATTTTAATGAAATTTCCTCCCAAGTAAGAGAATACAGGGATCAGGCATTGTATTTTGCAATGGCTTACTGAGACCACAACTGACTGCTTAGTCTTTATCATTTAGACCTAATGTCCACTTTTTATTTATAGGTGTTTACTGATGGAATGATTATATTATAGAGTTGTCTTTTTATGTAGTGTTGATTATGATGTCCCATCTGAAGAAGTTATAATAAGACATCTGTGAATGGAAACCACAAGTCTTCAAAGACATACCCAGGAAAGGAAGGTGAATAATCATAGGATGTGGTTGTCCTGGACAACAATGTAAGAAATAAAAACAGCATGTGACTGCAGTGCAGAAATCCTCAGCTCATTATCCTGATAAACTATTTTATGACATATAGAATTAGGGTTAACTGCAGCAATCATCCTGTATAGATTCAATTGATGGTTAAACTAATGTGGGCATAAGTAACCCTTTAGATATTTCAGAGTATAGCTTCCATCTGTCATAAAAAGAGCCTTGGTGGTGCAGCAGACTAAAGTGCTGTCAACTAACACCAGCTGTCTGCAATTACTGCAAGTTCAAATCTCACCAGACTCAAGGTTGATTCAACCTTCCATCCTTTCAAGGTAGGTAAAATGAGGACCCGGTTTGTGGGAGTAATAAGCTAACTTTGTATTAAAAAAAAGAATACCATTGGGGGGGGGGCAAAAGCCCTACTAAGCAGGTATATACAAAAGTATGAAGGCTATTGCTTAACGCATTGTAAGCCGCCCTGAGTCTCCGGAGAAGGGCGGCATAAAAATCAAACCAATAAATAAAATAAATAAATAAAAAATGGCTAGAGATATGCTAGAACTTATCTCTGTAGTAGGATGAGCATCTTAATTATTAACCAAAAAGGAAATAAAAAGATAGAGAGCAGGAGACCAGAAATTTGCTCTAAATATGCATATGTACAGTGACAATATAATAATGTTTTATGGGTGGCAATGAGTGGCACAAAAATGAAAACTAAGCGACTGAATAATCTGTACATCTATTTAGACAGCTTTCCAGATATTAGTTATAATGACTACTTCAAGATCTCTGCTTTCCTTGCTAATGTTAAAAGTTTGGGATTTTTTCCACTTTTAAAAATCATTTTTGTGCCATATCAAGTAAAATATTAGAATGAAATTGTGATTATTTAATAAGTGTATAATTCAACATATATATAGAGGAATAAGGTACAGCATAAGAATTGCAAAGTATTTAAAAGATTATTTTCTTTTGAAAACTTATTAGTATATATCTTTATTTGCTACAAAATAAAAAAATATTTTACAACATCTTAAATAATACATTAAAATACAAATTTAAATAGTAAATAGTAAATAGTCTTAAATGTTACAAAATCTTGCAGTTGTGACTAAATTATAAGAATATTAAATACCCTGATGCACATTCAGTGAAACATTTCTTTTTTTTAGTTCTACTTCAGTTAATGCATATTTTAAAACCCAAATATGCCATTTTGATTTGAGATGCTAAGTTTTTATCTGTTACTTAATAGGTGTAGTACAATAACTTGTTTAACTTTACTCCTATTTATGTCTTTAGTTTTTTCCCCCCCTTTGTTCATTTTTTTCATCGCAAGTTAGTTAATTTTGTAAAAAAAAGCATGAACTTTAAAAAGAAAGGCATAGGAAGACCTAATTTAACCTGAAGTGTCTCTTTTATTCTTCTGTTATTCATTTGAAGTGCCCTGTCAGCTTGAACTGACCAACTTCAGTCATTTTTATCCTTTTATTTTTTTTCTCTAATGTAAACTGAAATTCCCTGCTGCTCATGGTATTTTAGTGTTTGGCATTATTTAATGAGCAGGTATCATTAAACTTAAAAGGTGCCTTTCTATATTTGTCTGATCAGTTATTGAAAGAACTAAAAGACTCCTTTAATTTATTTTTGCTCCTTGTTATATTTTGATGTCAACTCATTTTAAGTTCATATCCTTTTATGAAATAAAACATTATAATTTTGGCGTGAGGTAGGACAGAGCCTAGACCAAAATGCAGATTCTATATAAGAATATCAGACTGTTTACATTAGGACTAAATACTTTTTCCCCCAAATCTAATACAAAGAGATCTTTCAAGCTATAAACGATAGAAATTGATTATAGAAATGTTTTAAAACAGAAATAATATTTAGAAGCATTCAGTATTCTGATTTCCAGAGCTACTTTTCTAGTTTAAGGGTACCAAAAGTCTTTTAATGTTCCATGCAACATTTTGAACACCCTCTCCAGTGGTGGGTTTCAAAATTTGTTACTACCGGTTCTGGGGGGGGGGGCAGGGGAAGGATACTGTAAAATCTCCATTCCCACCCCACTCCAGGGGAAGGTTACTGCAAAATCCCCATTTCCTCCCAATCAGCTGGGACTTGGGAGGCAGAGAATAGATGGGGTGGGGCCAGTCAGAATGTTTACTATCGGTTCTCTGAACTACTCAAAATTTCTGCTACTGGTTCTCCAGAACTGGTCAGAACCTGCTGAAACCCACCTCTGACCCTCTCCCCTAATGCCCTGCTTGGTTATTCTAACAAAGCTATAAAACCTCCTAACTCAAAAGTGTGGGTCTCCTGTTCTGCCCTGGTGCCTCAAAGTTGACCTTTGACCAAAAACAAGGATACAGTACTTGATTGGGCCTCCAGGAGAGCATCCATCCAGGGCCATGAGAACTGGTTAAGGGGTTGCTGCACTTTGATTCTGGCAATTATGTCCCAGGGCATTTGTGCTGCTCCCAATAGCTTGGTAATTACTTGCATGGGTATGAATTGAAAATTAGAAGGTTGTAAAATGCTTGTGGTAACCAGGACATGGGGCATTTGTGAGTACTCAGGTTTACAGGATAATTCATCTGGCGTCAATTTTTTTTTTAGCCCAGGACATATTTAATGTAAAAGTCAAATTGAGATAAAACCATCTCATTTGCCTGGAGAAAGTGACTTAGACTGGTGTAGTCTTTCCAGATTCTTATGTGTATTGATTTCTATGGGCCAACTTGTGCCTTCCAGGAAACATCTTTATTGGTCAAAAGCTGCTTTCACTGCTTATAATTCTTTGTTTAAATATGTCATACTTCGTTTCTAGAAAAGATAGTTCTGTGGAGTAAAACATAGAAGGAAAGATACAGCTTCCCCACTTGAGGGCCTACTGTAACATTAATGATCTGATAGCCACATTGGAGGCAGTCTGGACAATAAATCTCTTGGAGGATTGGAGTGTGTTGTGCAAATGCCACCTGCTGGATACTAGTCCAAGTAAATTTTACCCCCTTTTATAACAGATGAATTAGAGGTTAAATATTAAGTTTGGAATAAACTTTCTGTAAATGTTGCAAAGCTAAATAACAGGAGATTTATCACAAGACCACTGTGTGAACTTTCTGGGCATCCATTTGGATTCCATCTTTGGAAATGTGGTAACCTAAGAAATCTAGCTGCTTCATATCAAATGCAGACTTTTCTAATTTAATAATCAGGTGATTTCCCTCAATCTATTCAAAACCTCCCGCACATGGTTGTCATGCATTTTTTTCATATTCAGAGTAGGCTGTCATTCAGAATATGTAGGCATCTGATGCAATTCTGCTTAGCTTCACCTTCTGCTTCCTGTTTGTTTGGAAGCTTATGATCCACTTGCAAGTATGTTCAGGTACCTGTAGCTGGTTTAGCTTAGTTAGAAGTGTGTCTGGAATGATGGTATTGAATGCTGGACTAAAGTCTACAAAGAGGACCCTTGCATAGGTCTTAGGAGATTCAAGATGTTTTAGGATGTAGTGCATGAGAATGTATTCTATTTTACAGGGAAGAAAGATGCTAGAGTCATGGAAGGAGACTAATACAGCACTAATACCTAAAAAAAAACAAGGTTTGACTTAAACAAGAAATTAGAGACCAATATCATTTTGAATAATTATTATTTATTTATTTTATTTTATTAAAATTTATATGCTGCCCTTCTCCCGAAGGACTTGGGGCGGTTCACAAGTATAAAATGACAATAAAAACAATATCACTAAATAGCGTTAAAAGTCCAATTTAAAATCCCACAGTTAACTAAAAAACCCAACCAGATCAGGTAATTTGAGTAAAAAGCCAGGTCTTGAGAACTTTGCGGAAGGAACGGAGATCAGGGGCTGTCCGGAGCTCAGTGGGTAATTCATTCTAGAGAGTCAGCATGGCCACTGAGAATGCCCTCAGTCTGGGGGCCACCAACCAACATTGTCTGGCCGATGGCACTGGGAGGAGGGCAGCCCTGTGTGACCGCACTGGGCAGTGGAGGCCGGTAGGAGGTGGTCCCGCAAGTACCCCATGCCCGTGCCATGTAGGGCTTTATAGACGAGAGCCAGCACCTTGAAGCGGATCCAAAAGGCCACCGGCAGCCAGTGCAGCTCACGCAGGAGAGGTGTTCATGGGAGTAACGAGAAGCTCCCATAACAACCCACGCGGCCACATTCTGGACCAGCTGGAGCCTCTGAATGCACCTCAAGGGCAGTCCCATGTAGAGGGCATTACAGTAATCCAAACGAGAGATAATGAGAGCTTGATTGACGGTACAGAAAGCATCCCTGTCTAGAAAAGAGCACAACTGGCGCACCAGGCGAACCTGTGCAAAAGCCCCCCTTGTCACGGCCATCAGATGATCTACCAAGGACAGCCGGGAATCAAGGAGGATGCCAAGATTGTGATCCCTTTCAGAGGGAGTCAGCAACTCCCCTCCCATCTGCAGAGATGGGGATACTAGATCAGGGGATGCTGGCATCCACAGCCACTCAGTCTTGGAAGGGTTGAGTCTGAGCCTGTTCCAATCCATCCAGATCCGTACCACCTCCAGGCACTGGGACATCACAGAAAGGGCATCCCTGGATTGGTTCGGGGTGGAGATGTAAAGCTGAGTATCATCAGCATACTGATGATATCTCACCCTGAACTCTGAATGATCTCACCCAGCGGCTTCATAGATGTTAAAGAGCAGGGGGGAGAGAACTGACCTCTGTGGCACCCCACAAGTGAGGAGCCTCGGGGAGGATCTCTGCTCCCCCGCCCAAACAAACTGCATATGGCCCGAGAGGTAGGAGGAGAACCACTGTAAAACAGTGCCTCCCACCTGCAACCCCCAAAGCTGACGCAGTAGGATACCATGGTCGATGGTATCGAAAGCCACTGAGAGGTCAAGTAGCACCAGGGTGGAGGAATAACCAACATCCCGGGCCCACCAGAGAACATTCACCAGGGCGACCAATGCCGTTTCCATGCTGTGTCTGTGCCTGAAACCCAACTGGTATGGGTCCAGATAATCCACTTCCTCCAGGAATTGTGGAAGTTGATAGGCCACCACAGACTCAACAACCTTCACTATAAAGTGAAGGTTGGAGATGGGACGAAAGTTGTTCAGGGAACCTGGATCCAGGGCAGGCTTCTTGAGGAGGGGATGAACCACCACCTCCCTAAATATGGCAGGGAAGTCCCATCCCTCAAAGAAGTGTTGATAATCGCTTGGATCCAGTCTCCGGTCACCTCCCTGGTTGCCGCAACAAGCCAGGAGGAACACGGGTCCAATAAACATGTGGAGGCCCCCAATCTACCCACAATCCTGTCCACTTCATCTATGGAAACAGGATCAAAGTCAACCGAGATATTACCTTCAAGATTAGCTCCCACTTCCTCGTCGGATCCTGCCCGGTCAGAGTCCAAACCCGTCTGGATTTCAGCGACTTTGTCCTGCAGAAACTGTGCAAAATCCTCAGCAGTACCTTGAAAGGGGTCCTCCCTCGCCCCCTGATTGAGGAGGGAGCGGGTCACTCGGAACAAGGCTGCTGGGCGGTTTTCTGCAGATGCAATGAGAGCAGCAAAATAATCACGTTTCACCACTGCCAATGCCACAAGATAAGACCTAATGTAGGTTCTTAACTGTGCTCTGTCAGATTCGGAACGGGTCGATCTCCAACAGCCCTCTAGGTGTCTCTTCCGATGCTTCATCTCCCGCAGCTCCACGGAGAACCATGGAGAGACCTGGGATCCCTGTCGGCGGAGAGGACGCAAAGGAACGATTCGATTCAGTGCCCCAGTGGCAGCCCATTCCCAGGCGTCCACCAGGGCCTCTGGCGAATCGCGGGATAGGCCAGTGGGAAATGTCCCAAGCTCCGTCAGGAACCTATCAGGGTCCATCAGGTGCCTGGGGCAGAACCAACGATTCAGTTCCACCTCCCAGCAGTGGGGGTTGATGGATGGGAAGTCTAGCCTAAAGAGGGAATGGTTCAATGGAAAGTTCACCCCTATCCCGAGCATTTATCCACTGCCCAGAGACAAAAATCAGGTCGAGTGTATGTCTACCACTGTGAGTTGGGCCCTGTACAACTTGAGACAGGTCCATGGCCGCCATGGAGGCCATGAACTCCCGAACTAACTCAGATGTCTCACCGGCTGATGGGAGATTAAAATCTCCCACAACCATAAGGTTGGGGAGCTCAACTGTCAGTTCGGCTAAGACCTCGAGCAGTGTGGGCAGGACTGAAGACACGCAGCTGGGAGACAGGTACATAATCAACAGAGCCGACTGCACTCCAGGGTCCCATTTCAACAGAAGGGATTCACACCCGCCTATCTGAGGAACAGTGACCTCCCTAGGATTAAACTTTCCCTAATAACAACCTCCACCCCTCCCGAGGAGATAATTTCAGAATTGCACAGAATACTGAAGAATATTTTGAGCAGCATAATGAGAAAGAAGCTGCATCAGGTTTTTTTAAAAAATGCAGAGAAAGCTTTTGACTATTTGAATTGGACTTTCTTATTTAAATTTTGGATCAAATTTTATACAGTGAGTAAAATAAATTTATACTTTACAGAAAGCATACTTAATGGAGATGTAGCAAAACTTTTTGAGGGAAATGGAGTTTAGAAATATGAAATATCAATAAATCAATAAATAAATCCATGTGAAACACAAAAAGAAATAAGCCCACTGTCTCCTCTTCTATTTATTTTGGTCCTTGAATTTTTGAAAAGAGACATAAGATAGGATGAGAAGATTGTGAGAGTAAAAACTAAAAAAAAGGCTTATAAGTTAAGGGCTTTGCATATGATTTGATGCTAAAGTTTTTTTAATTGAATTGAAATATTAATGGAAAAACTAAACAAATTTGGTGCACTAATAAGTTTCAAGATATAAATAAAAGACAAAGATATTAACAAAAATATGAAGATACTTGAACAAACAGAATTGATGAATAAAATGCATTTTAAGATTGAGAAGAAGGTAAAATACTGGGAAGTTATGGCAAATACGAAATGCATGTTATTTTAAAATAATGATACCCTATTTCCCTGAAAATAAGACATTCCCTGATAATAAGCCCAATCAAGCTTTTGAGCACATGCGCTAAAATAAGCCTCCCCCTGAAAATAAGCCTGCCCTGAAAATATTTAAACGCAGACTTGGAAATCAGGTAAGATGGCAAGAGGAGCCCCATCTTGCTCCATGCATCCCAAAATAATAAGACCTGCCCGAAAAATAAGGCCAAGCGCTTATTTCAGTGTTCAAAAATATATGAGACATGGTCTTATTTTCGGGGAAACATGGTAATAAAATATGGAATGAAGTTTCTCTTTATTCTCTTTGCATTTTGCATCAACTTTTTTGTTGTTTTCTTTTTTTGCATTCATTTTCATTGGTGTGCAGAACTTTGCTTAGCTTGAATTTTCTTTTTTTTTATTATAAAAGTTTTTATTGGTTAAAAATAAACAATATTATCGCTTACCATATGTGGAATTTTCATTATCCTTTTACAAAGATAATATATATTTTCTTTTTTTCACATACAGCAGATCTTCCCTTATTAAAATTTCAAATTTAACAACCAGATTTATACAAAAATATCAGTTCAGTATCCAGAGTAATATTAAAGTTTACAAAAATAAGAGATATCATAAAAGGCACAACGTAATAGATTCCTCTCACTTCGTCATTTCTTGGTTCTAGATCTCAAGGTTCTGGCCTTAGCACCCCCTTCCTCCCGGACCGCCACGGCCTCGCCTGCCCCCGTTCCTTGATCATCTGGTACCTCCCCTTCCTCGGTTCCTGTATCTTCACCCTCTAGGAGGGTCTTATGTTGCTCCAGATAAGCCTGAGCCTCCGTCACACTATTAATTTTCTTCCTACTGCCCTCCCTGAAAATCATCAAACCTTCCGGCATCAACCACCTGAAGCCAATTCCCTTAAGGTACAATTTACTTGATAAAAAATAATAATTTCTTCTTAATTCTCGTAACTGTCTAGGGATCTGCTTCAGAATGGTGACCTCCTTGCCCCTGTATATCAGCGCCCCCAATCTTTGAGTTCTCAGTATTTCATCCCTCGTTTCCCGTCTCACAAATTTAATGTGGACCTCTCTTGGGACACTATGTAAAATTGCATATTGTGAGTTTACTCTATAAACTAGATCCATATCCCATCTCATAAAGTCCAAACCTCTTTCAATAAATTCGCCCAACAATTTAACCATCACTTCTCGCAGATCTTCTTGGTCCACCTCTTCCACATTTTGAAACCTGAGAAAATAAGACATTCTATCCAGCTGCGAAGTTAAAATTGCATTTCCTCTCATTTCTTCCCTCTTCTGGATTGCCCGCACCTCCCCCTCCAAACCTCCCACCTTTTTCTTTTTTTTTTATTGAAAAAGTTTTTTAATAAAATTTTTACATACATTTTCTCCCCCCTCCCCCACCACCCCCCGGACTTCCCAGAGCAAATACAAGTACATGATAAAATACAGCTCAAATTCTCTAAGTTAAACTCCATTTCACACTTATCATAATCCTAATCATTAAACAAGTAAATTAAAGGAAAGCAAGTCTTCTTTTCTTCTCATTCCATCTAATTCGACAAAATCAATCTCCATGTCTCCATTTATAATTACAGCAGTTAATAAAACAATTAAATATTACGTAATCACAACTATCATTACTCAGTATAACTAATTAATACTTAGCAAATTATTAAGTCTACACAATCTAACAAAATATTTTGTAACTTCTTTCATTTAAAACAGAAAAAGAAAACCCAACAACAAAGAAAAATAAAAAACCTTCAGTCAAAAAAAAAAAAAACCAAAAAACCCCCCAAATTTAAAATAGAATACTATATAAAATCTTCCGTCCTCCATTTTTAAACCATCAAGGTCCATTTATAGTTAAAACACTTAAAACAATAATAATAAAGTTTTTAGTCAAAAAAGGAGTATAACAATCAAACCTCTTATAAATTTATCAATACAGATAAAACATCATTTAATAACTATATCAAACATTTTAATTCTTCATACTAGATTAAACCAGTTGCTAATCTTCTTGTCTTCACATCTTCCAACAGCATATAGAATATCTTCATCATTTGCGTCTACCCACCTAAATAGTGATTTGCTTCTTTATAAAAAAAAACCCCCCGAGTGACTTTATAATTATAATTGTAGTAATATCCATCAAATCCAGTCAAAACTAGATTAGTAGATCCATCAAGCGTATTAAGGAAACCACCAGATCAACTGCAATTGCTCTGGATCCATAGTCCTTTTGCCTTATATTTATTACCATCAAACAGAAAGCTCCGATTTAGTATATTCAATGAGACTTCTACGTTTACAGTTAAATCCAGATTTATCATAGTCCTTAATAAAATGTTCCAATTCCTTCAAGTCAGGGCATATTTCACAACCCAACACACCAGCATTGCTGTGATCTGTTTATTCTTCTCAAAATATTCCAATACAACTATAAATTGCCTCCTCATCGTCCATCACTTGGTTAACTGGCATTGAATTGCTGTGTAGTATTTTTTTTTTCTTCCCCCCCAAAAGTTCAAAGTCTTTAAACATTTAAACAATGCTTTTTAAGGACCATCATCTCATCAAGCAGGGTTATTTTCCATTTCTCCAGGCTTTCTTCTTTTCCTTTTTACGAACTTTCTTCTTAACTTTGATCCCTCTGCCTTTTTTAACTCCAGCAGGGATTTGCGGTTTTTGGGATTGGATATTATAAACTTTTTGCAGAAATATGGGTTCTTCTGAAAACAAGTCATCAGCTTGCAGAGCTTCTTGCTCCTGCTCAACCTTCAAGTTTTTCTCTTCTGTAAAATCTGCTATGGTCTTTTGTTGTTTTTTTTCCTTTCCCAGCTCTTGACTCAATCCCCCACTGCTTGATTGTGACTCAGTATTTCCATGTATTTCATTGTTTCCAGCTTGAGAAGCTTGAAATATAGTATCAATTCTTTTCAATAAAGCAGAGGTAATTGAACTCAAAGCTTCCTCAAATTCAAACCATTGAGAGTTAAATAACCCTCCTTTCCTTTCTTTGTTTTCGAGAAGCCCAGCCATCCTGCCCCCCTTCTTCCTTCCCCTCCAGAAGGACGGGGAAAAAGAAAAGAAAAGAAAAAAAAGAATTTCAAGAAGAAAAAAGAAAAAAAAAGACTTTTTAATTTATATTGCTGCTTGAGTTATTATTATTACATCCTTTCTTATTCCATCCACTTTTCAAAAAGGAGTTTTACGTTTCAAACAGGGGCTTATCAATAATTATTTTTAACTTTCACTTCTTCACGCCCTGTTGAAACTCAAACGCCATCTTGCTTTCACTTTCCACTTAAGAGAAATCTTTTAAGAAAGTAAGTCCCTGGAGTTAGAAAAAGAGAAAAAAAAATACTTGCTGTTTCCTTCGTGCAACTTGTGCTCTGCCAACTTGATTCAAAGGTATTTGTTTAAAGTTGTTTAATGGGGTGGCCGCGGCATCTAGTTCTGACAGGGAAAGACTTCCCAGTCAGAGGCATCCCAGGTCCGGAGCTTTTGACAGGCTTCACGGGGAGCTCTCATCTTCGAGCACCAGATTGTTAGGTAAATCTGGTGCCCTCAGGGAGCTCTACCCCACCCATCTGCTCTCCTTCCCCCCTTCTTCCTGGGGGGAAGGATTCCAAACCGCAAGACAGCCGATTTTCGCTGTTCTTGCGGTTCTACGGAATCTGGGGCTGGCGCTTCAAAAGAAGCGTCTGGCGATGCCGCTGGCTCAACCGGAAGCCCCTCCTACCTTTTTCTTATTCTCCTCTGCCACCTGTTGAACAGCAATTAAATCTTTTTTCATAACTACCATTTCAGATTTTATTTCCAGTTGGCCTTTTTGCAGGTCATCAAGTTTATTAAGCTTCTCATCCAATTTTGCCAATTTTTCCAAAAAATTTTCCATGTCACCTGCAGCTGGTCTTTGTCCTTTAGCCATCTTACAGTAGTAAAGAATGAGAGGTCCTCAGGTAGGCACAAACATCCAGAGAGAGAAGATTCTCTTAAAAAATCAGCGCTATTTCCTCACGATCCACCAGAGGGCGCTCACAGGAGCAACGAGTCCAGCTTGTAGAGTAGGTCAAACAGGAAACCAGAGGTGGGTGATGTCATCAATTGTGTACAAAGAAGCAGGAAATCAGGGCCCAGCCATAATTCTCCAACAAAGAGAGGGGCCTCCAGCCTCCCTTCCCGAATTCTGCCTCCGCCATTCTCCACAAGAAATCAGCGAGGTAAGAGATCTCCTTCTTTTTTCCTCCTCTTTCTTCTCAACTACGGCGCCCTTCCCAGCTACAAGGGGGGGAGAAGCTTCAGCCCCCCCTCTCACCCGCAGGATGCCTCATCGCTTCACCAGTCAAAGTCTCTCCTTTTCTACTTATTCTCCGGCCTGCATCCCTTCCTCTTCCGATTGCCTCTTTACTTGCTGCCTTACTTTCGATTTACACCGGGTCCTACAGGCACATAGGCACGGAATGGCCTTGGGAATGGCCGCTACGTGCTGCCCCCACTCGCCGGAGCCTCGGGCGTGCCAGCATTGGCTGCCCAGCCCCTGGAGTTGAGGCAGGGGACCCCTGGCGAGCCGCCCTTAACGGTGGATACCCCAAAACCAGGGCACCCGGCCCCGAGGGGCCTCCAGGCAGGGGATTCAGATGCTGGGGCAAAAGCTTACCCAAACAACGTCTGCTGCCATCCGGAACCGGAAGTGATCTCCCTAGCTTGAATTTTCTTGTTAACCTGCAAGCCTTCAGGTTTTTTGCCAGATCTGTGTATCTGCCATTCTTCGTGGAAGAAGGGGGGATTTGGATTTTTCACATTTAGTTCTCTTTCCTAAGATCCTAAGTATCCTATTTCCTGTGTGGTCCCCTTTGTATAAACTTTATATTGATTTATAACCATTGCCTGGCACCAGAAATACCTGGAGAATTCTCACATGTGGGGAAATGAGAGGGGGGAGGACATGTGGATTGCAAGATGCCCCTGAGAAGCTCTTCTTATCTGCTTCTCAGAGAGACTGGTACGACATCATCTTCACACCGGTGGATTGGTGGGAATCGACATGGGATGGTTTTTACTTTTCTTGACTGTGAATCTTCAGATTTTTAATGGTTTTACTTTCCTTGACTTAATTGTCCTTTATATTAACCTATTTTCTTAATTTAACACTTTCCTTTGGTGTTTTTGTCTTTGTTTCCCATTTTGTATTTCTATCTCCTCTCCTTAAAAAATGGGAATATCAGCTAGTGTTGCTTGTATAGGTACTCCATTAGGGTATCTTCTGGTGTTGCTATATTGTGCCTTCATTTCAAATAACTGAGCTATTACCTAAAGAAGAGTTAGCTGAAGGTGTTGTTGGAGAGAGAAGAAAAATCTCAGCTTGGCTTCATCCCTCTTTATAATCTTTTGCTACTCCAGTCTGGATGATAGCCACCTTTTGTGACAAACATTTAAAGTAGCTAAATAAAAACAACAGCCTTCCTTCTCATTATGTTCTTAATTATTCTTCTATCCTCCTGCAGTAAGTACTCTCAAGTTTACTAACAGGTTGCCTGTATTATTGTTAGGATAGCTAAAATAGGTTTTGTGAGATAAGATACTTTTTCCACCTTTGTGCAGGATCATAGCGAGATTCTCATGTTCATAGTAGCCCCTGGAATGGAATGGCCATTAGTCCTAGGGCTCACGTGGCTACAGAAATGGAACCCAAAAATAAACCAGAAGACAGGAACTGTAAAATTCCAGGGGCATGTAACCTTCATGAACATCCCAGAGGGAATAGAGGAAGGAAAGGAAAACAGGGAAATGGCAATGACCAGCCATCCTGCTGAGCCCAATAGCATCTCCAAAGAATACCAGAATTTGGCTGAGGTATTTAGCGAGGACGCATCCAATGAACTTCAACCTCATCGTGCCACAGACTGTGCCATTGAGATCCTACCAGGGCTAAACACCCAAAACCAAAAATGTACTGCATGTCCCCCAGAGAACTAGATGAACTCAGTGTTTATCGACAAAAACCTAAAAAGGGGTTTCATCAAACCCACCTGACCAAAAATAGCAGCCCCAGTGTTATTCCATGAAAAGAAAGATGGCTCCTTACACCTCTGTGTTGACTACTGTAACCTGAACATGACCAGTTGGAAAATATGTACCCACTCCCCCTCATGAAGGACATGCTGACCCACCTCTCAAAAGGAAAAAAACTTTTCAAAGCTAGATTTATGAAAGGCATACTACCGCATCAGAATTAGGAAAGAAGATGAGTGGAAGACTTATTTAACACCCCACTGGGGTGCTTAAAGTACTCCCTTTCAGATTACAAGGGGCCCCTGCCATGTTTATGCAACTAATTAATGAGGTGTTCCATAAACATCTATACTAAGGTTTCCTGGGTCCTGACATTCTAATTTACACCGAAACAAAAGTGGAACACATAAAACTAGTTCGAGCAGTTCTTGCTAAACTCCAAGCCGCCAAACTCTATGCAAAACTCTCTAAATGTGAGATGCACCAATTGCTTAACGCATTATAAGCCGCCCTGAGTCTCTGAAGACTCAGGGCGGCATATAAATATAAATTAAAAAAGAAAAAAGAAAAAAGAATTGACTACCTGGGATATAGAATATCCCACAAGAGAATAGAGATGGATCCACAAAAAGTAAAAGCCGTCATTGATTGGGAGACGCCCCAAATCCGTAAACAACTACAAAGTTTCCTTGGTTTTGCTAACTTTTACCATCAATTCATTCCAGCCTTTGCGAAAATTGCCCTCCCTATTATGAACTTGCTAAAGATGAAAGTGGGGGGGAGACCAAAAACAAGGCAATCCCTTAACTGGACCATGGAATGCCAAGCAGCATTTGCAAAACTCAAATAACTATTCTCAGCTGAACCAATCATAAAATACCCAGACCCAGAACAACCATTTGTCATCCAAGCAGACGCCAGTGACATGGCAGTAGGAGCGGTTCTACTTCAAAACAATGAACAGGAACAATTGCAACCATGCACATACACATCCAAGAAATTGACAGAAACCAAGCAAAGATGGGCCATATGGGAGAAAGAGGTGTATGCAGTATGATGGGCCCTCCTCACATGGAGACAATTCTTAGAAGGGAACAAAATCCCCTTCAAAGTCTGGACTGAACATAAAAACTTAGAAGCTCTGAAAACCGCACAAAAACTCTTCTCCAAACAAGTACGTTGAGTGCAATACTTTAAACATTTTAATTTTATCCTCTCAGATATCTCTCAGGGGAAAAAACTTCTCAGCTGATGCTCTGTCCAGAAAACCCCAATACAACAGCAAAAAACCTGAAATTGTTAAACCTATGCTCCAAACACCCTAGTTAGCCACCAAAGTAATTACCCGAGCACAAGCCAAAAAAGAACTGCTTGCCGACAATGCAATGGTCTCAAAATTTAAGGAGGCACTACTTAAGGATGACTGGTTCCAAACACACAAAAACATTTGTTTTCTCAAAGAGCCCTGGTGGCACAGCAGACTAAAGCACTGTTATTAACATCAGCTGCCTGCAATTACTGCAAGTTCAAATCTCACCAGGCTCAAGGTTGATTCAGCCTTCCATCCTTTCAAAGGTAGGTAAAATGAGGACCCAGATTGTGGGGGCAATAAGCTGACTTTGTATAAATATATACAAAAGTATGAAGGCTATTGCTTAATGCACTGTAAGCCACACTGAGTCTTTGGAGAAGGGCGGCATATAAATCAAATTAAAAAAAAAAAAGACGACTTAGCCTGGGTTGAAAACAAAGTTTACATCCCTGCTAGCCAACCATTGGAACTCAAAGCGATGCCACAACTCCAAGATAACTGGACATTTTGGATTTGTGAAAATGCTACACCTAATCAAAAGGCAATTCTGGTGGCCATCCCTTAAAAAAGACATTGAGAGCTATGTGGCTAGCTGCCCCACCTGCACAGCTGCAAAAAGATGACAAAGAAAATCCCCAGGACTTTTACAAACTGTAACAGAATCTTCAGCACCCTGGAGAGAGATTTCTATGGATTTTATAGTGGAGCTGCCTGAAAGCATGGGAAACAGTTATTTGTGTTGTAACGGACCTCTTTTCAAAACAGGTTCATTTCATTACCTGCCAGAAGATCCCAACAGCAAAGACATTAGCAAAAATGTTTTAGTCCACATTTATCACCTCCATGGAGCTCCCCAACAAATTATCTCAGACAAGGGTGTCCAATTCACTTCCAAATTTTGGCGAGCTTTCTTTCTTTTTTTTTTATTGAAAAAGTTTTAAAAATTTTTACATACATTTTCTCCCCCCTCCCCAACCACCCCCCCGACTTCCCAGAGCAAATACAAATACAAGATAAAATACAGCTCAAATTCTCTAAGTTAAACTCCATTTCTCACTTATCATAATCCTAATCATTAAACAAGTAGATAAAAGGAAAGCAAGTCTTCTTTCTTCTTATTCCATCTAATTCAACAGAATTAATCTCCATGTCTCCGTTTATAGTTACAGCAGTTAATAAAACAATTAAGTATTACGTAATCACACCTATCATTACTCAATATAACTAATTAATACTTAGCAAATTATTAAGTCCATACGATCTAACAAGATATTTTATAACTTCTTTCATTTAAAACAGAGAAAAAAAACCCAACAACAACGAAAAATAAAAAAACCCTCAATCAAAAAAACCCCCCAAATTTAAAATAAAATACTATATAAAGTCTTCCATCCTCCATTTTTAAACCATCAAGGTCCAGTTATAGTTAAAACACTTAATAAAAAAAACAATAATAATAAATTTTTAAGTCAAAAAAGAAATATAACAATCAAACCTCTTATAAATTTATCAATACAGATAAAACATCATTTAATAACTATATCAAACATTTAAATTCTTCATACTAGATTAAACCAGTTGCTAATCTTCTTGTCTTCACATCTTCCAACAGCGTATAGAATATCTTCATCATTTACGTCTACCCACCTAAATAGAAAGTTGCTTCTTTATAAACCCCCCCCCGAGTGACTTTATAGTTGTATTTGTAATAATATCCATCAAATCCAGTCAAAAATTAGATTAGTAGATTCATCAGACGTATTAGAGAAACCACCAGATCAGCTGCAATTGCTCTAGGTCCATAGTCCTTTTGCCTTATATTTATTACCATCAAACAGGAAGCTCCAGTTTAGTATATTCAATAAAACTTCTATGATTACAGTTAGATCCAGATTTATCACAGTCCTTAATAAAATATTCCAAATCCTTCAAGTCGGGGCATATTTCACAGCCCAACACACCAGCATTGCTGTGATCTGTTTATTCTTCTCAAAATATTTCAATACAGCTATAGATTGCCTCCTCATCGTTCATCACTTGGTTAACTGGCATTAAACTGCTGTCTACTTTTTTTTTTCTCCCCAAAAATTCAAAATCTTTAAACATTTAAACAATACTTTTTAAGGACCATCATCTCATCAAGCAGGGTTATTTTCCATTTCTCCAGGCTTTCTTCTTTTCCTTTTTACGAACTTTCTTCTTAACTTTGATCCCTCTGCCTTTTTTAACTCCAGTAAAATTTTGCGGTTTTTGGGATTGGATATTATAAACTTTTTGCAGGAATGTAGCTTCTTCTGGGAACAGCTCTTTAAGTACAGATTGAATTTTATAAAAAAAAATTCATGTAGCCAAAATTTCATCAACTTCCAGAGTTTCTTGCTCCTGCTCAGCCTTCATCTTTCTCTCTTCTGTAAAATCTGCTATGGTCTGTTGTTGTTTTTTTTCCTCTCCCAGCTCTTCATTCAATCCCCTACTGCTAGATTGCAACTCAGTATTTCCATGTATTTCATTGTTTCCAGCTTGAGAAGCTTGAAATATAGTATCAATTCTTTTCAATAAAGCAGAGGTAATTGAGCTCAAAGCTTCCTCAAAGTCAGACCATTGAGGGTTAAATAACCCTCCTTTACTTTCTTTGTTTTCAAAAAACCCAGCCATCTTGCCCCCCTTCTTCCTTCCCTTCCAGAAGGACGGGGGGAAAAAAGAAGAAAGAAAAAAAAAGAATTTCAAGAAGAGAAAAGGGGAAAAAAAGACTTTTTAATTTATATTGCTGCTTGAGTTATTATTATTACATCCTTTCTTATTTCATCCACTTTTCAAAAAGGAGTTTTACGTTTCAAACAGGGGCTTATCAATAATTGCTTTTAACTTTCACTTCTTCACGCCCCGTTGAAACTCAAACGCCATCTTGCTTTCACTTTCCACTTAGGAGAAATCTTTTAAAGAAAGTAAATCCCTGGAGTTAAAAAAAAAAAAGAAAAAAAATACTTGCTGTTTCCTTCGTGCAACTTGTGCTCCGCCAACTTGGTTCAAGAAGTATTTGTTTAAAGTTGTTTAATGGGGTGGCCGCGGCATCTAGTTCTGACAGGGAAAAACTTCCCCGTCAGAGGCATCCCAGGTCCGGAGCTTTGACAGGCTTCACGGGGAGCTCTCATCTTCGAGCACCAGATTATTAGCAAAATCTGGTGCTCTTAGGGAGCTCTACCCCACCCGTCTGCTCTCCTTCCCCCCTTCTTCCTGGGGGGAAGGATTCCAAACCGCAAGACAGCCGATTTTCGCTGTTCTTGCGATTCTACGGAGTCTGGGGCTGGCGCTTTACAAAGAAGTGTCTGGCGATGCCGGCGGCTCAACCGGAAGTCTTTGGCGAGCTTTCTTAAACCTGTTAGGCTCTGCCCAGGGGCGGTCCTCTTCACACTACCCCCAAATGAATGGTGGCTGGGCGGAGAAAGCCAATGGTGTACTGGAACAATATTTAAAATGTTTTATTAACTACCAACAGGACAATTGGACTGTCCTGTTACCTTTTGCTGAAGTAGCTTACAACAAGTCTGTACACAGTAGCACTGGCTTCACCCCATTTCAGGTAGCCACAGGACAAGAATTCAATCCCATGCCAGAGCTACCAGCTAAGGAACTTGACATACCCTCCCTTAAGGAGTGGATAAACAACCTACAAACCACTTGGCCAGTGGTCAGACTAGCTCTACAAGAGGCTAGAGCAGCTTTTAAAATTCAAGCTGACAAGAAACACTGTGAACCCAAACCATTCAAGGTTGGGGACCACGTATATCCACAAAGTTTCTACAATCCTTACAACCGTCTAAGAAACTGGGACCAAAATTCATTGGTCCATTCCCCATTACCAGAATCATTAATCCTGTCATGGTACAACTCCTCCTTCCTAAGACACTTAGGCAGTTTCATCCACTAGGCATGACTGCAGCCTACTCAAGCCAGAAATCACTTCAAAAGTCAGACCCCCTTTGCCTACACCTCCAACCCCCATTATGGTGGAAGGAGAACAACATTTTGAAATTAAACATATCCTTTTTAAATTTTTTTTATTAAAAAAGTTTTTACAGCCATTTTCCCCCATCCCTCTTCCCCCTCCCACCCCTCCTCCACATCCCCTCCCTCCTCCCCCCTCCCCCCAACCCCCCTCCCCCCTCCCCAGACTTCCCAGAACAAATACAGGGTATAGCATTTAACAAACATAAGCTAAAATATTCTAACTATTGTAGACTCCCAACTCCTCTTGGTCTTGGTTACTCTTCCCCAAAAATTCTAGTAGGTTAACAACTTGCCTTATATTAGTCTTCGTTTATCTATCGTTGATAAACCCAGTTTATTTTAAATCATTTATTACGTAACTATCATTAACCTCTTTGCTAACATTTAACCAAAATCTTATAATCTGTATTTAATAATAATATAATCATCCTTTGGAATCACAAAAAAAGGGGTAAAAGCTATCCTCCAGAATGGGGGTACATCTCCTGCAAGTTATATATTAATAAATAATTCCTTAAATGATCCCCCCATTTCCAACTGCAAATTTTTGTAGTAAACAGCTCTTTTAATAAAAATTTCTGTCTAGCAACCCAAAAATTGAAACAATAAGCTTTGTCAGATTGCCATTCAAAATTTACTTTTTGATCTTCCATTATCTGAGCAAATGCCTCAGCAAGAGTCTCTTTCAAATTCTCTTGCTTATTTTCCTTCAAACATTTCAAATGTTACTATTTGTAATCCCATATCCTCTCCAGTTTGCTGCTTTGGAGTTCGAATAAACTCTTTAATTTCAACCATCTCATCAGAAACAATCTGCTTTTTACTTTTAATCACAGCAGCAATTCTTTCCTCTGTAGCACTAAGGGCTTCCAGCAACATTTCATATGTTACTATTGGTAATCCCGTTGGAGCAGAGAAAGATTGCAGTTTAGGCATTTGATTTTTAGGAACAGCAGTCTTTCTTTGTTGTGAAGCCATCTTTGAGTTTCAATTTAGTTTCAATCAGTATTCAAAACGACAAGTCCACCAGTTCCAAAAATTTCCAATCCTTAAATAATATCAGTCATTTCTTTTTCTTTTCTAAAGCCACCACTGTAATCTTTTTCAGTTTAATATCTTCTATCTTTTGATACAAAAGTATCCAAATTTAAACTGGGGCTGCCAGCGCTAGATGAGGCTTTCCTTGTAACTTGTTAACTTTCACTTTCCACGCCCCATTAAAGCTCAATCACCATCTTGCACTTTCTTCACTTAGTATTTCAGAAGGAATTAATACACATTTTGAGTTAAAGTTAGAATACTTGCAAGTCTGTTTCTCCTGTCTTTGTCTGCCTGCTTCAGTTCTGATGTTAATTCAAATCATTGTTTGCAGGAGTGGTCGTGGCGTCTTGCTCTGCATAAAGCAGAGTTGTCCCGGATCCGGAGCTCTGACGGGCTTTCCAGGGAGCCCTCACCCTTCGAGCTCCAGAATCATTCCTGGGGCTCTTGGGGAGTTCTACCTATTACCGGTTTGCTCTCCTCTCTCCCCTTTGCCCGGGGAGAGAGTTTTCAAGCTGCTAGACAGCTGATTTTCGCTGTTCTAGTGGCTTTTACGAGATTGCAGGGCTGGCGCTCCCCAGGGAGCGTCTTCAGTGCCTGTGGTGCCACCGGAAGCTCCAAAATTAAACATATCCTTGATTCCTGCACTCACCATTGCTCCACACAATATTTAGTGGCATGGAAAGACCTACCATCCTCTCAGAATGAATGGGTAGCCAAAAAACATGTAAAAGCCCCACACTGTTAAGGAAATTCCACCTGAAGTACACTCACAAACTATCCTAAATCTTGATATATTATATGTTTTATGTCTTCCTAGGTGGATTTTTCCATTTTTCTGAGGAGGGCAATATGTCAGATCCGTGTATCTGCCATTCCTCATGGAAGAAGGGGGCATTTGGATTTTTCATTTAGTTCTCTTTCCTATGTATCCTAGGTATCTTATTTCCTGTGTGGTCCCCTTTGTATAAACTTTAACCTGATTTATAACCGTTGCCTGGCACCAGAAATGCCTGGAGAATTCTCACCTGTGGGGAAATGAGAGGGGGGAGGACATGTGGATTGTAAAATGGCCCTGAGAAGCTCTTCTTATCTGCTTCTCAGAGAGGCTGGTACGATATTATCTTCATGCCTCGGATTGGTGGGAATTGACATGGGATGGTGGAGAGGGGTTTCTAATTTCCTTTATCCTGAACTGCATGCCCTGAGGGACCATACAGCCTGCTTTGAATCTTGACTTGCTTTCATCCCTTTTCAATAAAAAAGGTTCCTTTTGAAATACAAAGTTTTCAAGAGTTCGTACTTTCTTGGAAGGGGGTAAAGTTTTTACTTTTCTTGACTGTGAATCTTCATATTTTTAATGGTTTACTTTCCTTGACTTAATTACCCTTTATATTAACCTATTTTCTTAATTTAACACTTTCCTTTGGTGTTTTTGTCTTTGTTTCCCATTTTTTATTTCTATCTCCTCTCCTTAAAAAATGGGAATATCAGCTAGTGTTGCTTGTATAGGTACTCCACTAGGGTATCTTCTGGTATTGCTATATTGTGCCTTCATTTGAAATAACTGAGCTATTACCTAAAAAAGAGTTAGCTGAAGGTGTTGTTGGAGAGAGAAGAAAAATCTTGGCTTGGCTTCATCCCTCTTTATAATCTTTTGCTATTCCAGTCTGGTTGATAGCCATCTTTTGTGAGGAACATTTAAAGTAATTCAATAAAAACAACAGCCCTCCTTCTCATTATGTTCTTAATTATTCTTCTATCCTCCTGCAGTAAGTACTCTCAGGTTTACTAACAGGTTGCCTGTATTATTGTTAGGATAGCTAAAATAGGTTTTGTGAGATAAGATACTTTTTCCACCTTTAGTTTACATTCTTTGTTATCATCGGCATACCACATTTCATCAATCAAATTAGCTTGTCACAGTCAAACCACAATTGATGCTGATGCTATATGCTTCTATTAAAAAAACTACCCAATATTTATGGTATAAATGTTAAGATTATCAAATGGTGCTCATATTGATGAAGCCATCTGCATCGCCATCTTACTAAAAATCCATGGAATGAAGTTTTAAAATATGCTTAAGTGGGAGAAAACACAATTGTCTTTTCTGTAAAGAATGTGATTAAGATGAATGATTTGTCCAGAATGTTATTTTTGCTTCAGACAATACTATTTTAACAAACTGATATACCATTTAAACAATGGCAGAAAGATAGATCTAAATTTGTGTCAGGAGAAAAAAACTATGTGTTAAATATAAAGACTTATGTATAAAAGAGAGAGAGAGAGAGAGAGAGAGAGAGAGAGAGAGAGAGAGAGAGAGAAGAGGATTAGGATTACCTGATTTGAAATTATATTTTGCAGCTTGCTATTCAGTTTGGATGAAAGAGTGGATGTTGCTGAGGATTAGAAGGCTTTTGGAGCTTAGAAGAACATGATTTGAGATTTGGATGGCATATTTATGGTACAATAATGCTAAGGTTAATTTAAATTTTAAAAATCATTTTGTTAGAATATGGAACAAACATATTGTGCCCAAAAGTATCTGTATGGCTCCTAGCACAAAAAGCATTTTATAGAAAACAAATGTTAAGTAACGTAAATGGCTAACTTATTGTGGCATATTAGAATTTTGTCAAGGAGAATACAAAATAAAATCAAGAGAAGACTAGACATCAGAAGGATACACTTATCCATGGTGTTCTTATGAACAATTACTATAAAGATTTAAAATAGCTAAAAACACTTTTGGTTTTTGATCATTCTAAGATTGACTTTGAAGTAAAACAATGTACAAATGATGACCATGTTTCTATAATATATAAACTTCTGTTGAAATTTGAAAGATAAGAATAAGTGAAAGAATGTATGATAAAATGAGCTAGAAATTTTGGTTACAAGATGTAAATGGAAAGTGGAAGAATATGTGCTTGAAAGATTGAAATTTATGTTACTATCTTAAAGAGAATTTTTATAAAATGAGGTATTATTGGTATATATCACCAGAAAAATTGTTTAGAATGTATAAAGGTACTTCAAGTTTATGATGGAAATATAAATAAGAGAAATTATATCATGCTTAATAGATATGCAAAAAAGTTAGAAAATTTTGGTCTTAATTAAATATATTAATTCAGAACATTTAAAAGATTAATATACAATTGAAACCAGAGGCATTTGTTTTGGGACTAATCAATAAACAGTTGGAAAAAAGCCATGAAACTTTGTTTTTATACCTGATAACTGTAGCAAGACTATTATATACACAAAGGTGGAAAGATTCAACATTATTCACAATGGAGGAATGAATGGTGAAGATTATGGAATTTGCTGAAGCAGTCAAATTGGTAGCTTTGATCAGAGAAAAGACATTATCTATGTTTAATCATAATTCTCCTCAAGGAGCCTTCCCTGGACCCGGCAGTATTATCCAACTACTGTCCTGTCTCCAACCTTCGCTTTGTGGCGAAGGTTGTTGAGAGTGTGGCCGCGCGACAGTTTCCGCAATTCCTAGAGGAAACGTCTTTTTTTTTAAAAAAAGTCTTTATTTACATTTTCCATTAAAATCACACATAAAATAATATAAAGAAAAACATATAAAACACACAGACATTACAAATAACACACATATAATAGGTACTAATAGTACCTCACTCGATATACATTCAATGTAATATCATATTTCGGGGGAGTCAAAGCAATTCCTTTCTCTACTCATTTCCCTTAGGTCTAACCAGCCTCACTTATTCGTATAATATAGATTTCTCCTTATTAACCTTTTCACTTTAATTTAATTTATCATTTTCTTTTTTCTAGCCAAATATATACTTTTTCCCAGGATAAACATGTTTGCGTCTGGTCTTTGTCTTTTAACTTTTTAGTCAGCTTGTCCGCTTCCGCACTGTCCAAAATCTTTTTTATAATTGTTTCCTCAGGTGGGGTATTCTGATTTTTCCAAAATTGCGCATAAGTCAATCTCGCCGCTGTGATAATATGAATCGCCAAATACCATAGATCTTTCTTGATGTTATCCGGTTTGGATCCGAGCAAGTATGTCTCTGGTGGTCAATCAATTTTCATATTTAGTATCTCAATCAGCCATTTTTTTATGACCTTCCAAAATTTCACTGCTTTTGGGCACGTCCACCATTGATGGTAGTACGTGCCTTTTTCTAAACCACATTTCCAGCATACTGCTGATTGTCCTGTAGCCATTTTCGCCAGTCTATCGGGGGATAAGTGCCATCTGTATATCATTTTGTATATATTTTCTCTATATGCTGTAGAAACTACTAATTTCATGTTCTCCCACCATATCCCTTGCCATTTGTCTAAATGAATTGAGTACCCAAAATTTTCCCCCCAAGCAATCATCGTATCCTTAATTATTTTATCCCCTATCTCTAATCTCGTTAATAATTTGTAATTTTAGAAATCATTCCTTTTTCTTGTCCCATCAAAATTTTGTCTAGTTCTTGTGGTTCCACATATATACCTCTCCCATCTCTATCTTTTTTATATTTTGACTGGATCTGCAAATATGTCCACCAATCTAGTTGTATTCCTATTGAGTTTAATTCCTGTTTGGATTTGAGTTTTCCCTGTACATTCAGTACCTCTTTGTATGTTAATTTCTTTGTTGGGTTATAAAGTCTGGGATATGTTACTGCTTCTATTGGGGATATCCAACACGGTGTTTTATTATAATATTTTTTGCTAATCTTGTCCCAATTTCTAACTAGAATATTCCCTAAATAATGTTTAGTAAACCATTTACTTTGTGGGATACCATTTCACCAAAGTGCCATATGCCAGCCCTGTTGTAGGTCATGCCCCTCTAATTTAAGAAGCCAGATATTGTCTAAGGTAATCCACTCTTTTACCCACACTAACAAGGCTGCTGAATAATAATTCTCCCAATTTGGTAGGCCCAGACCTCCTCTCTCTCTTACTTCTTGCATCATCTTTTTTTTAATGCATGGTTTCTTTCCCTGCCAAATAAATTTAGTTACTGTTTGGTTTAATTCCATGAAAAAATTTTTGGGTAGGTTCACTGGGGCAGTTTGAAATAAAAAATTAAATTTTGGGAGAATATAAGATTTAATTGTTGTTACTCGGCCTAACAATGAAAGTCTCGGCTTGTCGTCCCACCCGGGGCAAGAAAGCTGTATTTTGCCCCATTTATCTAAGTCTTTTCTTGTTTGCAATAATAATTTATTGTAGTTGTCTTCTTGTATACTTGAGCATCTACCCAATAGCCAAATCCCTTATTTAGTTTTATTAACTATTTTCAACCCAGTTACTTCCTGTAATTCCTTTTTATCCTCCTCTGATATATTCTTTGTTAATAGATTTGTTTTCTTTTTGTTAATCAATAATCCTGCTACCGTCCCGAATTCTTCGATCGTCTCTAATAAGTATGTGCCAGATTTTATCGGATCCTTTAATATGAAAGCCATGTCATCAGCAAAGGCCTGAATTTTATATACCTGTTGCCCAATTTTAAGGCCTTTTATTTTTTCTTCATTTCTTATTTTGCATAAAAGGATTTCTAATGATAAAATAAAAAGTAAGGGAGAGAGAGGGCAGCCTTGTCTTGTGCCCTTATTAATATAAAATTCTGTTAGATTCCCATTTATCAACAGTCTGGCCGTTTGTTTAGAGTAAATAGCTTTTATAGCATTGGTAAATCTCTGTCCAAATCCCATATGGTCTAATTGTGTTAGTATGAATTCCCAGTTTACCCTGTCAAAAGCCTTCTGAGCGTCTATAAAAACTAATGCTACTTGTTTACCTGGGTGTTCTTCATAATATTCCAATATATTTAACATGACCCTCAAATTATCTTTTAGTTGACACGCTGGTAAGAATCCCTTCTGGTCACTATGTATGAAATCATTCAAAAATCCTTTTAGTCTACTTGCCAAAATCGTTGTAAAAATTTTATAGTCAGAATTCAGGAGGGATATTGGTCTATAGTTTTTTATATCTGATGAGGGGGGGGTCTTCTTTTGGAATTAAACTAATGTTTGCCTCCTTCCATGAATGAGGAATTTCAGCCTTTCCCAGCACTTCATTAAAAAGATCTTTCATGTGTTCTCCCATTACCTCAAATGTTACTTTGTAAAATTCCACTGGTAATCCATCTGTGCCCGGTGTTTTCAAATTCCCTTGTTTCTTCATCGCTCTTTCAATTTCCGTTAGGGTAATTTCCTCATCTAATATTTCTCTTGTGAGACTGGATATTTTAGGTAAGTCCGAATTTTCTATATAATTTTTTATCACACCTACTAAAATCTCTTCTTTTTTGTATAATTCTTTATAGAAGTCCACTGCAATTTTTTCCTTTCCTTTTTTGTCTCTTATTAAAATTCCCTCCTTATCTTCTAATTGCTCAATTTGTCTATTTTGTTTTTCTTTTTTGAGTCTATATGTGAGCCATCTTCCTAGTTTGTTAGCTGATTCAAAATATTTTTGCCTTGCTATTTTTACCTTATCTTTTAGTTTGTCTAGCTCTAAAAGATTAAGTCGATGTTATCTGTTCTTTTGCCTCCATAGATAGTGGGTTATCTTGTAATTGTTCCTTGGCTTTAATTAATTAATTTATTATTTCACCCCTTTCCTGTTCCTCTTTTTTATACTTAATGGCCGTCTGTTTTATAATAAGACCTCTTATAAAAGCCTTAGCAGCATCCCAAATTGTAATGGCATTCCTGGCGTCTTATTAACCTGGAAAAAAAAAATTTCTGTCTTCAATTTTTGTACAAACTCCTTTTCATGTAGGATTTCTGTTTTCATCATCCATCTCCTTCTATTTTTCCCCTCTTCTTTTAATACTATCAAAACTGGATTGTGGTCCGCCCAATCATTTGGTAAGATTTTAATTTCTGCCACTTGAGAATTAATTTCTTGTGACATCCACACCATATCCAATCTAGACCACGATCCATGTCTGGGGGAATAGTATGTAAATTGTTCTCTAGTCTGGTTATATTCTCGCCAAGTATCTTTCAATCCCAATTCCTCTCTCATTTCTTCACAGATAATTGGCAAAGTCCTTTTGTCTTGGCCTTTATTCCCTTTCTTTCTATTTTCCCCTGTTTTATAATCTTGTGTTCTATTAACAATCGCATTAAAATCCCCCATAATACATACTTGTTCGTATTCCTGTTCTCTTATTTCTTTTCGTATTCTTTGAAAAAAATGAGGATTGTTTGGTGTTAGGCGCATAAATTCCAATCAGGAGTATCTTTTTTTGTAATAATTCTACTTCTAATATCAATATTCTTCCCTCTTTGTCTGCAAATAGTTTTTTTGGCAAGAGATATTCTTTAACAACTTTAGCTACTCCTCTTTTCCTCTCTTCTGAAGCTGCTACACATAATTTCCCCGCCTTGGGGCATTTTAACAGATTAGTTTGTGATAATTTAATGTGTGTCTCTTGCAAACATGTTATATCCGTTTTGGCTTTAATTATTTTCGATAAAATGCGTCTCCTTTTCATCGAGGCATTAAGACCGTTAACATTTACCGTAAGTAATCTTACTCCTTGGTTCATTTCTATCTATTCGCCCCTTTAGTTTTGGCTGCTAATCGAGTCTCTACCCCGTATTCCTCCACTCCTCCTTCTTCCCCCCTCCTCCCATTTCTTTTCCCTTTTCCATGCTCTACTTGAGCTCCTCTCTCTTTTCTCCACTCTTCTTTCTGACTCCTCTGACCCTCTTTGCCTACTTCCCTTTCTCTCTCTCTTTCGCCATGTCCAAAATAATTTTCACAGAAGTCTTGTGCGTCATCTAAACTCTCAATTTTAATTTTCCATTCTTGCCACGTCACTAAAAGTCCTTCCGGTAATAACCATCGGTATGGTGCATTATGTTTTCTCAGTTGTGCGGTTATGAAGTGGTAATTCTGTCGCTGCTCTCTCACTCTTCTGGGGATCTGTTTAAGAATTATAATCTGTCTTCCTTTGTATGTTACATTCTGATCCCTGGCCTTATGAAGTGTTTCGTCTCTTAATGCTTTTTTTGTCAGCCTTACATGTACTTCTCTGGGAAGGTTGTGACGCCTCGTGTAATTGGTATATACTCGATATGCTTCATCTATGTCTCCACATACTTCTTCTTTTTTTCCTCCCCACTACTTCAGCAATTATTTCTCCTACAATTTCCTCCAATTGTTCCTCTTTATCCACAACCACATTTTGGAGATGTAAAAAAAGGGGGGATTTCTCCATCTCCAAAAAGACTATCTCCTCCTCGAGTTTCCCCACCGTTTGATCACATTTCTTTTCATACTCTCAAACTGGGTTTCAACTCTATCAGCCGTTTTTTCCACCTCTGTCAATCGTTCCTCATGTTCTAACATGGTTGTTTTCATTTCTCCCAGAGTCTCTTTCACATGTGTAATTTCTCCCCTTAACCCACTCATCTCAGATTTTAAATCCTCAAAGTTTTTGGCAATTGATTCTTGATTCTTTTCCATAATTTCTTGGATGTTTTGGAACACCGTGTGCATATCTTGTATTGTGATTGGTTTCTCTGTTGCTGGTAATTTTTCAGGTGACTTTTTTGCCCCTGGGGGAGTGGTTATCAGGGAAGCTACCATTGTGGAAGGTATGTATTTTTTCGCCACTTTTGTAGCTGTAACCGTAGTGGACATATTGGCTAAGCAAAAGAGTTTTCCCCACCTTAACATACACAAGTGTTGTTTCTTCTATATAGTTTAACACCCCCCTTTGATTAAGCTCTCACTATTATTCAATCTTACTCCTATACTATTATTCCTCTCATCTAATTTACCTTATCTTTCTATAATTAAATTATATATATATATATATATATATATATATATATATATATATATATTAATACAATAGTTTATATTAAATAATAATCAATCAATATAGCAATAATACAATAAAAAATAATAAAAAGAAGAGTAATAATAAACAATCAATTAATCATCAATTAATCCAAAGCCATTATAAACAATTAATAAATATTAGGAATATAAAAATTATCAATTCACTTCTTCAGGAGGGTATTAATCAACTCTATTGATTAATCACATTAAATTAATCACATTAAATTGAAAAGAGCTCACTATTAGCGTTCCTGTGGGGGGGGGGGTCAGGAGAAGTTTTACCCCCTAATCATTCCCCTCTTCTTAATGTGAAAAGGCCACAGTTATTGTTTTTTACTTCACTGTACTCCAACTCTATTCCACAGCAGCGAGATGTTTACAATCCTAGAAATGTATACTTCTTTCACCTGTAGACTAGGCTGCCGCTATCTTCTCCAGTCGCTGCACAGCCCCTCTTTTTTCTTCTTTTCCATCTTCAAAATCCTCTTCTTCTTTCTCCGTTTGGTTCCGTTTTGCCTTGCCTCCCCAAGCCGGTCAAAACTGCAGCATCACGGGCTTCAGGGCCGCTATTCCGCGGCCTTCTTCCTGTCCTCTGGATCCTCGGAGCTCACGCTTCAATGCGGCAGCGGGGTCGCACTCCTCCTCCTCGCCTCCAAAGAAAGCCCCTCTGCTCTCCCAACCTCTCCAGGGCTGAGAACGGCACCAAAAACGCTGCGGAGGTCTGGAAAATCGATCGGTCTAGCAGAGCTAACGCCACACAGATCTTTCTGCTCTGACTGCTGCACTGGAAGTCCCTAGAGGAAACGTCTTATCTAGATCCATTCCAGTCGGGTTTCAGGCCTGGGCACAGCACGGAAACGGCATTGGTTGCCATTTCTGTGCTGTGATCTCTGGAGGGCTAGATGATCTCTGGAGGGCTCGGGACAGGGGTTGTTCCTCTGTTCTGGCCCTGTTAGACCTCTCAGCGGCTTTTGATACCATCGACCATGGTATCATGCTGCACCGGTTGGAAGAGCTGGGGATGGGGGGCACCGTGTTACGGTGGTTCTCCTCCTTTCTCTCATACCGGTCGCAGTTTGTGTTGGCAGGGGAACAGAGGTCGACCTCGAGGCCTCTCATACGTGGAGTGCCTCAGGGGTCGGTCCTCTCGCCCCTTCTGTTTAACATTTATGTGAAGCCGCTGGGTGAGATCATCCGTGGCTTTGGGGTAAAGTACCACCAGTAAGCTGATGGCACCCAGCTGTACATCTCCACCCCAGACCACCCCAATGATGCCCTTGAAGTGATGTCCCAGTGCCTGGAAGCTGTGCAGATCTGGATGGGGAGAAACAGGCTCAAGCTCAACCCTTCCAAGACTGAGTGGCTGTGGTTCCTGGCATCCCGATATAGTCAGTTGACTCCATCACTGACTATTGGGGGCGAGTCTCTGGCCCCCACAGAGAGGGCTCGCAATCTGGGAGTCCTCTTGGATATGCAGCTGTCCTTGGAGGAACATCTGATGGCTGTAGCCAGGGGGACTTTTTGTCAGGTTCGCCTGATCTGCCAGTTGTGGCCCTTTCTTGATTGGGATTCCCTGTGCACAGTCACTCACACCCTCGTCACCTCTCGCCTGGACTACTGTAATGCTCTCTACATGGAGCTCCCCTTGAAGGGCACCCGGAGGCTCCAACTGATTCAGAATGCAGCTGTGCGGGTAGTTACAGGAGCTGCATGGTGCTCCCACACAACACCTCTCCTGCGTGAGCTGCACTGGCTCCCAGTGGTCTTCCGGGTGCACTTCAAGGTATTGGTTATCACCTTTAAAGCGCTCCATGGCATAGGACCTAGTTATCTTCGAGACCGCCTTCTGCTACCGATGGCCTCCCATCGACCTGTGCGCTCCCACAGAGAGGGCCTCCTCAGGGTGCCATCAGCCAAACAATGTAGGCTGGTGACCCCCAGGGGGAGGGCCTTCTCTGTGGAGGCACCTACCATCTGGAATCAGCTGCCCCAGAGATAAGGAGAATTCAAGACCTTGGTGCCTTCCACCGTGCCCTTATAACATCTTCCCTTTTCCCTTTTCCCTGTATCACTAATATACATTTCGTGTCCTGGCTTATAGACAACATTTAGGTTGTAATTCTGCAAACTAAGCATCATGCTCTGCTGACGTTTGGGAGCACACAAAAGGGGCTTCTTGAATATGGCTATTAACGGCTTGTGATCAGTTTCAGCTGTGACTGTATCCCGGCCATAAAGATAATGATGGAAGGGCTTCCGCTTCCGGTTCCGCTGGCGACAGACTTTGATCGGGCTAGCTCTGGCCCCAGAGTCTGATCCCCCCCATCTGGAGGCCCTTTGGGCCAAGCGCCCCATTATTGGGGCGTTTGCCGTTTGAGGGCGGCTCGCCAGGGGTCCCCTGCCTCACTTCCAGGGGCCGGGAGGCCGATGCTGGCGCGCCCGAGGCTCCAGAGGGGGCGGGAGGTGATCGGCGGCTTTTTTTCGAGGCCGCGGAGGCGCCACAGCGCCTAAGGGGACCGGTGCTACCTAAGAAGGCACAACGGACTGTACTGACTGATTGCAGAGTGGAGCAGGCATCCTGGAGGCGAGAGGGGGGGTTGGAGTTTCCCCCCCCCCTTGTAGCTGGAAAGGTGCCATGCCAGAAAACTAGGGGGAAGGAGATGGGGTGAAACCCCTTACCTTTCTGACTTTTCCTTGGAGGATGGCTGTGGCAGAGTTTCTTGGAGAGGTCTGGTGGCCCCTCCCCCCGGCAGGCAATGGCGACGGTCTGACTTCCTGCTTCTTTATTTATGATTGAAGACAACATTCTCCTCTGGCTTCCTGTTTGACCTACTCTATACTTCGGACTCGTTGCTCCTGTGAGCGCCCACTGGTGGACAGTTGAAAAATTACTTTGATTGCGAATCCCTCTTTCTTCTCTGGAGGTTTGCCCTTTGATTTCTCATCTTCTACTGATCTAAGATGGCTAAGGGCCACAAATCAGCAGCAACTGACATGGGGAAAATTTTGGAAAGACTGGCGATATTGGACCAAAAGTTGGACAAGTTAGATGACGTCCAAAAAGGATTATCTGAAATTAAATCTGAAATGACACTTATGAAAAAAGATTTAAATGATGTTCAACAGCTGGCAGAGCAAAACAAGAAGAAGATGGGGGGTCTGGAGGGGGAGGTACGGGCACTCCAGAAGGTGGAGGATGGGAGAGGAAATGCAATGTTAACCTTACAATTGGATAAGATGTCTTATTTTCTCAGGTTCCAAAACGTGGAACAACTTGACCAGGAAAATTTGAGAGAAGTGATGGTTAAAATGTTGGGTGAATTTTTAGAAAGAGATTTGGAGTCTATTGGAAGGGATGTGGACTTGGTGTACAGAGTAAACTCACAATTTGCAATTTTACATAATCTACCAAGATTAAATTTGTGAGAAGGGAACTGAGAGATGAGATATTGAGAAAACAAAGACTGGGGGCGCTGGTGTACAGGGGCAAGGAGATCACCATCCTGAAGCAGATTCCCAGACAGGTACGAGAATTAAGAAGAAAATATTATTTTTTATCAAATAAGCTGTACCTCAAGGGAGTAGGTTTTAGGTGGCTGATTCCGGAGGGTTTGATGATTTTTTGGGAGGACAGTAAGAAGAAAATTAATAATGTAACGGAAGCTAAGGCTTTTTTTGACCAACATAAATCCTTCCTAGGTGGAGAAGATACAGGAGCCGAAGAGGGGGAAGTATTAGATGATCAAGGAGCGGAGGCGGACGGAGCTGTTGCGGCCCGGGAGGGGGAGGGAAGCCAGACCATGGTTTTAAGAGCCAGAACTAGGAAATGAAGAAAGGAGGGGAATCTATTGTTTAAGGTTTTTTTAATTGACATTTTTTTCTCTCTCTCTTCTTTTATTGTATTTTGTATAACACTCTTTTTTTTTTGTTTATATAATTTTTATATAACCTGGTTGTTTGTTTTGATTTAAGATAATAATGTCTGTTGTGTGAGAAATTTAAAAAAAAGAAAATAATAATTGAAATATCTTTTTATAAAGATATTGAAAATTCAACATATTGTAAACTATAATATTGTATATTCTTAACCAATAAAAACTTTTTATTAAAAAAAAAAAGATAATGATGGAAATGCTGGCAGGCAAATACAATACTTAAGCACTCCTTTTCAATTTGGGCATAGTTCAACTCACCATCAGAAAGCACTCTGGACGCGTATGTGATCGGCTGACCTTCTTGCATTAGGTAACATCCTTGTCCATTTTTGCTCGAGTCACTTTGAATTGTGACAGTCTTTGTAACATCGTAATATTTTAACACTATAGTGACCAAACATTTTACCTCCTGTACTGCCTGCTCATGTTTGGGGAGCCAATGCCAAACTGCAACTTTGTCCAGAAGACATCTCAATAGGTGACTTCCGATAGGTTCGGCAGAAATTTTGCTAGATAGGTAACAAATCCGATAAATCTCTGCACTGATTTAACATCACCAGGCGATGGCATCTCCACAATGGCTCTGATCTTTTCTGGATCGGCTTTTAAACCTTGTGAGGACAAAATATGCCCATGGAAGGGGACTTCGTGCACCTTAAATTGCAACTTCTTTACACTGAGCCTTAACCTCACCTGCCTACACTGATCCAATAATGCTATTAACTTCTCATCATGGTCATGCTCAGCTTCTTCATCTGTTTTGCCACAGCTGACTATAAGGATATCATCAGCTATTGGCTCAATTCCATCGAGCCCACTCAATAATTCATGCTTTCTTTGATATACCTCTGGTGCTACCGAAACTCCAAAGGGTAATTTAAGCCATCTCTTTCTACCCCATGGGGTCCAGAACATAGTCATGTAGCTGCTTGTTTCATCCAGTTTACGCTGTAGAAAGGCGTCTCTCGCATTAATAAGCGTAAAAACCTGTGCTTTGGGTAGCTTGTGCAAGACGTCATCAAGCATCGGCATTAAATAATGTGACCGCTTCAGGACCATATTCAAAAACTTGGGATCGATGCAAATTCTAATTTTCTCTGGCCTCCTAATGACAACCATATTACTTATCCAGTCAGTGGGCTCGGTTACTGACAAAATATGTTCTTCCGCCTCATACTTATCCAGTTGTGCTTTAACCTGCTGCTTAATAGCTATAGGCACACTGCGTGGTGCACTTTGTACTGGGGAAATAGCAGGGTCAAGTTCAAAATGAACCTCTCCTGGAACAGATACTATGGGGCCCTCAAACACTTCCTGGTATACTTGAAGGATTTGCTGTTTTGTTAATGGCCCCACCCAAGATTTAGGGGGGGGTGTCTCACAACCTTGTGTAACTCGGCCAGAATGGTAAACTGCATCAACCCCAAGCGCTCACATATTGATCCTGACAATAATGGTTTCTGATCCACTTCCACCATCTCAATTTCAAGTTTATGAATATCCCTATGTATGCTGCATTCTGTTTGAAATAGGCCCAGTGAGTTTATTAATTCTCCTGAATATAATTTCAATTTGGTACTGCTGGGCTGAAGAGGTATCTCATGTGCCAATCTCATTTTGTCCTTTAAACTCAGAACATCACAGGTTGCACCTGAGTCCAGCTGACAGGGTTGAATTACGTTGTTAAACCTGAGATTCACAAACCATTTTTTGCCCTTGGAATGTACTATGCCGATGCATTCTTTTCTGTAAACTGCATTAGTAATAAACAATGATGCCTCCTCCTGATATACATTCTCCGAGTCTGACATTTGCTCAATTGTATGCAACTTCCTTACTTCCCTTTTCCATGCCTGACACACTCCTGCAAAATGGTTTAGCCTCCCACACACTGCAGATTTTCCCATATGCTGGGCACTGCTCTCTCTCTTGTATGTGCATACTGCCGCAATATTTGCATGCTACTTGGTTGTTCACTGATGAATTATGAAACTGCCTTTTATTCCGATATTTGTATTGATAATTCATCATGCTTGGCTGCTGTTTGGAGACTATATTAACACAATCCTTATCCCGCTCTAGGACTCTCAGCCGTTTGTCAGTTAGTTCTATAATCTGACACATCTCAATTGCTGCTTGTAGGCTTAAATTATGCTCCCTCAAGAGATGGCGGAGTGTGCTTTCACTAGCAACACCCAAAATATTTTGTTCCAAATGAGCTCATTCCTTAAGGGGCCATAGTCACAACTGGCCACTTTTTTCTTTAAACATGTGACAAAATTATTTATCGTTTCATCTTCTCCTTGCTTGCAACTGCCAAATATGTATCTTTCAAAAATAAAATTTTTCAGAGGTCTGAAATAAGTCTCTAAAGTGTCTAGAATAACTTTGATATCTCTTTCTTGCTCCACAGAAAGGGTTAAATTGTGTCTGTAGATATGAAGGCATTCACTACCCATCAATCTCCTTAATGTGGCAGCTTGAACTGCTGCTGGCTTCTCATCCAAGCCTGTAGCTAAGGCATAATCTTCAAACTCTGCTCTGAACTCATTCCAATTGCTACCGCAGTCTCTACTCACCCTCATAGGCTCAGGCAGAGGTATACTGTAAGCAGCTGCCATACCTCCACTGCTTAGCTTTTGGGAGTATGCTTCAAATGTGTCCGGAAGACATGGATTTAGGCTTCTGACACCATGTTTCAGAGAGATTTAATCGTCAGTAAAAAGCCCTTAACAAATCATCATTGCAGGTATATATCTACATATGACAGGAACTGGAAATACCTCACAGACGCAGCTGGAGGCAGCTCCTCGAGAGTCAGGAAATGGATCTCAAACTAGTCCTGCCAAGACTGCAGACATAACCCTTGTAACAAACACTTTGCCCTTTGGGATGAAGAGAGATAGAATTCCAGTGTGTTCTCCTAGACCTTTTTGGCACCAGGGACTGGTTTCATGGAAGACAAATTTTCCACCGGGGTGGGGGGGAGGTGGGGAAATGGTATCAGGATAACACACAGGGAAGCCTTCAGTAGAAGACGCTCTCTGCTTCTGCTCCAGAGGAAACTCCCAATCAAAGACCCAGGGAAACAGAAAGAGGTGTGAATGTCCACTGCCTGAACTTTTCAGTGGAAGAGAGTGGGGGAGGGAAAGAGAGAGAGAGAAAGAGAGTGAGTGTCAGGGTTCCAAGTAACACCCCCAATGAAATCAAACTCTGAGGCTTGAGGTTCCTCAAAGCTAATTCTTATTAGAGATGTCATATTGGCACATCTTGGAAAACCCGAATCTGAGAGCTTCCGGGTTTTCCTCACCCAAAAGAAAGTTCAAGTCCTTGCCTTTCACCCACATGTCCATCATATGAACCAATCAGGTACCCTTTGGAACAGAATATACCTCCTCATTCTCAGCACAGCTGCAGGGCACAACAGCCTTGACTTTCTAGAAAGAATGTTATTTAGACTACATATCATCTTCACTCCATACAATCCCCCCTTCCATTTTCCCACATTTGTGGGAATTTGTGGCAGGCCTGAAGGCTCAAAAGTGAAAATATGGCTTCCAGGTCTGACAGGCTGCCCCCCCTCAGAAAAAGGGGTGTACTGGAAAGTGTGTCCTGGAAAGAGAATAATATAGGGGGTTAATCATGCTCATAACCACCTCTCCCCCACTCCCCAGGGGGACCCTTTGGCTTATCTGGGTATTTATTGATACCCTGATATTAACTCTTTGGCTGAGCAGCTAAATCAATTCTTCAGCTGTTTTGAGGTGGACACAGGAACAACCATCATTCCAGCATTTACCACTGATAGTGCACCATTAACATCTACCATTGATAGACAACCACTTCTATTGCAGATCTCTGATGTGAGACACACTTTCCAGAATGTCAATATCAAGAAGGCAGCTGGGTCTGATGGAATTCTGGGATGAGTTGTCAGGGATTGCGCTGCAGAGCTAGCTGGAGTGTTATGGATATTTTCAATCTATCCCTGTCACAGTGCTCTATCCCTACCTGCCTGAAGACATCTATTATAGTGCCAGTCCCCAAGCAGACAGTAGTAGTATCCTTTAATGATTATAGACCAGTAGGTTTAACATCTATTGTCATGAAATGTTTTGAGAGGCTGGTGTTGAACTATATTAAGGCTAGTCTTCCATCTACTTTGGACCCATACCAATTTGCATATAGGGGTAATAAATCAACTGACGATGCTATGTCTCTTGTTGTCCATACTGTATTGAATCACTTGGAACAACAGGGGACATATGCTGTTATTTGTGGATTATAGCTCTGCCTTTAACACCATTTTACCCAACAGATTGTTTTTTAAAATGTCCAATTTGGGTATAAATCAGAGAATTTGTTTGTGGATAAGGGATTTTCTGACAGGTAGGCCATAGTAAGGATGGGATCTCACCATTCCTCTACCCTGATACTAAGCACAGGAGCCCCCCAAGATTGTGTGCTAAGCCCTTTCCTTTATTCCTTGTACACACATGACTGCACCCCATTGTACTGTATTACACCTATGCAATTATTAAATTTGCGGATGACACAACAGTGGTGGGGCTCATTAATAAGAACAATGAATCTGCTTACAGAAAGGAAATACAAGGGCTGACATTGTGGTGTAATAAAAATAATCTCACACTTAACACCACAAAAACTAAAGAACTTATAATTGACTTCAGGAGGAAGAGAGATATACATCTACCATTGTACATAAATGGTGAGGTGGAGAGGGTGGGTAGTTTTAAATTTCTGGGCATGTATATCTCGGAGGACCTCTCATAGACTATGAATGCTAACATGCTTGTGAAGAAGGCACAGAAGAGGCTGTACTTCCTGAGAATGCTCAGGAAGATCAATCTATCTCAGCATCTACTTCTGCCCTTCTATCGCAGCACCATTGAGAGTGTTCTGACATATGGCATTCTTGCATGGTATAGGAGTAGCTCTGTAGTGGACAAAAAAGCTCTACAGAGAATCATTAAAACTTCCCAGAATATCATCAGACTCCAGCTACCAGCCCTGGATGTCATCTTCGAATCTCGCTGTTTGAGAAAGTTGCATAACATTCTCAGAGACTCTTCCCATCCTGCTTACAATCTTTTTGAACTGTTGCCTTCTGGCAGAAGATACAGAACAATTAAAACTCAGACCACACATTTTCTGAATAGTTTTTATCCCAGAGCTATAATTGCACTCAACAATGAACTAAAGGGGCAACATCAGTGAGCTGTTGGACAGTATTACTTGGTCTGTTGTGTGGATGTTTGGGTGGTTTAGGGGTGGAGAATTGTGGTGTGTGGGAGTGTGTTTGGGGATTGTTATGTGTGTTGGACCTGGTCTTTGGGTGTTAAGTGCATTTCGTTGTAAGGATATACTGTGTATACACATACAATGACAATAAAGTTATTTATTTATAAAATTTATGAAATTATTGTGGAATTGTTTGAATAGCCTATCTGCCTTTACATTCCAACTCTTGACCCATGTAGCTTCAGATAAAGGGTACCCTTTCCGGTGTACTAAGTATTGTAATTGACCCCTATATAACCTAGAAACTAAAATTTTCTTGACTTCATTTCTCCTTGTACAACTATAGGAGGTGGAGGTGCCACTTCTTCTGCCGCTTCTGACAGCACTTTTTTAGTATTTTCTCACCCCTTTTTCAAAGACTCCATCCATTCTGCCAAAGACATGGAAGAAGGGGACTCTCTGGGCAGTTCAGGCATGGGGACAAACTCTATGTCACTGGTGACCTGGAAAGGGGTCAGTCCAGTGCTGCTGTGCACTGCATTGTTGTAAGCCCCCTCCAAAAACAGTAACAGATCTGCACCGTTCACTTGTTGGTAATCCACATAGCATCTTATGTACTGCTTCACCATCACATTCGTGCATTCTACCACTCCGTTCGTGCTCAGATGGAAAGCCAAGCTAAGCCTTTGTGTGGACCTGCTGGACCTCAAGAATTCTCTCCAGAATTTGGCTGCAAACTGGACTCTCGATCTGAGATGATGTGGCAAGGTATTCCATGCAGGCAGTAGATGTGTTTGATGAATAGTTTTGTGAGTTTCTTTGAGGATGGTAATCTGGAGGAAGCAGTGAAATGGGCTTGTTTAGAGAACAGACCAATAACTGTCCAAATTACTGTGCTCCCCCCATTTTCTGGGAGCTCGACTATAAAATCCATTGTGATTTCTTCCCAAGGTCTGCTGGGTCTTGCCATTTGCTGAAGGAGTCCAGGTGGTTTTCCAGGTCTTGTTTTCATTGCTGCATATGTGGCACAGCTTCTTATGTAGTCTTTCACTTCTGCTTTCATTTTTGGCCACCAGAATTGTCTCCTAGTGAGGTGTAGGGTCCTCAGGAATCAAAAGTGGCTGGCCAGTTTGGAGTCATGGCTACCCTGGAGTACTTCCAGTCTCAGACTTGCAGGGACATACAGTTTGGATCCCTTCCATGCTAGTCCCTCTCTCATGGTCAAGACGTCTTTATTGTCTGTGAGCCAAGGGTCAGCTAGTAGCACTGCTTTCAATTTAGCCGTCAGTCCATCCCGGGTTGGGTTGTGTGGTTGCCTGGCTTGGCTCCTGGTGGTGACTTGTGCAGTTTATTGTGTGGGGGGAATGATGGCGTGGACCACTTTCTTCCAGCAGCTGTCAAATTGAGGTTTTCTTGATAGGGCGTTTGCCAACAGATTTTCCCTTGCTGGTATGTTTTTCAGCTCAAATTTGAAGTGCCTGAAGTATTGAGCCCAGCAGACTTGTTTGGGAGAGAGTTTCCTGGGGGTCTTTAGGGCTTCAAGGTTTTTGGGATCACTCCAGACCTAGAAAGGCACTTCCCCCCCCCCTAGGAAATTTCTCCAAGAGAGTAGGGCCCATTGAACCATGTAGGCTTCTTTCTCCCAGATGGCCCGCCGTCTCTCTGTGTCATTGAGTTTTTTGGACACGTAGGCACAGGGCCACAGTTGTCCTTTGTTGTTCCTTTGTAGGAGTACCGCAGCCACTGCCATATCATTAGGATCGGCTTGTATGATGAATTGTTGCTCTGGGTCTGGGTGCTGCAGAATCGGTTCCTGGGCAAACAGTCTTTTTAAGTTTTCAAAGGCTTTTTGACAGTCCATTGTCCAAGCAATTGACTGATTCAGCTTTTGCTTCATCAGAGAAGACCTCATTTTCAACAGTTCTGTTAGGGCTAGCGCCACCTCCATGAAAGCCGGGATGAACTGTCTATAGAAGTTACCGAACCCTAGGAAGCTTTGAAGTTGTCTACGGGTGTGTGAGGATTGCCAATCGAGTACTGCTTTCACTTTCCCTGGGTCCATCTCCACACCTCCACTGGAAATTCGGTAGCCCAAGTAATCTAGGGAGGTTTTGTGAAGCTCACACTTTGACAGCTTCGCATAAACTTGGTGGCAAGGAGTTTTTTCAGGACTTGATGGACAAGTTTCACATGTTCATCAAGGGTCTCACTGAATATGAGAATGTCATCTAAATAAACGAGGACCCCTTGGTATAGGTGCTCATGTAGCACTTCATTAATGAGTTGCATGAACACTGTGGGGAGCCCTTGTAGTCCGAACGGCATGACTTTAAATTGGAAGTTGCTGAGCGGGCAGTTGAAGGTAGTTTTTCACTCATCTCCCTCTCTGATTCTTACGCAATAGTATGCTTCCCTTCCACATATTTAATTAAGCCCAAAATTTTCTAACTTTTTTGCATAACTGTTAAACTTGATAAAATTTCTCTTGTTATTTATATTTCCATCATAAACTTGAAGTACCTTTATACCTTACCCTTCGACAAGTGGTTTGGCATGTCTTTCATGGGAGGGGGAGGGGGGAGGTGTTTTCTTTTTCTTTTTTAAATCAAGTTTTAGTGATTGTTTTCTTTCACACACACACAAATATTTTATGAACAGAGTATTGACCGTATCATATCTTATACAACTTATCATATCCAATTTTATTTTACAGTTACCATTTTTGCCAAAATATTATTTTTCCATACTTTTTTATCTTATCTTAATACTTCTATGCTTATTATATTAACAGCATCACCATCTGCTCTTAAATCCTAGTTTCTTAACATTATTTCAATTAGTTATCTTATCTTATCCATTGTTAATCATATATATTCCCTTTTAACTTTCATATTAATCCATTCTTCATCCTAATAAATTTGAACATGCTCAGAGTTGCCTTTCTCCCATTTCATTTCCCTTGTTTTCCAACAATTCTTCTTCTCCTCTCCCCTCTTTCTCTTCCCTCCCTTCTTCTATCCTTTTCTTTTTTCTTTCCAAAAAGTTTTTTATTTTTATTTTTTATCAACATATTCAAATGTACAGTCTTTTGTCCATCATTAATCATTATTCATTCATCTTATTCTTTAACTTCCATTTGCTAATTAATTGTTAGGGTCTGCTCTTCTACCATCTTTCCTTTATTTTAATACAACCTTTCCTTTTCTTCCCTTCTCTCTCCTCTTCTGTTTCTTTCTACTTTCCTCATTCCTCCCCTTCTTCCCTTTTCTACTTCCTCTCCTCTTTCCCCTCTCCTCTCTTCTTCCTCCCTTTCTCACCCTCTCTCCTCCTCTTTCCCTCTTCTTTCTTCCCCTCCTTTTCCCATTCTTCTTTTCTTCTCTTCTCATCTCCCAACTCTCCTCCCTCCCCCTTTTTACTCCTCTCCCGTTTTCCACTCCCTTGTTGTTTCCTTTTTCAATTCAATCTGAGATGGTATTCAAGCACCCCCAATTTCTATTCACATACATCTTCATTTCCAATTCTTTTTTTTACTTTATAATTCCTGTACATTATTAATCAATCCATGTGTCATCTGGGTATGACATTTTTGTGCCCTCATTCTTCATAATTTATCATCATTTCTTAACACATACATTTGTCTTTCCTTTTTCATTTAATTTTAATATACTACAACTTAATCATCCCAAAGTTCTTATCTTTACCATGTTTATTGCCTATACTCATTTTCTATCCATTGATAAAATTTTCCCCATGTTATAATACTCTGACTCTTCTTTCCCTTTAATTGCCAATGTCAACCTATTCATTTCTGCACATTCCAATATTTTCTTAATTACCTCTCCCTTTGTAGGAATTTTTTCTGCTTTCCAATTTTGTGCAAATACAATTCTCGCCGTCATTATTACATATATTATCAAATATGTATGTTCTTTACTATACTTCTCTGAAAGAACACCCAACAGGAACAATTCTGGTTTTAAGTCAATATGTTGCTGTGTCATTTTCTCTAGCCATATTCTAATCTTTGCCCAATAGTTTCTCGTTTCTGGACATGTCCACGTCCACCACATATGATAATATGATCCTGGCATCTGATGACATTTCCAACATTTAGCTGATTTATCTTTAAACATTTTTGCCAATCTTTCTGGTGGCATGTGCCATCTATAAAACATTTTATATAGGTTCTCTTTATATGCTGTGGCCATTGTTAATTTATAATTTCTTTCCCATAATTGCTGCCATTTATCTAACTCAATCGTATATCCAAAAAAATTTGCCCATGCTATCATTGTTTCTTTGACTTGTTCTTCTTCTAACTTCACTTCAAATAAATAACTATACAATTTCCTAATCATTTTTTCCTCAGTTCCTGTGAGTATCTCATCCGATACTGTCATTTCCAAGTAAAAATCATATAGCTTTACATCTTTATCATATCTCGATCGTATTTGCAGCTTTGTATACCACTCCATTTCAATCCCTTGTTCATCTAATTTTTGTTTCATTTTCAATTCCCCTATTGGTGATAACATGTCTTTATATCTTATAATATTTCTCATCTTAATAAGATTTGGATGTACAAATGCTTCCTTTGTGGAAAGCCATGTTGGTATTTTCAAATAATATTTCTCTTTAATTTTTCCCCATACTAGTAATAACACATTTCTTACATAGTGCCTTTGAAAATAGCTATGCATCTTGTTCTTCCCATACCATAAAAAAGCGTGTTAACCTAGATGTAGATCATGCCCCTCTAAAGTTAATAGTCTTGTATTTGTCAACACAATCCATTCTTTTATCCAAGATAATGCTGCTCTTGATAATATAGTTCTCAGTTTGGTAATCCAAATCCTCCTCTTAGGAGGCATCTTGTAACATTTTCATATTAATTCTTGCTTTTTTCCCCTGCCATATAAATTTCAATATCATTTTATTCAAATTTTCAAAATATTTCTTTTCCAATTTCATTGGTATTGTCTGAAATAAGAACAGCAATCTAGGTAATATGTTCATCTTAATTACTGCTATTCTTCCCATTAATGAAAGTTGCAATTTTCCCCATTTCCCCAAATCTGTTTCAATTTGGCCTTTCAACTTATAATAATTATCTTCTTTGATGGTTGCACATTTTGCTGTTAATTGTATTCCCAAATATCTTACTTTTTTAATAATCTGAATGTCTAATTTCTCCATTAATTCTCTTTTCTGTTTCTCTGTGATATTTTTCACCAATATCTTTGTTTTATCTTTATTAATTTTCAGTCCTGCCACTTCTCTATTTGTTCTATCAGTTTGGGTCCTACTTCTAACGGCTCCTCTAGAATAAACACTAAATCATCAGCAAATGCTTGTAATTTATACTCTTTTCTTAAAATTTTTGCCCCTTTTATCTCCTCATTTTGTCTTATATTTCTATTTAACACCTCTAACGTCAGCACAAATAACAATGGTGATAGAGGACATCCTTGCCTTGTTCCTTTCATAATATTTACTTTCTCCATCATATCTCCATTTATTATTATTTTTGCAAATTGTTTGTTATAGATTGTCTCAATCATCTTTATACATCTCCCCCCAAATTCCATAATCTGTAATTGTTTTGTCATAAATTTCCAAATCACATTATCAAAAGCTTTTTGCCCATCCAAAAACATCAATGCCATTTGTTTTTCTGGGTGTGCTTCATAGTATTCTAAAATATTCAGAATCATTCTCATGTTATCTCTAATTTGTCTTTTTGGTAGAAAGCCATTTTGATCTACATGTACAAAATCATTTAACAACCTCTTCAGTCTATTCGCCATTATTGATGCAAATATTTTATAAACGGCATTTAGCAAAGAAATCAGTCTATAGTTTTTAGTTTGTTGTAAATCTGCATCTGACACATTTTGCAATGAGGTGTCTTCCTTTCTGTTTTCCTTAAAAAAGAAACCTAATTCTTTGTCTACAGATTGTTGAAACTCTTTCATTTAATATTGTTTGATTCAATCTCAATCTTAATCTCTTTCTTTGTCCCTTCCATATAATTATAATCGGATTATGGTCCACCTAAATACTTGTTTCAATACTTATATCTTGTACATTCACTAATAAATCAGTTGACATCCACATCATATCTATTCTGGATGCTTGTGCCTATTTGAATAAAAAGTATACTGCTTTTCTTTCAAATGTCTTTCTCTCCAAACATCTTTAATGCCTATTTCATCTACCATTGTGAGAAAGGACTGGGAGCATTTTTCTAGGTTTCTTATTAACTTTTGTCATCTTATAGTCCCAATCTACTTCCCTTATCGCGTTAAAGTCTCCCATTATGCAAATATTGTCAAATTCAAATTCTATTATTTTCCTGTGCAATTTTCCATAGAATTCTTCTTGTTTATCATTTGGTGCATATATCACCACCAACAATATTTGTTTATAGTTCATTGTTATTTCCACCATTAAAATCTTCTCTTCTTCATCAGCATATATTTGTTTAGGTTCTAGTCTCTTTTTAATGTATAATACTACACCTCTTTTGCTTTGATGTGTCAATGCGGTAAACAAATTGCCCAATTTTGGATATTCCAATAATTTTTTTGTATTGCTTTCTAATATGAACTTTTTATAGGCATACAATGTCCATTTTTAATTTTCCCAGTTTATTAAAAATTCTTTTCCTTTTTATCACCAAATTCAAACGATTAATATTTATTGATATTGCTTTGGTTTCTTCTTCCATATTTTACTTGTTACTAGTTTTTGTTGATCTTGTTGTTCTTATTTCTCTTTGATCCTTGGACTCTTTTGACCTTGCCCCCTCTCTTATTGCCTTTTCTTCTTGTTCTTTTGTCATCTCTCTTTTTTGATCTTCTTTTTCTTTTGCCACTTCATCTTGAACTTTAGTTTCTTTTTCCTCTCTCAATCTTTGTTCTTCTTGGGGCCCCAAATATTGGTCATAAAATAATTCTGCTTTCTCTATCGAGTCCAGTCTATGTCTTTGAGCTTGCCAATAAACCAATATTCCTTCTGGTATTAACCATCTGAAATTTACTCCTTTTTGGATTAAGAGTTTTGTCAGAAATTGATATTTATTTTATTTTTTATTTTATTTTATTTCCAATTTATATACCGCCCTTCTCCCTGAGGACTCAGGGCGGTGTACAGCCAGAAATAAAAACATAAAATGCAAATATTAAAACAATTAAAATATATATAAATTTGGCTCCAAAATTAAAACTAATAAACCAATTAAAATTTAAAATTTAAAATTTCTTCTTAAGCCAGCCCGCCTTGTTGGAAAAAATGTGTTTTAAGGGCACGGCGGAAGGCACTGAGGTCATGAATTCTCCTAATCTCCGGGGGCAACTGGTTCCAGAGGGTGGGTGCCCCCACAGAGAAGGCTCTCCCCCTGGGGGTCACCAGCCTACATTGTTTGGCTGATGGCACCCTGAGGAGGCCCTCTCTGTGGGAGCACACGGGTCGATGGGAGGTCATCGGTGACAGCAGGCAGTCTCGGAGATAACTAGGCCCTATGCCATGGAGCGCTTTAAAGGTAATCACCAACACCTTGAAGTGCACCCGGAAGACCACCGGAAGCCAGTGCAGCTTGCGCAGGAGTGGTGTTATGTGGGAGCACCATGCTGCTCCCGTCACTACCTGTGCAGCTGCGTTCTGGACCAGTTGGAGCCTCCGGGTGCTCTTCAAGGGGAGCCCCATGTAGAGAGCATTACAGTAGTCTAGGCGAGAGGTGACGAGGGCGTGAGTGACTATGCACAGGGAATCCCAATCAAGAAAGGGCCGCAACTGGTGAATCAGGCGAACCTGACAAAAGGTCCCCCTGGCTACAGCCATCAGATGTTCCTCCAAAGACAGCTGCCTATCCAGGAGGACTCCCAGATTGCGAGCCCTTTCCGCAGGGGCCAAAGACTTGCCCCCGATAGTCAGTGATGGAGCCAACTGACTATATCGGGATGCCGGGAGCCACAACCACTCCGTCTTGGATGGGTTGAGCTTGAGCTTGTTTCTCCCCATCCAGATCCGCATGGCTTCCAGGCACTGGGACATCACTTCGAGGGCATCGTTGGGGTGGCCTGGGGTGGATATGTACAGCTGGGTGTCATCAGCGTACTGATGGTATCTCACCCCAAAGCCATGGATGATCTCACCCAGTGGCTTCACATAAATGTTGAACAGAAAGAGTGAGAGGACCGACCCCTGCAGCACTCCACAAACGAGAGGCCTCGAGGTCGACCTCTGCCCCCCTGTCAACACAAACTGCGACCGGTCGGAGAGAAAGGAAGAGAACCACCGTAAAACGTTGCCCCCCATCCCCAACTCTTCCAGCCGGTGCCGCATGATACCATGGTCGATGGTATCAAAAGCCGCTGAGAGGTCTAATAGGGCTAGGACAGAGGAACATCCCCTGTCCCGAGCCCTCCAGAGATCATCAACCAACGCGACCAATGCCGTCTCCGTGCTGTGCCCAGACCTGAAACCCGACTGGAACGGATCCAGATAGGATGTTTCCTCCAGGAATTGTGGAAACTGTCGCGCAACCACACTCTCAACAACCTTCGCAATAAAGCGAAGGTTGGAGACAGGACGATAATTTGCTAATACTGCCGGGTCCAGGGAAGGCTTCTTGAGGAGAGGCCTCACCACCGCCTCTTTCAAGGCAGCAGGGAAGTGACCCTCACTCAAGGAAGCGTTGATGATACCCTGGAGCCAGCCTCATGTAACCTCCCAGGAAGCCAGTACCAACCAGGAGGGACACGGGTCCAATAAACATGTGGCCGCACTAAGTCTCCCCAAGATCCTGTCCACATCATCAGGAGTCACAGAGTCAAACTCTTCCCAAGTAACATTCTCAAGACTGTTCCTCATCACCTCAGATCTCCTCAGATCTCGCACTCTTCTGGGTATCTGTTTCAGCACCCCAATCTCTTTGTCTTTATATTTTATTGGAGTATTTCTTGCTACCTATAATATTTCTGTTTTTATTGCTTTCCTGGTAACTCTTAAATGCACCTCTCTTGGCAGTTTATTTCTCATTGCATATCAAGTATGCACTCTGTATATCTCATCAATCCCATTTAATATCTTTTCCTTGGGTTCCTCCACCACTTCCGCCAGTATCTCCTCCATCACTTCTGCCAAGTTCTCTCCCTTTCTCTTCTTCTATGTTTTGAAATCTTAAATAGTACTCTGCTTTGTCCATTTCAAGAGAAATATTTTTTTCCTGGTTTTTGTCAGCCGTTGTAAGTCTGTCATCCATTTCCTCCATTTTTTTCCTGTTAAATCTGCCTTTTCCTCCACTTTCTGTATTCTTTCTTCATTCTTTCCCATCATCGCCTTCACTTCTTTAAAGTTCTCCTTCTACCTTCTCCATTCTTTCTTCGAAGTCTTCATGAAAAATCTGTATCATATTTTTTAGTTCCAATTGCATGACCATGGTATCCAGTGTCCTCTGCACTGCACTACAGAGCTTGAAGCTGGTGTTGTGGAAGGTAACTGCATTGTCTATTCATCTTGTCTTCTTCATCTTGTCTTATCTTGTCTATTATAACCTAAATAAAATTTAAATTTATAATTCAAATAAAATTTAAATTTATAATCCAAATACCTAATCCACCGCATTGAATGGATTGGTTGATTTCTAAATCAAAAAGCTCCATCACACCCAGAAACACATAGCAAAAGGTAAAAATAAAAAATAAAAAGAAGAAGAAGAAATGAAGAAGCGAAAAACCAAAAATTTCTGATTCTTCAGGTTCTTTTTACCTTAATCCAATTTTTTATTTATCATCAAAATTCAAACACTCAAAAAACCAACCAGCCAAAAAAAAAAAGAGGAGGAAAAAAGACATGGAAAGGAAAAAAGATACAAAACTCAATCCAGTCAATGAAAATAGTTCAAGAAAAAAGAAAAAAGAGAAATCACTGTAAATGGTCAAATCCTAAGCCAAAAAAGAGAAGTATAAAAGGAATAAAATAAAATAAAATAAAAAGAAGCAAAAGAGCACAGCCACAAGAAAAAGAAAAAAGAAAAAGATTTCCAAACAGGGCTCTTTATATTGCCTCAGTTGTCTTATTTTAGTTTCTGTTTCAAAGTTTTCACAAGGCACATTATTTCAACTTCTATTAAGGCTATCTATCTCAATATGCAGTTTAGTTCTTGCCAGACACAGCTGTTTCTTATCAGTCCAAGCCTACAATCTCAAGGCCAGTCCTCTCAGTTTATTTAAAATAAAGTCTTTTTATTTGTGTCTCTAGATGGCGCTGCAAACCACTTTCACTCAGAAGAAAAGTGGGGAAAAAGAAAAAATAGGAAAAGTTTTATAACTAGTTCTTTCAATAATAATTTCCACTCAGTCTCATTAATTTCGCATAAATCCACAAATCCAAAATTTACAAGTATTCAATCAGGCTTCCTGTTCTTATTTTCTTGCTCCCCAAGGTAATTTTGTTACTTCATTCAATTCATTTCTTCCGCTTGGGTCAATCCACTTTCTTCGCCATTAAACAGCTGAGGGTAGAGAGCTGACACACACCCTGCTCTCCCCTCTTCTCTTTGCCCCCTTCAGTTTCTTTCAAGTTGTTTCCCGGAAACTGATGCAAAGGAAACTTCAAATCATAAAACAAAAAGAGAAATCAGCTTTCTCACCCAGATGAATCCAGATCCGTTGCCTCTCCGGTCCAGCTCTGACTGCCCCTTCTTTCTTGCGGCTCATTCAATGGCCGCTTTCTAGATCATCTGGTTGAAGGGCTGCTTCTGACTAACCAGGGAATTGCGATTTCCCTGTGTTAGCCAGTCTGTGCCCTTCTTGCTCACCATCCCTCCGAGACAGTTTTCGGTCAATAAAGGCCCCAATAAAGACACCTTCAATATTAACATTTTCTTGGGAGCATCCAAGAAAAGCATTGTGCCGCCGGGCACTGGCCATGCCCCTCCCCTTCTTCTATCCTTTTCTACTTTCCTCTTTCCTCCTCTCCTACTCCTTCTCTGGTTCCCCTTCCATTCCTTTCTTCCTTTCTAACTTTTCTCTCCTAGTCTTATTTCCCCTCCCTTTCTTCCTTCCTTTTCCCTTTCTTCTATTCCTCCCTCTCTTCTCCTTCTTCCCTCTTCTCATCCTTCCATTCTCTTTCCATAGTTGTATTCATTTTCAATTCAATATTTTCCACAATGGTATCTGGGCAGCTCCTGTTTTTTCTCCACTTATTAACTATATTTTTCAAAGTCACATTTTTTAATTATTAACAATGCATTTCATAACAATGTGTTAGGGATGATAGCGATCGAGCCCTTGTCATGGTCAGATCATTTCCTTCTTAGGCTTGACTTTCTAACCGCCACACCCCGCTGCAGGGAGGCAGAACAGACTAGATGGTTCTGCCCCAGGTGCCTGATGGACCCTGATAGGTTCCAGATGGAGCTTTGGACATTTCCTGAGGCCCTGACTCATGACTCGGCCGAGGAGCTGGTGGCTGCCTGGGATAGGGCGGCCACCGGCGCTTTGGACCAAGTCGTGCCTTTGTGGCCTCTGACCCATTGCCGAGTCTACTTGGCTCCTTGGTTCTCTGAGGAGCTGAGGGAGATGAAGCGCCAGAAAAGATGCCTAGAGAGCAGTTGGAGGTCTAGTCATTCCGAATCTGACCGAACACGGGTAAGAGCTCATATTAAAACTTACCTAGTGGCGATAAAAGCAGCAAAATTTAACTATTTTTCCGCTCTTATCGCATCGGCAGATAATCACCCAGCTGCTCTGTTTAGGGTGACCCACTCCCTCCTCCATCCGGGAGCGTGGGAGGATCCCTTGCAGGGTCGTGCTGAGGATTTTGTTCAGTATCTGCATGATAAAATCACTCAGATTCGGGAAGGCCTGGTCTCTGAATGGGTAGGTACAGACGAGATGATAGAGGCCAGTCTTGAGAATGTCATTTGGGAGGAGTTTGATCCTGTTGCTCCTGAGGACGTGGACAGGATACTGGGGCGGCTGAATGCAACCACATGTTTATTGGACCTGTGTCCCTCCTGGCTGGTACTGGCCTCCCAGGAGGTTACGTAACGCTGGCTCCAGGGGATTATCAATGCTTCTCTGGGTGAGGGTGTCTTGCCATTCGCCTTGAAAGAGGCGGTGGTGAGGCCCCTCCTCAAGAAGGCTGCTCTGGATCCAGCTGTTTTGGCTAATTATCGTCCGGTCTCCAACCTTCCTTTCATGCTGAAGGTTGTTGAGAGTGTGCTGGCGCGACAGCTTCCCGGGTACCTGGATGAAGCTGTCTTTTTAGATCCATGCCAGTCCAGCTTCTGGCCTGGGCACAGCACGGAAACGGTATTGGTCGCATTGGTGGATGATCTCTGGACGGCTCGAGATAGGGGTTGTTCTTCTATCCTGGTCCTATTAGATCTCTCAGCGACTTTTGATACCATCGACCATGGTATCATGCTGCGCTGGTTGGAGGGGCTGGGAGTGGGGGGCACAGTTTTACGGTGGTTCTCCTCCTATCTCTCCGACCGGACGCAGTCAGTGTTGGCAGGGGGGGCAGAGGTCAACCCCGAGGCGCCTTGTGTGGGGGGTGCCACAGGGATCGGTCCTCTCGCCCCTTCTGTTCAACATTTATGTGAAGCCGCTGGGCGAGATCATCCATGGCTTTGGCGTGGAATTCCATCAGTATGCTGATGATACTCAGCTGTACATTTCCACCCCATGCCATCCCAACGATGCTCTTGAAGTGATGTCCCGGTGCTTGGAGGCCATGCGGATCTGGATGGGGAGTAACAGGCTCCGACTCAACCCTTCCAAGACCGAGTGGCTGTGGCTGCCACCGTTCTAATATAGCCAGCTGGTGCCATCGCTGGCTATTGGGGGTGAGTTATTGGCCCCCACAGAGAGGGTTTGCAACTTGGGTGTCCTCCTGGATGCACGGCTGTCTTTAGAAGAGCATATGATGGCCGTGGCCAGGAGGGCTTTTCATCAGGTTCGCCTGATCCACCAGTTGCGTCCCTTTCTGGATCGGGACTCCTTACGCACGGTCACTCAGGCACTCTTCACTTCCCACCTGGACTACTGTAATGCTCTCTACATGGGGCTCCCCTTGAGGTGCACCTGGAGGCTCCAGCTGGTGCAGAATGTGGCCGCGGGGGGGGGGATTATGGGAGCGATGGGGTGCTCCCATGTGACACCTCTCCTGCGTGAGCTGCATTGGCTCCTGGTGGACTTCCGGGTGTGCTTCAAGGTGTTGGTCACCACCTTTAAAGCGCTCCATGGCATCGGACCTGGGTATTTGCGGGACTGCCTTCTGCCGCCAATAGCCTCCCACCAGCCAGTACGCTCCCACAGAGAGGGACTCCTCAGGGTGCCGTTGGCCAGGCAATGTCGTCTGGCCACCCCCAGGGGGAGGGCCTTCTCTATGGCAGCACCTGCCCTCTGGAACAATCTGCCCCCGGAGATACGCAGGATATCAGATCTCCGGGTTTTTCGCCATGCCCTAAAACCTTTTCTCTTTCAACAAGCAGGTCTGGCATAATTCCCCCGCCCCCTTTAAAGATTTTTTAAGATTTTAGATTTTTAAATTGTCCAATTGGGTTTTAGTTATGAGGTTTTTAAACTTTTGGCCACAATTTATAATTTTTTTAAATTTTAAATTTTGATTGACTGTTTTTTATTTCTGGTTGTGCACTGCCCTGAGTCCAGCAGGAGAAGGGTGGTATATAAATAAAATAAAATAAATAAATAAATAAATAATTTCAACTCATTCCATTTTTACATTGAAACCTTTTGACTTAATTAACCTTCCACCTCTTATTTTCCTTAGTTCCTAATCTCTTATTCCAACATCAATTAATTATTTTCCTCATTTACTAGCCTTTCAATTTTATATCTTAATTTCAGTTATTTTCACATTTAAACCAATTTTCATTTCATATTACATCTGCTAATCCATTTTACAATAAACAATATATTTCTTCTTTTTCACTTCTTACATACAATTTCTACTATTAACACATTTCCTTTAAATAAACTAATAAATGCTTTATTTCCTTTCCTTCTCTCCATTCTTTCCCTTTTACCCATTTTCTTTTGGTCTCTCCAAAATTCCATTTCTTAATATTTTTCTCCATTCTCCCATTCTCTTATTTTTTTTCTTTTTCTTTTTCTTTTTATATTTATTGTATCTTTTCCCCTGAATCCTCTCTTTCATTTTTAAAATTGTTACCCTTTTAATTCTCCCCCCTCAGTCTTTTCCCATTTCCTTCTCTTCCTTTCTTTTTTTGGTGATATTCCCCCTATCCACTTTTTTTTTCCACTGTCAATCCCAGTGTAATCATCTATTTTTTCATCTTCAATTATTTTCCTTTCAACATTATGTTCTTGCTTCACATTTACAGTTGCAAGAAAAAGTATGTGAACCCCTTGGGATTACGTGGAGTTTTGCATGAATTGGTCATAAAATGTGCTCTGAACTTCATCAAAGTCACAACAATAGAAAAACACAGTCTGCTTAAAATAATACTACACAAACATTAGATGTTGCCATGGTTTAATTGAACATAACATGTAAACATTCACAGTGCAGGGAGGAAAAAGTATGTGAACCTTTGGACTTAATAACTGGTTGACCCTCCTTTGGCAGCAATAACCTCAACCAAACATTTCCTGTAATTGCAGATCAGACCTGCACAATGATCTGGAGTAGTTTTGGACCACTCCTCTTCCCAAAACTGTCTCAGTGTAGCAATATTCTTGGGATGTCTGGTGTGAATCGCTCTCTTAAGGTCATGCCACAGCATTTCAATCGGGTTGAGATCAGGACTCTGACTGGGCCATTCCAGAAGGTGTATTCTGTGCTGTTGAAGCCATTTTTTTTTTGTTGAATTACTTGTATGCTTTGGGTCATTGTCCTGTTGCATCACCCATCCTCTGCGGAGCTTCAGTTGGCAGATGGTCGTACGTTTTCCTGCAAAATGTCTTGATAAACTCTGGAATTCATTTTCCCATCAATGACAACAATCTGTCCAGGCCCTGAGGCAGCAAAGCAGCCCCAAACCATGATGCTCCCTCTGCCATGTTTTACAGTGGGGATGAGGCTTTGATGTTGGTGTGCTGTGCCTTTTTTTCTCCACACATAGTGTTGTGTGTTCTTCCCAAACAACTCAATTTTGGTTTCATCTGTCCACAGTATATTTTGCCAGTAGTTCTGTAGAACATCCAGGTGCTCTTTTGCAAACTTCAAACGTGCTGCAATATTTTTTTTGGACAGCAATGGTTTCCTCCGTGGTGTCCTTCCATGTACTCCATTCTTGTTTAATGTTTTCCTTATTGTAGATGTGTTAACAAAAATGTTAGCATGTGCCAGAGATTTCTGTAGGCCTTTAGCTGACACTCTAGGATTCTTCTTTACCTCATGAAGCATTCTGCGCTGTGCTCTTGCAGTCATTTTTACAGGATGACCACGCCTAGGGAGAGTAGCAACAGTGCTAAACTTTCTCCATTTGTAGACAGTCTGTCTTACCATGGACACATGAACATCAAGGCTTTTGGAGATACTTTTGTAACCTTTCCAGCTTCTTGCAAGTCAACAATTCTTGATCGTAGGTCTTCTGAGAGCTCTTTTCTGCGAGGCATGGTTCACATCAGACAGTGTTTCTTGAAACCAGTAAACCCAAAACAGGTGTGTGTTTTTAAAGGGCAGGACAGCTGTCAGCAACACATCCAATATCATCACACTGATTGGAGTCAAGGTTGGCTCACTCCTGGCTCCAATTAGCTCTTGGAGAAGTCATTAGGCTAGGGGCTCACATACTTTTTCCTCCCTGCACTGTGAATGTTTACATGTTATGTTCAATTAAACCATGGCAACATCTAATGTTTGTGTAGTATTATTTTAAGCAGACTGTGTTTTTCTATTGTTGTGACTTAGATGAAGTTCAGAGCACATTTTATGATCAATTCATGCAAAACTCCATGTAATCCCAAGGGGTTCACATACTTTTTCTTGCAACTGTATATTCTTTTTCCTTTTTTTTTGTATTCTAACCAGATTTCCGCTTCTTTATCACCCTTAAATGCTTCACACACTTTCTTAAACATTTCCATTAGTTCCTCGTATTCCCAATGTTCCCATATTGTCAATTTAAAAAAAATATTTTAATTTATATGTAGTTAAAATTCAAGTCCATGTAGTGTCTCTCTTTTTTTAAATTTCCAAATAATATCCAATTCAAATATTTATCTAGACCATTCCAGTTTAAGGCTTTGTTCTCTTTCACTTCTTTTCAAAGTCGGGATCCAGCTGTTTAAACAAGTACTCCTTAAAATTTCCCATGGCAGTCAAAATTCTTACTGTTCCTTCAATATTTAAAGTGTTCGTTATAGTGCTTTCTTTTCATCAGCAGATGTCTCTCTCCAGTCCACAAATCCCCAGGCAACAAAGTATCACTTAAACCTACATAGAAAATACTTTCTCTTCAATTTCTTTCCTTTTATTATTAAAAAATGTTTTCTCTCAGTTTTCTTTTTCTTATATTATTTCTAATTTCTCCAAATTCAATTTTAAGTCCAAGTAGAAAGTTTTCTTTTTTGGGCTTTAGTCTTTTAACTTCCTCTTTGTTCTTTTCCCTCCAATTAATATTTCCAAGAGCCAATTAGCCGCTCATTTCATGCTGGGACCTCTTTTAAGCTTTTTCCAAAGAATTTATTTTTATCTTTAAATTGGCCAAATCACTCATCCGGTAACAATATTCCATTCAAACATCGCTCCTGCACAAATCTTAGTCCGGTTGCCCCAGCTTAGAGCAGTTGTTTTAATGGCTGCCATCCCCGCTGCCAGATCAAAGAGCTGCCTCCAGCCTTCGAGGAATTTGCCTGTTTCTCTTGGTCTTATGAGGCACCTCTCTTTCTTCACCATCCCTCCAAGACAGTTCTGGTCCGAACACCCCCCAACAGCGGTTTGTCTGTCTGGATTTTTGCGAAGCTCATTGGAGCTTAGATATTTTCCAGCCAGTCTCGCTGCGATGCTTCCGGTTCCTCCAGGGCAGATGATTTCCACTCACACAGCATTGATTCCACAGAAATCAACACAAAGCCTCATCTCCTCCATCTTTTTTCTTTTTAAAGAGCACTGGGTCCACCACTTTGGATTTTGCAGGCTGGATGAAGCCTCATTCCACATTGGCATCTATGTACTCCTTCAGTTCCTCCATCTCTTTCAGAGTCATGGAGTACATTTTTGGTTTGGGTAATTTAGCCTCTGGCACAAACTCTATTGCACAGTTGGTCAATCAGTAATGGGGGAGAAAGTTGCAATCTTCTTTGCTAAAAACCCCTGATAGGTTTTGTTACTCTTTTGGCACTTGCTGGCTGCCAGGTAGGGCGTCTCTGGCTGGGTCTGCAGTTTCTGACGTGTTAGCCTCTTCTTGGGTAGTGGCTTCTAGGAGGTGGTCCTGCCTTACAGGTGGCAGTGGTCCAACACCAATGACTAGCTTCCTATAGCCGCCATCCCAGGAGATTGTGGGGCCCCACTTATCAAGCCATGCAAGTCCCAATATGACTGAGTCGGTCATCTTTGGGGCAAATACGAACAGGAGGAATTCTCAATGGCACCCCATCTCCATTCTGACGAGCTCAGTGACCAAGGTGGCAGGGGCCCTGCCAATTAATGTCCCATCGACTTGTTCAAAGCTGATGGGATGTGCAAGGGGCCTCATGCATATGCCCAGCTGTTCAACTATGGGGAGTCTGATTAGGCATTGCATGCAACCGATATCTGTGACTGCTTCTACTTCCCCTTGGACCCTCATCTCTGGGACTACTAACTTGGTTTTGAGGGCAAAGGGGCAAACGGCTTCAGGTCGTCACCGCCACTGGTCTTCCCCATGGAGACTGGAGGAGATTCGTTGGCAGGAGTTCCCTCTGCTTCATTGGGAAGGAGTGGAACTTCTGCAGTTTGTTTGACACTCCATCCTTTGTCCGACAGTTTTCATGGGGTTTTCTTTGCTCCAGCTCTGGCAAGAGATCGGGTTTGGGGACTGCGACTCAGAGCTAGGCATTCTGAGGCCTGGTGCCTGTGGTGACCACACTATTAGCATTTGACAGTTCCGGATGGTGTGGGAGAAGGCACCTGGGTTCTTCACCTGGGTCCAGCATCTGAGCAGTCTCCTGGCCGGTTTATCCACAGCTGGTTTCCTGTGAGGGTGAAGCTCCAGGTCCAGAATGATGTCAGTGTTGTACCACAACTGTATCTGGTCTGGTACTCTCCTAATGCCACATGCTTGCCTGAGGTCTGGGTCCAGAGCCTCTTTGAAGGTGTGCACCATTAGGCATTCTGGCCAATCCCGCAACTTTCCAGCCAGCCTCCGAAATGCCCATATTAATTCCTTTGCGAGTCTGCCAGCTTGCTTTATTGCTTTTATTTGGGTTTCAGCTTCCACTTGCTGGAAAATGTTGTTGAATCTGACCCACATCAGTTGGATGAACTCATTGGCATCTTCTAGCTCAGGGGCCTCTTTGTTGTGAAGCTCTGCTATCCATTCTGACACCTCTCCTTTGTTCATTCCATCCACGATGGCAGAAATCAATTCCCAATCAGATGGATATTGATTTCTATATTGGTCGATGTGGGCCCACACACGGTTGAGGAAGTATGCCAACTTCCCAGGAGTCCCATGAAATGTCACCCAAAACTGTGGGGGAGGAGCAGCTGGTGGGACTGGCAGCTGGGCATGCATGGGTGGTTGGTCAGGCACTTGTTGTCGGGTTAGGACCTGTTGCTGAGCCACCAGCACCTATTGTTGAGCCTGGATCTGTTGAGGACAGGAGCTTGCTGTGGCACAACAGCTTGGCTGCTAGAAGGGACTGAGCTGTTGGAATGGCATCGGCTGCTGGATTGGAGCCGGTGTCCAATGGCATTGCACCAATCCTTGTCCTGGGTAGAAAGGCCACCTGGGAGGGATTTTGCTCACTGGTGGCAACCTGAACCCTGGTTGTTGCTGTGGGGCAGGTAAACTCAGAATCCCTGTGGCAGGCCCTACATTCTGTGGCTGGGCTGGCTGAAAAGGCTGGTTGCTGGATCCCTTGTGCCCCTGGGTGGATGGAGCCCACAGCCAGCCCAGTTTGAGACATAAGGCTGTGAACCGAGCTGCTTGGTGCTAAATGGAAAGAGGCTGACTGTCAGATCCCTAAAAGTGATACTGCCATTCAATCGGAGGAGGGACTTGGATTCAATTTATTAGCATTCCCTGTGTCAACAGATATTTTACAACCTATATCCTGGCACCAAAGAATCCTGAGATCTCCTTTACATGCAGGAATTTTTATGATAGCTATGTGGGTTGTTTCACTTTAAAGGATAATGGTGGGAATGCATGTCAGTTACACCAATGTCCACCTAAGGTGCCTGGTGCTGGGGGGGCTGAGTTGTCCTGCTCACGCTGAGTTGGGTCAACTGCTCCGGGAGACCGGACAGCAACTGGCTGCGCAATAACGGTGGGAAGCCCCATTATCCAGAATGACCGCGGTGCATCTGCTGTGGCGCTCCCAAGCTGAGGGTCAAGGCTTGTCCTGCACCCACTCATGGTTCCAACAGCAATTCCTGAATTGGGGTAACTCCTGCGGCTTCACCCTGCAGAGTTTTTTTTTTGTTTTTTTTTTTGATTTATATGCCGCCCTTCTCCGGAGACTCAGGGCGGCTTACAGTGCGTTAAGCAATAGCCTTCATACTTTTGTATATTTATACAAAGTCAGCTTATTGCCCCCACAATCTGGGTCCTCATTTTACCCACCTTAGAAAGGATGGAAGGCTGAGTCAGAGTCAGGTCCAGTCGCGATCTCCACTCCGGCATCAGCTCCTTGCATCGGGCGCCCAGCTGATGTTCAGCTTCTGTGGCTTCTGGGTTTTCCTCACCCAAGAGAAAGTTCAAGTCCTTGCCCCTCACCCACATGTCCATCACACGAACCAATCAGGTACCCTCCAGAACAGAAGATGCCTCCTCATTCTTCTCAGCACAGCTGCAGGGTACAACAGCCTTGACTTTCTAGAATGTTCTTTTGACTACATATCATTTTCACTCCATACAATCCCCCCCTCCCATTTTCCCAAAGTAAAATTTGTGGCAGGCCTGAAGGCTTAAAGGTGAAAAGATGGCTTCCAGATCTGACAGAGAGAAGGGGGCAGCACTTAAGGGGGAAGATAACTTCTCCCCACCCCTATTTGCATCCCAAGGAAAAGATATCCCTCTACACACACCTTGGGGGCTCCCCCTCCAATGAGGCTTTGGGGAGCCTCGGTTGTAAGCCAGGCTAGTAGTGTGCATTTGCAAACTAAGAGAGCTGCATGAAAGCAACGTGAGCCCAGTTGGGGTGCCAGGAGGGGGAGAGGAGGAAAGCGAGGAAGAAGAGGAGGAGAAAGAAGAGATAAAAGGAAGTGGAAGCAGAACCAGGAAGAAGAGGAAGGATGTGGAGTCCATGAGTTGCAAGCACAGCCAGCATGGAACTTTTGCACTGGGCAAGATTGCTTGTGCCTCGCTGCTCTGCTGCCCCAGCCCCCACCCTTGCAGATTTACCGCATGCCTGGAGGTGGAAGACACAACTTCAGCTCATCTCCAGCTGCGTGACCCCATTCCTAACGAGCTGCAGACCGGTATGGGTCTGCAGACTGGAGGTTGGGACCCTGTCCTAGACTGTATACTATATACACCAAATATATAGGAAGGAAGAAATATTAGGTATGTTTTCCAACTTTTATATTTATAAAAATAATAAAAGTGGGATTAAAAACAAATGAGAGAAAGAGAAAGTGTTAAAAGTGTTACACAAACAACTTCATGACATTCATGAAAGCATTCTGTGATTTCAGCTGTTAGTCAGTTTGAGGAAGGAGAACGCTGTCTGCCATTTTGAGTTGGATCACTTTGCCTTCAAGACAATAAAAGAAACTTTGTAAACAATTTGTTGTTGTTGTTCATCATCCCTGATATGAGGAAGTGCAGGTAAAATAACCTGTTCCAATTTAAATGCAAATTTGGGTTAAAGACAGTGTTAGGGATATACCTATAATTACAGCAATGAAAATTGGAAGCTACTTCTTTGTATTTTCTTTCTTTCTATACTTTTGGCTAATATTCTAAATATTAGTTCATGTTTTTATCTTTTTAAAAATTTAATAAGGTTATATATTAAAAAGGAAGTATTTAACCATGAGCAGTGTATGATAGCTTACTTCACCAAAACACCACATACAGGGTGGCATCTTAAATTATGTATAAACTCAGTGATTACTATAAAAACGTACGTGTGGAATAGATTATAACAGGCTTTAGGTTCAGAATGGATTTGTCATAATTGTGAATCTTTCTGTTAACTATGTAATATTTAGTTTTTATTGAACAATTCATCTGACAAATTAAATTCCTGCAGTGTTGATTCAATTGCTATCTGGTATCCAAAATGACATTTACCAAGGGTCCTGGATAAACTGAGGTATATTATGACTTCTGACTATCTCTTAACAATGTTTTATCCACATTTAAAATGTTAATCATTGTATATTATTGGCTTTTAATGGACCAAAGAAGTATAACTTGGATGCTGTTGCCAAAAGAATTGATGTCAAAATATTTCTTTAAAAACTTTATTTCTTTAAAAAATGGAACTTATATCTCACAGTTGAATTTACTCTTTTCTTCCCCTTCTCAGACTCTTTTGAAGACAAAATAAAATAGATTGTTAGTGTACGGGTAATTTGTCACATGTCTAAGAAGTCATTTGTTCCATTGTCTATTCACAATTTGACTACTGCAATATGTTGTACAAAGGACTAGTTTTGAAGACCACCCAGAAGCTTTAACTGGTCCAGAGTGCAGTGGCACAAGCAGTAATAGGAATGCCTCAATACGCCCATGAAACATCTCTGCTTCTTGAATTGCACTGGTTGCCAGTTTTTTTTCAGGTGTGATTCTAGGTGCTGGCTATTGCCTATACTGCAATATGTAGCATAGGGCCTGGTTACTTGAAAGACCTTCTGTCTTCCACAGTATCTGCCTGGACAATTCAATGCTGCAAAGTTAGTGTTTCAGGTTCCTTCGATTAAACAGTGTCATCTCAGGAACCTGGATTTTAATTGTCATTTTTTTCTGCCTGTGAGCCAACTAGAAGCATTAAAAGTTGGGCAGCATACGAGTTTTAAAAAATATTAAGATTATTAGTAGTAAAAATAGTGGCAATTACCAGATGCAGGTTCTCTGTCATCACAGAAAATAAATCACTGAAAATTCATCTGAAAACAGACTGGACTTTCTTTTTTGATAACTCTGCCAGCCAATAAGAAAACATCCATACTATAGAAAGGCTTTTTAAAAAACCAGTATTTATCACTAAAGTTTAACTGTCCTAATAATATTTTCTTTGCATGATTTCTTTGCACATCCTGCAAGACAACGTCCAGTTGTCTGTACAAGAATTTGAATTCTCTTTTTAATTTTGGCATAGTGATTTATTTTTCTTTTCCATTAGCTATCAGTGTCTGAGTATTTTGGCTAAAATTTGTTTTTCAAGTTCAAAATTTGTTTAATTTTTTTGTCAAAATTGTTCTTTCAAGTACTTTTTGTAAATAAGTCAAAGCTACAAATATTCAGGATAATAGTAAGAGATCCCTTACTATTATGTGCAATTATAGCTTGCACAAAATGAAGATTCTGAAGCACAATACTCTGCTGACATTATTTTGGTAAGACAGAATCTCCATAATCGTTTTATGCTGCATAACATAGTTTCTTTAACTTATCTGATCCTAGAATAAATTATTTACAGTCCTTCTGGCTTTTATTCTTTATATTCTTCTTTTTGGTCATGGCTGATAAATTAGCATACAATGTAAGGGTAATTCTTCACATTGGTATAGATAGATGTCTGCAGGGAATGGGAGAAATGGGGGCAAATGATGAAATGTGCATGACAGCACTGCAGTGCAAACTCCAGCTCTTATATACACTTGTATGTGATGTCTCAGAAAAACCTTGGATCTTGTATTGTCATATCACAATGCATTTTTGTGAGTTTAGCATCATTGTAGTAAAATATATTGATATTGATCGCCATTGGTAATAGTCTTGGTTTATATTGTAAATTCATCTATTTCATTTTATTTCAAATATCTACAACGTTACCACAATAGTATGGTATCATCAGTGGTGGGATTCAGCCAGTTCGCACCACTTCAGGAGAACCGGTTGTTAACTTTGTGAGCAGTTTGGCAAACTGGTTATTGGAAGAAATCATTAGGGCAGAGAACCGGTTGTTAAATTACTTGAATCCCACCGCTGGGTATCGTGGTTAATATGTTGGACTGGAGAAACTTGGGTTTCAATCTACCCTCAGACATGGAAGCTGGATAACCACTAGATGATAAATAATCTGTGATTTCTGGGATACACTCTTTGAACACTCAAACTAATGTTAAAACTATGTCTACTATTCTTCTTATATTGCTCCTTTAAATAATTGCCTATTATTCATCTTTCATAATTACTTATAAGTCTTAACTAATTGTTCATTGCCTTTATTTTTCCATTTATTAGTCATTAAATTTCTTGCAGTTAAAGGAGGGGGAAAACAAGATAAACTTATAAAGTTTATTCAGAATTTTTGTAAACAGATGCCACTCAAGTAGCTTAGATTGAAGAAATATGCTTATATTTGGCCAGAATTTTTTGTTCCTAGAACCTTGGTCAACTATTCTGTTGCCAAACTCTGTCAAAACATTTCTGTTTCTGCATATCATCATAACCTTGCTAAATCTTAAGCCCAACTATCAATTTCTCAGTACTATTTCCTAAACTATTTAAAATATGCAATACCTGCAGAGGGAGCTCAAAGCATTTGTTTTGGGTGGGGCTTCAAATAGAAGTTTACAATTTATTCATTTAGAAAGAAATGTATCATATGCTGCCCATATTGCAGAAAGCCATGTTATTTATCTTGGTATGTGAATTTACAACAAAGTTGTACACTTGTACAAGACAGCCTTAGGGAACATTTCTTTTGCCAGTAGATGGAAGAACATGCATTAGAATTTTAGTTTTTATACATTTACATAAACAAACTTTTTTTTTTTGCTTTACCCAGCCTTTTGCAATGTAGGAAGATATAATCCAGTTAAAGAATGCATTGTTACGTTGTTTTAATTTCACTGGGAGATTTATACTTGTTTCAAAAATATTTATTTGTAGTTAATGAAGCTTAAAAATTAATTTGGAACATGTAATGCCTTCCATATTTATAGATGTGTATACTAACATTCTCATAATACAATGCAAGTTATAAAATACATACAATATTCAAAACCTTTTTCTTTTTTGTATTTTTGTAGAATTATCTAGAGGTAGTTATTCTATTTCCCCGCCAGTTGATGCTTTGATATATTTTTGAAGGAAAAAAAACCTTTGGGTAGAAGCAATGTGTCCCATTCAAAACTTTTATAAGAGCCTTATATGTGCAAGTTTCAGGTACAGAAGATATTATAAGAAATGGCCCAAAAAGAGACTCTTTTATCAATATTATCACAAAATACATACTTTCTGGTCAGTTAATTATCTAAACAGTGTTTAAACTTGGACTTGGACAAATAACTTAAGTGTTAGTTAAGTACATATTCATCCTTGTAAAAATGCCAGAAATCGAAATGTAATAAAGATTTGGCTAGATTGGGAAACATTAGAAAGAAAAAGCTGGCATCATTTAATATACATGGAAAACCATAAACTATTTTTTCTCATACAAGGAATTTGACAAAGTAACTTGAGGGCCAAAAAAAAAATACACTGTTTGTAATTCTAGCAAGAAAGGGGACCTGAAGAGTTTAGTAGCAGAAAATACGCACTTAATCAAAACTTAATTCACAACAAATCATAAATAAAAACCTAGAACATGAAGAAGAATATGAGGAAAGTTCAGGCGACTAGTAGCATAAACAAAAGAGAAACATCCATAAGAACAGGGTTTCATGGAGATATTTCAATTTGATGACATAATCTTAATGAATATTTGGACATTTATTGTAGCTAAATATATTTGAAGCAAGAGGAAAGGAAATATTTTATTCAACATGGCCTCCTAATTCTTTACTCACCAGCCATACATTTGGACTTCTTGGGAATCCTCATTGATGCAGTCAAACTTGTTTGCAAATAGCTGGGTATTTATATTTTCCTTCTCCATGCAAGTTTTTGGAAGAATGTTTTTATGAGAATAAAATAATAAAAAGCAGTGGTAAAATCTAAAATTTGTTACTACTGGTTCTATGGGCGTGGCTTGGTGGGGGGGATAATGTGACTGGGTGGGCGTGGCCAATTTTTTTTCTTTTAAAACCATTTTTTCTACAACCTCTTCAACGAAGAGGTTGTAAAAAAAATGCTTTCAAAAGGCTCTGATGATCCCAGCTGAGTTGCCTGATCGGCAGAGACTTTTTTTCTTTTAAATGCCTCTGATGATCAGGCAACTCAGCTTGGATCGTCAGAGGCATTTAAAAGAAAAAAAGGATTTTTTTCTTTTAAAAGCCTTTGATGATCCCAGCTGAGCCACGCAATCATCAGAGGCTTTTTTTTACTTTTAAAAGCATTTTTTTGGCCGAAGAGGTTGTAGAAAAAATGCTTTGAAAAGTAAAAAAAAAAAAGCCTCTGATGATTGTGCGGCTCAGCTGGGCATTGGGGAGGGGGCAGGGATTTTTGCTACCAGTTCTCTGAACCACCCGCCTCCATCGCTATCGGATCAGGTGATCCGGTCCGAACCGGGAGCATTTCACCCCTGATAAAAAGTATTATGAGAATAAAAGTAATAAAAATAGTATATTGCTAATGATATTATTCCCTTTAGCCCTGGATTTTGTAAATTAAATATGGGGCTGAACTATTGGCTCAAAAGCCACCTTGTTTTATAATAGGAAAGCAATATTTTTTTTAATAAGTGTGCAAACTTGTTTCATTGTTGGTAGCTATAATTTACTTTTGCCAAATCCTACAACATGGCCAAGGCAAAGCTGACAGCTTGCCTATTTCCCTTAGTTTTCACTGAAATAATGAGAAGTAATAGTAAACATGTCGCCAACGGTTGAAGCTGGTAGAATAGAGTGAGGTTAAGGATGCCAGCAAATTAGTACTCTTTCTCTTGTGCAGTGTTCTACTGCTTGATACACAGTAGCCTTGCTTGAGCAACCAAACATTTTTAAAGCCAGTGTTTTCCAGAGGAAGGAGGAGGGAGGGAGGGACAGAGTGAGGGGGGAGAGAGAGAGAGAGAGAGAGAGAGAGAGAGAGAGAGGGAGGGAGGGAGAGAGAGAACAATTCAGAAATAATGTAATACTTGTAAGACACAGTAAGAAACTACAGCTCTATAAATGGACAGTTCTGCAGCAGTATATTGATGGAGTGCAACAGTAAAAACAATTTATGCTATTGTAAACATGGAGTTGCAATCACATGTGATAAGAGATAACAGGTTAATACACTGTATATTAGGTATACATGAGTATTAAGCAGCGTTGTCTATGTAGAATCAGGTTTGAATTGCTTAATATTCTTGATTTTGCCATATGTTGGGTTACATTTTATCATTCTGTAGGAAGAGCATTTCTTCACTGAAATAGTTCCAAAAGTATATGTAACACTATGGAATGAATGGAACGAAGGTGCGCTCTCTCCAGGGGTGGGTTCTAATTTTTTTTAACTACTGGTTCTGTGGGTGTG